>JAVDPK010001130.1:17575-48711 GCA_034780415.1 Cichlasoma orientale
TCCCTGATCCAACACACCTGAATCAAATGGCTGAATTACCTCCTCAGTATGCAATCAAGTTCTCCAGAGTCCTGCTAATGACTTCTATATTTGACTCAGGTGTGTTAAAGCAGAGACGCATCTAAAACCTGCAGGACACCAGACCTCGAGGCCTGGATTTGAGGATCCCTGGTGTAAACAGTACTTTCACCTTTTAAAAATCCCCTCAAACAGAAATGTTACCAGACTCCAGATGTTTTTAACATTTATTTTAGAACCAGTGAAGGACGTGTATAGGTGTCCTGGGCCCGTGCAGTGACCTTCCGCTGTACGGGTCACCTGCTCGACCCACTTAATGGTAACAGGAGCTGAATGTTGTTGTTTTTCATTTTGAGTTTAATTATTTTTCTTCTAAAGTTTGGGGTCAACTTAAAAGCAAGGCAGATGTCAAATGTAAAGGTGAGGTCAGAGGTCTACTTTCTATACACTCCACACCTGTGAGAATCATCATTTGAATTATGAGGCTTTTTGTCCATTTTGGATCAATAAATCCTGAAGCTGAACTTGGAGACCTCGGTGATGGATTTGAGCCAGATTTAAGTAGACTTAACATGACCTCTGACCTCTGCACCCCTACAAAGATTTATCAGGATTCATTCAAACCTTTTTGACCCATCGTATTTATCAGGCAAATGCTGCCAAACTGAGAGTTGAAGCTTTTTAACGTTTTGTGCACCTGAGCTCCGGCCTGTTCCTCCTGAGGACGGCCAGTTCTATTAAGTCCTGAAATTTTCCCAACTTTTGCTTTTTACAGCCATGCGTCTTCTCTGGAGCAGCTTTGTCACTTTCACACTGAAACGCCTCAACAGAAACACATTTCCTTATAAGGAGAAATGGGGAGTGGCAGATCACAGGTATTTCATCATCAGTGAAACAAACACAGCTTCCAGGTTTAGAGGATTTATTGACCTTATACGTCAGTCAGTTAGTGTAGAAATTCAAACATGGATATAAAACAGGTGCGGTGACAGGAAGTGAGGCGGCGGCT
This sequence comes from Cichlasoma orientale, assembly GCA_034780415.1. Classification (NCBI taxonomy): domain Eukaryota; kingdom Metazoa; phylum Chordata; class Actinopteri; order Cichliformes; family Cichlidae; genus Cichlasoma; species Cichlasoma orientale. The sequence continues at coordinate 18,603 of JAVDPK010001130.1, forward strand.
GTAAACAGGAAGAAGGCGTGCTGCAGCTCAGATCATGGCGAAGTTTAACCACTGCAGGAAGAAGAACACATGACAGACCATCAGTCTCTGACCTCACCCTGAACTCACACCGTCACCGTGTTTTCGGTCTCACCTGCTGGAAGTTGAGCTCAATGGAGCCGCTGCCCTGAGCGTCGAGCTTCTTGAAGACCTCTGTGGAGTAAGACGTCACACATTAAAGGATTTTAGGGATTAGCGAGCAGGCTAAGGTTAGCCAGCTAGCTGCTACGCTGGATAACGACTGTTAGCTAGCCACTTTTATCTTAATTAAACCTTTTTTAAAGTTTAGTTATAGGCAAAATAAATAAACACATAATTAAGCAAAAAAAAAAAAACATGAATAAATAAAATAAAAACCCAATAACATAAAATGACAAAGGGAGCGCAGCGTTAGCGGTTTCCTGTAAGGTTAAATCGTTGACTGCATTCTTCCTTTTCACACATTTTAGAGACGTAAAATTACAACAAAGCTCCTGATGAAGCACATGGAAATTTGGATTTGCTTTCAAGGATATAAAATGTCCAAGAATAATTACTGAACTAACAGCTGTGTCACAATTACACCAATTAAAACACTTTCCTGTGTTAAAAGAGAGAAATCGACAAATTTAGGGAACAACCAGTAACACAGATCATCCCAGGAAATATGTTTCGTTGTGTTCATCACAGAGTGAGCAGTTAATGTGTTCAAAGCAGACCATTCCTTTCTCTAACCAGACTTGGAAAAATAATTTCTAACTTGGGATATTTTGAGGACTAAAGCTGTGTTCGTGTATCATTTTCCAATATTGTTAAAACCCCTGATGAAACAAAGATAATTTGAGGGTTTTTGTTTTAGGTCACAGTCACACCTGTGGAGGAAACTGATGCTTCCTAATTTCACGAAGCTGTTCTCATATCTTGGGAATAATCTGAGCCAGTGTATTTTAATGGTACCATTAAAGCATTCAGCCCGCCTTCCTTATTCAACCACACTGCCTGTTTTTGTTTTTTTGTTTTTTGCGTTTTTGGCCACAGCGGCTTTTATTGGCAGTGTAGATAGACAGGAAATGAGGGAAAGATACGGGGGAAGACACAGGGCAAATTGGCGACAAGCCGGGATTCGAATTTGCACCACAAGGCAGCATATGAATGTGGTCGCCTGCTCCACCCCTGAGCCACCCAGGCGCCCCCACACTGCCTTTTTTTAATATAGTGAGTTTCCCTCCTCCAGATGTAATTAAGGCTAGCCTGATTTATGGCTTTCATTGTGCTTGTGTGCAGAGATGAGGAATGAGCTTTATAAATGAATCATGAAATGCATCCATAAAAATCCTGCCTATGATAGAGATCTCTTTGGGACCAGGAATTCAGATCAGATTTACATTTACCGAGATTATTCTGAATGTTAAGGTTATCTGGCGTCTCCTAATCTTTGGAAATGTGTATGTCCAAGTGTTTAACAGCTGATTTAACAGGGATGTTATGAAGTGCAGTGAAAACAGAACGATGAGCAGGTAAAACGATTTAACTTCAAACCTTAGAGAAGAAATCTAATTTGTTTGAAGAATTTTTGGAATTTGTTTTATATGTTTGTGTAAATATGGTTGTGTCATCAGCGAGTTGAATGCTTGCTAGTTGTTTACCTGAAACTGTTCATTTTGAAGGGAGAGCTGCGACAGCCCTGTTTAATACTATATTTACTATTAACAGAAACACAGCGATGCACCTTGAGGAAGTACTAATGTATTAAACTGTCTTTGTAATCAGCCGCTCTTCTTTAGGATATTCAAAGAAAGCTTCAGCAGCTGAACATGAATAAGAGGAAGAGTACAATTTACTGGAAAGCTGGAACAGGCTGCCTTTAAGGTGAACACTTTCTTATAGAGGTAGAAAGGTAATAAACCGGTTTATCAAACATTTCATCCCCCCTGATCGCTCCCTTTAGGGAGATGAACAAGCGTTAGGTACCTGAGAACATTATGAATGCCAATAAACAGCTACACAGACAAGCTTCTGAAAGATATTGGAGTGTGAGGTGAGTTATTAGTGGTTGCTGTACTGGGATAACCCCATTACTGCTGATGCAGCTGACATGGCCTCTGCAGTAAATGTTCTTCCCCGCAGTGGCTCATTGCACCTTCGGTCACGCAGCTGCACGCCTCTCTGTTGGCTTTACAGGAGGCTTGCGTGAAATGGATCCCCATGTCGTTGCGTATCCTGGAATTTTATCCTGGACAGTTTCCAAACAGCCTCACCGCAGTGTCTCATGACAAACTGTAAAATGACCTGCTGATGTCTCCCTCTGTCTCCCGAGGCGATGAACAGTGTCAACCACAGTTTCCACGGATGGAGCCCACTGTGGTGTAGCCTTGGACAGGAAACTGATGCTGATATCGCGGATTTGTTCATCCTTTTCTTTCAGGCCGTGTATTTTGAGGTTCCATCTTCTCTTGTCACTCTCTTTCACCTCGTTTTCACGAGTGAGACGGGGAATTTCTTTTCCCATATCCTGTATCCGCGTTTTACATTCTTTTATATCAGCTGCATTTATCTCCACAAGTTTAGTAATGTTAGCCACCACCGTGGAGTTCTCTCAGCTGAAGGTATCAATCTTCGTGGTTAACTTTTCTGTAGCCTCGACTAGGGATGCATTTGGTATATCCTTCGGCTCTTGGAGATTTTCGCAGGTGGGGTCAGTGATTTTGTTGTGGTTGCAGGGGCGTTTTCCTCTCACTGGATTTGTCAGTTGACATTTCCATCAGTGTATAGTCGTGGTCACTCATGCTTGCTTGGTTCGAAGCTGCTAGTAGTTTAACATTAGCTTTGGCTCTCCCATTCGACATGTTCAGTCAAGTTCTCTGATAGTTCAGCTGGTAATTCACACTGTCTCAGGAGTAATAGTATATTGAACTTTTTAGCCTCGTTTGACTGCTAATTACAATTTTATTATGTAAATTTCAGGGAAGTTTATCAAGAGGCGCTGTCAGTATATTTGGAAATGAATCATTTGCTCATTATTCCTTGATGTACCAGTGATGACGCTGCCAAAAAAAAACTAGCAAAAGTTCGGGCTCCATTGTAACAGCTTCTTTTCCACAGTGTGCCTCAGGCAACAGTAGCTAAGGGCGGGAATAGTAGGTGATGTGGATATGAAGGCGAGACCGTCCTGCTGGACAACATACATGACATGTAGAGCATACAACAGAGACATGACAGAGAAGACTGATACTGACTCTGCACTTTTTACATGCCAGCCTGCAACCAGAGGTTTTGTCAGTTTTTTGGGGGATACCCAGAGCTCCTTTAGATTCACAAACAGAGCTCTTCTTGTACCACAAACTGTGAAATCACAAATAAAACCTTAATGATGTTAGCGCCAACTCACTGAACATCATCTCCAGTCTTATCAGGCATCCCACGAAGTTGTCGAAGTCGATGGTCATGTCAGTTTCGGCGTATCGGGCCACCAGCAGTTGGTAGATGGTATTATTGAGAGTGAAACCTGGAGGAAGACAGCAACAGTTAGTAGCTAACAGAGCTAACAGCATGCTAACATGGACGTGAAAACATCTGGTTTTAATTCCAATGATGAAAGTTTAGAGAATGAGATTTAAAACATAAATTTAGACCAAAACTCTGAATATGTTTTCAGATTTCAGCTGTGCTAATGCTAACAGACTGCTGGATTAACGTGGATAAAGTTGCGCTGCGTCATTTCATTTTATACGGCGATTTGGAGATCCAGCATTTTGCCTGCTGTCACCTTCATGTAGTTTCTGGTTGGATCATGGCTGCTAATTTTCAGGCAATTAAGTTATATGACTAATTTTATTTACCCTTGCAGATGGCTACATGTAGCTGCAGTTTGATTGGTTGTGATGTGCGTTAAAGGTGCTCTGACAGATGACCACCTGAGAGATACCGCGAGCTCAACCACACAAACTCAGAGACTAATGCTAAGCTGAGCACTGCTGAGTGCCAGCAGAGTCAGCTGCCGCTGTCTTCGCTGATGTGGAAGAACGATGTCGATTCACTGACCATCATCAAAAGGACAGCTTTTAAAGATGGCCGACATGTCTGCGCTCCCTCCTGGCGTGTGAACGTGTGAACGCACTGACATCTTGATTTAGATGACCAGAGTGTGTAACCGCCACACACCCTGTATAAAAGACAGCCAGCAGGGGGCGACTCCTGCTGCTCACTTTAATCTCTTTCCCGATAAGTTCATGGTGTCAGTCGGACCATTTTGGAAGTTACCATGTTGGCATTCTTTGGCAGTGGACTCCAGGCCTTACTGTGGTCCATGGCTCCAGCTTCTCAACAACATGACCACAGATCCGCTCCGCTTCCACAGGAACTAATTTACACCACATTTTCCTCATGTAAACAAACTCATGGCGCCAGGTCACCGACACCTGATTGGACGCTGGTCCTGCTGTCACTCTAATGCTGCATTCATGTGCTCCTTATGCAGTTGGACTTCCGAGAACGAGAAAGTCATTTTTTAATCTTATAGAAGAATTTGAAAACAACACAGACGCTAAAAGAAGTACTTATACTGACTTTATCTGATCATCAGGATCACTACTAATCAATAGCTAATCTGTTTCACTCATGGTAACTTAGCACAAATGAACTGTTAAACCCCCCTTAACCAATGATTTATAACGATCAACCAGATGTTTGCTTCATCCTCCACGTTTTTGAGTCTGATGTCAAACTTTATGAGATTTATATTTTGGTTCTTAATTTTTCTGAGATGTATGAATGCATCATATTTCTAATTAAACTGATCAAACATCATGAAAGGATCAACATTAATCTTGATGCATGCTCAATAATCCAGGTGGGGAAATCAGAATCAGCTTTCTGGGAGTTTAGCTGAACTCTCGCTCATGCTAAGCAACTTTAGATCCTTAAACTTTACCCGAGGTGACCCTCCGGCACTGAGCTTCTGCTGCTAGCAAAGGTTGTAACGTACCATCTCCATCAGTTTACTGTCAGTAAATCCACAGCAGCAGCAGCAGCAGGAGGAGGAAACAGATGCATTATTACAGTGATAGAAAGACAGAAACACACTGCAGGAGGAGCAGGAGAAGAAGAGGTGTTAGTGAGCAGGAGACAAATTCAGCACTTTTTATTTGTTTAGCAGCAGGAGGAAATATGAGACATCATCCTCACTCCTGTGTGGAGGAAGAGGAGTGCGTCAGCGGGGAATCACCATGACTCACACTCAGACCACAATCTGCAGCACGTTAACTGTTTCTATGAAAGCAGCAGCTACATCCTTGAGGGTAGAGATAAGTGAAAGCGTCACACACGTCTGAGCCAAGACTGATAAACTTCAGCTGTAACACCTCACAGCCTGACCTGACCTGACCTGTTGCCATGCCACAATGTCAAACTCGACGCCCACAAAAATAGCAGCATTTCTGATACCGTGGGGGAAATGACAGAATTAACGCCTAATTATTTTTAAACAAACAAAAATCTTTATTTAAAGAGTAGCACAGCACTGCTCTGTGCATTCAGCTGTTCATGAGCTTCTGCCAGCTTGGCTCCATATTTTCACTGCTGCTTTGTTAAGCTTCACTGAGACCTGAGACTTTTCTCAGCTTCTGTCTTTAAGAGACACTTTTTAGACATGAATAACCGTGTTATCCTGTTAAATTAACCCGACCTGTTAACGTTTGCTCCCACATTAACATTATTGTTTTATCACTATGTGGGCCATTCCCAAACAGCTGGACTCACAGGATCACCAAAGATTCACCATCACAGGCTGAAGCGAGGTCACAGTAACTGTTACAGAGGTTAAACTGGGAATCAAAAGACTCTGGGACGTTAGAAGATGGAGCAGGTTGATCCTTTAAATTATGTTTTTGCTATAAAAGCCCATCACAGCATGGAGCTTCAAACTTCAAAGACCTTTGTGATGGAATGGAGCTCGGTTCCCCGTGAAGATCGAAATAACAGTGGAGCTGATCAGACACTGAACGCCTCATCAGGTGTCGCTCACAGTGATGGAAGCTAAAGTTATTCTTTGCTTCCTGTTATCCTGTCATATACATACATATAATGCCAAGGCTTCAAATATTGAGGTCAGAGAATGGAAAATCCTGACTACAGCCCCTCAGTTGGCTTCCAGAAGCCAGCTTATCAGAAGAAGGATGAGTTAAAGGGGGAGGGGGCTACACCAGCTTGTTTTGAACAAAGGATGAACTGAGGGCTGCAGCGAGGCCCAGCATGAGATACAGAAGGATTACTTTGCTCTGAGTCCTGCTGGAAATGAGCAGAAGGGTCACCTTCAGTCAGCCCAACATGCAGCATCAAACAGGAAGCACAGTCTGTAAAAATAGCACCCTAACTCCACCTACTGAGTTTAAATCAGCCAATGGGATCATTTGTTTCTGACAGAAATAACGTGTGCAGAGGTGGTGAAAAGGCAAAGACATGCAGACAGAAATCTAATTGTAAACCAACCAGTTGCTATCTGAGGCTTCTGCCCTAAACCACATTGCAGAGACGCTTTAACGAGCAGCAGACAGGAAGCGGTCTGCAGCTGCTGGTTTTACTGCGTCCAACAGGACGAACAACAAAGACCTGGATTGGGTCTGAAGGAACGTCTCTTTGAACGTGATTTCTGATGTTTTTATCTTCGTCACTCAGCACGTTAAACACATTAAAAATGTTAAACATGTCAAAAAAAATCACCTGCTGCTTCAGTTTCTGCAGAAGAAGAAAAAAACTGACCTGCATCTTTGAAGGCGACTCTCATCTCAGGAGTGCTCATCGTCCCCGAGTTATCAGAGTCGTTATTTTTATAGATTGACTGCACACACACACACACACACACACACACACACACACACACACACACACACGTTAAAGTATTTGTAAAATTCATCCTGTCAGTAAAACATGTGGGCGTAGAGGTCAAAGGTCATGTCTCACCAGGTATCTTTGCACCTTCTTCCACAGCGTGGCGAATTCTCCGATGCCGAGCTTCCCGTTGCCGCTGTCCTGCTGCGTGTTAAGGATCAGTGACAGGTGAATGACATCATTAACCCTAACTGTCTGCAGTCACCTGTCAAACGCCTCGCACTGTCATCATTTCCTGTTTCTGTAACTCCTACACTTCCACTTCCTGCTACCAGGTGACCATTGTGTGGTCTCTGACCTGAAAGCCAAACTGCTCTCCTTCAGCTGTTTGTAAAGGATACGTCCATCAGGTTCACCATCACCCTGCAGGTCTCCATGCTGAAGCCGTCGGTTTTGATGTCAGTTCCTGTTGAAAAAGAAAACAGGACGTGAAACCTGCAGCTCTTTGCGTTCAGGTAAAATGTTTCGAAGCTTCAACTCACGTTTGGAGACGATTTTATTCATGATGGTCCTCAGCTCCAACACAGAGATCTCCATGTCCTGAAATGCAAACATGAGCAGCCAATCAGCCGTCTGTGGGCATCACACCTGCACCCCGTCACACCGCAGGTGTATGAGACTTCCCGTGAGGCCGTTTACAGACCGCTCTGTATTGGCGCCGCCGCGTGTCATATTAATGAAAATGAACTTACATTTCCGGCGAGTTTAGAGAAGAGGCTTCTGAATCCAGCGTCCACCTCACTCTCCGGCACCGTTTCCTGGAGACAAACACCATGGCAACCATCAGCATGTTACCAATAACCTTTATTGACAGCATGCTGCAGACACGGAGCGGCACACTGTGGCTCAGATCTTTCCTCCTCTAGCTCCGGTTTCTCTAACACAGACATCAACCTCCGTCCCACGAGTTTGACTTCCTGTTTAAATACCGATGAATGTGGAACTGATCTGAAGCATTACTCACATCACTGAGCTCGGCGCTGACGGGGTCATCACAGTGCCTGCCAGAGAGAGAAGACTGTGAGTCTCACGTTGGAGCTCCAACTAAAAACCAAACACACTGACACAGTTTATTCCTCACACAGTGAACAAGGAACCCAAAGTTCACGTCTCAAAGCCTCCATTCAGACTGAGCAGGCCAGAGTCTCTGCGGGCAGGGACCAGACCTGGACTCAGACTCGGGGGCAGCTGACCACACCCCTTTACCTCACCCACACACCAACAGGATCAGCAGGTTTCTTACACGGTCTCTGACTGCTTCTCGGAGAACACCCGAATGCAGAAGTCGCCGTTAAGGTTCGGTTCGAAGGTGGACGGGACGATCAGGTACTCCCCTGGCGGCAGCTTGAAGCGAGTGCTGACCTCACGCAGGTTGATGAAGGTTTCTGACATTGCTTTCTGAGCGTGGCTCAGGAAGAAGTTCTTATCCAGGTGCACCTCGGTCTGCCCGTGGAACTTCAGAGGGGGAACAGCAAATCAGGACATCAGGGGGTGTGGTCACAGAACATCCATGTGACTTTTTATTAAGTTTTAAAAGCAAATTTTAAGAGCGGTACAATTAACATCAGCAGCTGATCATCAGCAGCTTTGGAGATCTGAGTGAAACACTGATACACGCAGCACACAGCCCAGCTCAGAGACTGAAAGCAGAGGAGCCTGTTAGCTCCTGTGTAAATGTGCATCCATGTCTCAGTTTATTCAACATGTGAGGAGTTAGTCTGCCTGATGTGCCCTGACATCACAGTTACTGCAGGAAATATCCTGAGTGGGAAAAAAACTCAAATAGAACTTTGATCTTTGACCTTCAACCTGCAGGCTCAGCGCTCACCTGTTTTGGAAGCTGAAATAAAAGAAGAGAAGAAGAGAGTGAGTTCAGACCTCACGTCATCGATCTTTGAATCTTTTAAAAATCGGATCTTCAACTCAAATGTTTCTCACCTCGTAGATGGCGAACCCGATGGTGTGCATGTCCTCCCCCTGTTTGCGCATCATCCTGCGGTTCTTCTGGATCAGACCCACCACGAAGCTGCAGCCCACCTCACCATCATCGGGGTCATCGTCCTCCTCGTTCAGCTTAATCACAAACTGTGGATTCATCCAGAATGTGTCTGCGGACAGAAAACATCCGCTTTGAACCCTCCTGTTGCCGCCGTGCACCTCAACCCCCACCAGGTCATCCTCCATCAGGTGTTCATTAAAACATGCCACCTGACCCAGAAATAATGCACCTGTATCTCATTCCTGATTGGTTAAAACATGGTCCGTTTCATTCGGTCTCTGTGTTGCAGCAGATTACTCACATGGGTTATTTCTGCAGCCTCCGGCGGTGGATCCTCTCCTCCAGGTGCCGTCAAACTTGCTGACGCTCCAGTGTTTGACAGAGTCGTCCTCGATGGCATCTGGGGTCAGAGTGCACACCTCGATACGAGAGTAGTTACGCTGGAAGTCGGAAAAGGACATCCTGTAGAGAAAGGACAGAGAAGAGCACACCTGACCCTCTGACCTCAGCTGGTGTGTTGTGTGTGCAGAGGCTCCGCCTACCAAAACTCTCCATCCTCTGCGTTGGCGTGAGGACACTCCCCCTGCACCTGGCTCCACTCAGGCGACCTGCAAGAGCAGAGATAAAAAAAAGCATTCAGATGGCAGCCTCAGATACTTGAACTCATCTGTGTTTATATGACGGATTCTTCTTCCTGCTGGAGTTCATCAGTTTTCTTCCACACTGGCCATCCTGTGACTTTACCTGTGAGGTGGATTCACCTGCTCTGAAAACTTCTGTCTAAATAAAGTTGAAGTGATTGGTTGTTGTGAGGGTGGAGTCTTTTTCTCTGACTCAGCCTGTCAGGTTTTCGTTCTCCGGACAACCTGAAGCTCTGGCGTCCTTCATCCTTTTACTTCTCGTGTGAAGAAGATGATGCATCTGTGAGCTGGAGCTTCTACTTTGTTTTAGAAAATGAGGAGTGAGCTCAGGGAGCTCTCAGAGTTTAATTACCCATCGCTCCACGCTCCCGTCCACTCCACCTGCCCCCAGGGGTTCCTCATCCTCACCAGCTTCTCTGGACGCCCCCGGTAGTTCACCTGGAAACAAAAACAGAATTACCCTTCACTTCCTCCTTCAACCCCATCTCATTCTCACCACTTCTCTTTGAATGTTACCTCCACAGCGCCAGTCAACGAGTAGGCGTGGCCTTTCACCAGCTTCTGCCGAGTCACGGCTTCAGAGTCTGCGGCACTCGTGATCTACCACGAGACAAAAAAACTCATCACAATCATAATCAACCCAGAGTCCAAGAGCCAAATACAAAACTAAACTTTCATCTCCTCTGTCAGATAATCCTGAAACACACTAAACACCTCAGAGAACATCAGTGTGACTGAACATGATGGAAAGATGGTTTCCCTCCAGACTCACATCGATGGAGCAGCCCAGCAGCGATCCGGCTTCCAGGGCCTTCTTGATGATCTGGAACAAGTTGGAGGGGGCTCGTCTGAGGTCGTAGTTCTCGGCGATGCCTCCAGTAAAATCCTCGAAGCCCTCGGTGGTCGACCCGCCAGACAGTGCCTCGTAGGAGCCGTTCACTCTGCACACAAAGAGCACGTTAGGATTACAGAGCATCTGAAGCTGGCCATAAAGCACGGCTGCTTGGACTACACTGTGACATGCAGCTGTGGCAGACCACAAGAGGGTGGAGCCGCTTCAGAACACACAAAAGAGGGTGGGGGTCATAAAGATCAGGCTTATGTTATGTAACTGCTGAATATCTCTGCATGCAATTTTTTTACTCCTCAGCTGGAACGAATGAGAGCAGCCAATGAGAGCAGCCAATGAGAGCAGCCCTAAGATGTGGTTGACGTATGTGATTCATACAATGAAACATTAAAGAGTCGTCTTCGGTCTTTGGAGTTACAGTTACATCGGTTTACATCTGTCTGCATCTGTTTGAACCTGTAACAGCAGCGCAGGCGCTGCGAGCCGCCGTCAGTGCTAAATGCACAGAAATAATATCAAACTTTAATCAGCTGACAGGAAGTGAGGCTGAATGAATGCTTATCAGGATGTCTGATATGATAAAAGTGTTGGGTCCATGTGGAGCGTGGAAGTGGACGTTTTCAGCTCAGGCTGATGTGGCAGATTTAAGAGAAATCTGACATCAGCGAATCTGTTTTACTGACTCACTCTAGGATGACCTGAGGTGAGCTCTGGTGTCCTTCATCAACTCAGGTACCAAAGTATCAAAACAAGAGTGTGCAAAGGTCAGGGCTGAGAGCCCTCGTCCTGTTGTGGCGGGTCTTACTTGGCGTAGGCCTTCTCCAGCAGGGCACTCCAGAACTCCCTCTTCTCGGCCGAGTGGACGAACATCAGCTCGCCGTCTTTCACCGGCAGCCGGTCGTCGATCACCACATCCACCCACTCCCCAAACTGCCAGAACTGCGGAGGGACAGAAGGACAGAATGTGACACATGGCGCAGATTTTTACTTTGAAAGTCTCTGAATTCTTCTTCCCGCCTCCAGCTTGAAGAAAGAGGAATTCATGTTAATGTTTGTTTGGTTCCAGCTAAAATTTAAACTCTGCTTTAGTTCCGTGAGCTCTTCCAAGATTTTGGAACAAGAAAAATCACGCACATCCAAAAGAGGAAAGAAGGGTGCTGGACAAAAAACAATAGTAAAAGAGGAATGCAGTCCGCACACCTAAAGAGCTCCTGAAAAATCTTTTTAATTTACCTCGAACAGCTGAGTTACGTTTTGGGCAAATTGCCTTAGAGCTCTTTAGGAGTACGGACTGCATTCCTCTTTTACTCTTCCAAGATTTTGACAAACTTTTAGTTCCTTCACCTTTGAGCGTCTAAGGGGCCAGGCCCCCCACATCAAAAATTGCCCCCTGGCTGCTCAGGAGAAGAATTTTCTTAGGTTTTATTTTCAATTACTCCAAAATAAATATTTAAATAAGCAAAAGACTGAATGCATTTTCCTTTCTATAAAAGTAAAAGGCGACATTTATTCTGACCAGTAGTCACAACAGACCATTTCACTCTGACCAGTACCAGTTAAACCTGAGCAGCATGTGACGATGCAGAGAGCTCAGCGGAGGGTGAAGTTCTTACTGAGGCTTTATCAAAGTTTACAGAGCAAAACACTCTTTCTGTTAGTGGCTGTGCACAGGGAGGAACGGGTCAGAGAAAGGCTGAAGTCACTGAAGGAGTAGAAACTGTATTTTCTGCAAAGTAGAAAACAACAGATGGGCGTTAAAGCTTCGTCCTGTTTAATTTTCTCCTTGAAAGCAGAGATGAATGTGTGGTGCAGTGTTGCATGGTGGGGTGTGGCGCTCACCCAGCTGCCTGTTTCTGTCGTTCCAATCACACAGTTTTTAACCACACTTTAGATCTCCTGTTTAAGTAAATGGACAGTTTGCATTGGTCTTCACACTACAGCAGAAACACCAATGACAGCTGGGGTACCGTTATCGTAGTTTATGCACGGGCCTGTAATAAACAGAAGCGTTATAAACCCTCTGTAATTACAAGGCTCCCTCAAATACCTCTGACCAGAGTCCTGGCCCCGTGCCCGGTCTGAACCTCTGTTAAGTAGCAAATAAATTCCCCACACGGCCAGAAAGCTTTTTCGAGTATAAAGCATGAAAAACATGGTTGCTGATGTTGTTCTGAGAGCTGCAGCTCATTACAGCCCAACACTGACGGCGTGAGAACCTCTGCTGTTTGTGGACCACCTCGAGCTGCTTGTGGAGCTCCACGGGGCCAAGTTTTAGGTCCTGGTTTATTTCACTTTGATCAGTTTGAACATGTTTGTCACGCTTACTTCAAAGATGACCTCTGAATCTCCTGCAGCTCTTTTAACCCTCCCCATGTTGATGTCACTGCTTCGTTCTGAGGCCTAAAAACTTCAACCAGGTGTTTGACTGATGTACTGTGCACCAATGAAATCACACATTACTTACCTGGAAGTGAAAGATGCCGGCGTAGTCATCACCAAAGCCCTGGTCAGAGGGAACAACTCTGGCCATCACGTATTCATTCAGGGTCAGAGAGGCGATGGCCGCCAACAGCCAGCAGTCACCTGGACAGACAGGAACCACTCAGTAAGACTAACAGCTAGACCCTCACTGCTGCTTCCTGCAGGGGTAGTTCATTAGATTACAGGTCACTCTATTTGAGTCTTTTAGTTGTTATGTTGTTTCAGGAAGTGACCATATTTGAACATGTGCTATGCTGTCAGCTAATGCTAGCTAGCTTGGTTAGCATAGACTGTATGGGAGCATCACTCAGATACCTGCTAATCAGTAACAACCAATGAAAATCCCAGAATTTCACTCAGCAAAACTGGAGCTTCGCCTTCTTGGACAGTCTGTTAGTACAATTTAAGCCATCTGTGTCACCATACACCTGTCAGTCAAAGAAGCCACACTGCAAACTTTAAGCCTTAATCAAATTAAAATGGTGAGTTACAAAAACATCCTCCTCTGCTGGAGGTTAGAGGAACTGCAGCTTTGGAGGTTGATAGTTTGTACTGCCCTTTACAGGCTGCAGCGATGCTAACGTAATGATCATCGTGCAAAGTTGAACTTTTAACACTGAAAACAAATTCAGCTCTGATTGGTGCACATAATTATATGTCACATTTTTTTCTAAAGGAGCCCCAGAAAAAAAGTATTCAGGAGTTCAAACTTCATTAGATCTGCTGAATGAGAACCATCATCACTTCCTCACATGTTCAGACAGGCAGACGCGCTGTGTTTCATCTCACACAAAGTGACGAAAGACCTCAAAACAAACTTTAATTGTTCATTTCACCACCTGAGCATTGTGAAGCCTCAGGAGACACTTTTCTGACAGTCAGAGTTAAAGCCGTGCAGGAGGACGAAGCTTCAGGAAGTGAAACGAGCCTGCAGCCTCTGACCACAAACATCCAGAGATGCTGCTGTGACGGAGCTCTGGTTTGATCACATGTGAAAACAGATCTCAGTGTTACACAAGCGGCACTCTGAGGTCTGCAGCGGTTTCACGAAGGCACGAACATGACTCATCCCTCCACAATACACGCCGTGTTTGTGTGTCCCTGTGAGGGCCGCCGGGCTTCAGGCTCTCCAAGGACACCCACGGGCTCCGGGACAAACATGCAACACCTGGTTCAGGGTCCACACCTGGTTCAGGGTGCCCTCAGAACCAGGCTCAGCTTCAGGCTGAGAGTCATGTGACCGCTGGATGTCCTTACAGAGGTGCAAAAGCCAGACGTGTTTGAATGTGAGGGTGTGTCCTCATTGGCTGACAGCTCAGAGCCCTCGCTCCCTCCCTCTGATGTTTGAGGTCTCTCACCCTCTAACAATAGCTGGCAGGGCCTTTCTTGCCTCCTGCTTCCTGCTCAGCCAATCAAGGCTCAGCATGGCAGCACCTTCAGCTGCTTCACATTAAAATAAGTTCTGCAGCCAGCGGGGCACAGGGAGGGGGCAGTTTTAACCCTCCACTGTGAGCGTGAGACTCCACCCGTCAGAGCGAAGAGGCTTTTGGTCCTTTTTAATGCCTGTGATCATGTGACCATCTTTATGCTGCTGCTTTGACTCTCGTGCACTTCATACCGAGCACTGACTCACCTCACAGACATCCAGGCGGAGATACCATCCTTCTTAGCAGCTAAAAGAAATGCCAAACCGCTTTTTGGTGCTCCGATCAAAGGAACGTTCAGACTGAGAATTGGAGGTTTGACTGAATTTAATGTTTAAAAGCAAACAGGAAATGCTGTGACAGCATGACCTGAGGAAAGAAACGGCTTAGATGAGAGAATCTGTTTCATTATTCAACTTTTTTCCTGTTCAAACACTGCAAGAACCGTTCACATGAACTTTGTTCCTTATTCCTGAGGTGGAAATGTTCTGAAGATAAGAACACAAATGCTTCCTTCAGTTTTTAACATTTGATCTGTTAGTGCCGATCATTCAGGACAAAGCTGGTAACTACAGGCGGACAGCATCGGCCACCATCACGCCAAAAGTTTTAGAAATTAAATCTGTTCATCAAATCCAGTGATGAGCAGTTTGGCTTTAAAGCAAGCGTGACTCTGCTCCTTGTGCACATCCTCTGAAAGAATTCAGCTTCGATGGTGTAAATCACAGAGCTGAGAGTGAGAGGTGTGGACACGCCTGCAGGAGCGCCGCTGTAGAACCGAGGAGGACGAACACCAAAGATCTCCAGAGATGAAACTGTCAGATAATCTTATTGTAAGAAGGTCAGATATGGATATCTTATCAAATGTTAGACGATGGTATTCATGGGCAGTGTGGGATGATGTCTGCACATGCGGACGTCCTCATACTTGCACGCACACAGAGAGTGAAGCTCTCTGTGTACATATGTATTTACTGTGTGTGTGTGTGTGTGTGCGGGGCACACCTGTGGACCAACTGTAGGAAAGCGAGCCAATTCACAACAAACAGTCACCCCAGGGCGATTTGTATTGTAAGGTAAAGACCCTACAATACTGCAGAGAAAACCCAACAGTCAAAACGACCCCCTATGAGCAAGCACTTGGTGGAGGTGGGCAGGAAAAACTCCCTTTTAACAGGAAGAAACCTCCAGCAGAACCAGGCTCAGGGAGGGGCAGTCATCTGCTGCGAGCGGTTGGGGCACTTGGGTGGGCGTGTCACTGAAACCTCCATGAAACTTTGAAGGCTTTAAGGTCTTTAGATTTAAAGCTGAGCATGGAGCAGCTGTTTTATCATCTCAGCAACCTCTGACCAAACTGAGTAAAGTACAGAAAAAACAGCTGATCAGAAGCTGGGTAATGCTGATCTTTGACTTTAATCGGATCAAATCGATCAGGGGGCGTGGCAGCTCGCGAGCACAACTGTGAGGCGTTCAGGGACAGTGAGACACTCACCTAGAGCGCCCTGGCAGATGTCGGTCCTGGTGGCTCCGCCCAGGATGAACTCCGGGTTAGAGACGAGTTCCTGAAAGAGAGGGCAGAGACAGCAGGTGGAAATGTGAGTGAGAGAAACACGCCACACCACCACCCTGCATCCCCTCCATTTACAGGAGGAGTTCTCAAACTGTGGGGCGGCCCTGCAGGGGTTCATTGCATGTCCCATCAGAATCCTCTGAATCTGCCACAAAACTCGGCTTCATCATCCTGCTTCCACCCTCGATTAACCCCGACCCGACTTTCAGATTAAACTGAGCTCTTGCACCTGAAACACCTGGTCACACCTGGAACAGCTGATTAGACTCTCACTCTCATCTGTCTGTGTATAAACATCCCTCCCCCCTCTTCCTCACAGTGACACATGTGCACGAGGATCATTGATGTTTCCTCCCTGCAGCGCTGCACCAGGAAACGCTGTGACTCATCTGAGAACATGACTCAGTGCGCATGCTCCACATTAATGGGATTCCTGTGCGCACTTAGCACCGTCACAAAACTGATTTCATTTTAGAAAACAGAAAAACATCAGCAGGGCAAAGTCACCTCGTCTCTGTAATCTCTCAGCTATGACATGAAAAACTCCAGAAGCCGGAGGAAGAGGCCTCCTCACGGCTCCTCCTCTCTGCACGGAGGAGATCTGTGAGATCATCATCCGTGAAAAAGTGTGACACGACTCTGTGTACAAAATACTCTGCTTTTCCATGAGGGACGGGCTTCTTCAGGTACTCTGCAAACACACACACCCCCTCCCCCACTGTGCCAAACGGACCCACCCAAGTCCCAGTTCAGGCCCCGGCTCGGTTCTTACCGTGGGCCTCTTCCAGGTGACGCCCCGGATCTTGTATGAGCTGGGGCCCAGCTCTTTGAAGCCGAGGGACTCGGGAGCGGCGGGGAACATCGAGTCGCAGAAGAGCTTCCCGGTGGAGCGGCACTGCGCCCGCAGCGAGCTGAAGTCCTGATTCAGGTAACGCAACGCGTTGGCGTTGGTGCCGAAGCCCGCAGCCAGGGCTCGCTTCTTGGCCAGAGTGGACGCCACGCCGGACATGATGATGAAGAGGAGGAAGAAGAAGATCCAGAGAATTTAAGGTCTACAAACTCCACCAACTTCTTCTGCTCAAACTTTTCTATCTATCTGATTTTTCACTCAGACCTCGCCCAGAACCAGAGGAGGAGCCACAGACTCCCTGCGCGCTGTCAGTCGGCCTCTCTCCACCTCCCTCCCTCCCTCTCTCTCTCCGTGGAAAGCAGCCGCGCGCGTCAGGACGCAAAGCAGGAAGCTTCACGAATCCACCGAAACATCACCCACGCAGAATGCTTCACTTGATCACAGGCAGCAGACCGTATGAACTGCACTTTGAGAGTTGGGGTTCAGTTGGGGCTAAAGTCACTGTGCGTAAACACAGCCACGCACGCGCAGTGCAGGCACAGATGAATGTTGTGAAGTGCAGAGATGTCTGCGTTAGATTGTCCCCCGCTTTGCCTCTGCAGAGACATTTTCAGAAGTGGATCGATGAACTAAACTAGCACTGGTTTTCAAACTATCTGCTGATGAATGAGCTGTTTCTAGTTTCAGAGACAGGAACGCTTCCTCCCAGTCTGACCTGCACAGGTCCACCCCCTCAGTGTCCTCCTCACGCCCGTGCACGACACCGGTGCTGATTCATCAGGAACCTCAGGAAGAAGAAGAGTCAGTGAGCTGCAGAAACATCTTCATCCCCCGCAGCAACATGTCTACTGCTGTTGCACTGAGCTCTGTCTCCTTGAAAAGGTGCAAACGTGTCATTTTCACTTCATTCACATGTCTGTAAGTCTAAATTCACTGCGACATCAGCTGGGAAAGGCTTTAAAGCTGCACTGAAAACACCTGGAAACGTACCCGTTAGACAGCGCGTGGATACACGTCAGAGGCGTAAAATTTTATTTAAAAAGTATGATCACATTAAATGTCACCAACATTTGAAAAAAGTTTAAAACTTCAGCTCCAACTTTCTCTCAGCCTGAATTATTCTCAAAGTCTGAAAAATAAAAAAGTCTTTAAAAAGACTTCACACCTCCTGCAGGAGACCGGCTCCTCCACAAACTCTCCACTCACTGCAGATCTCAGCTGCACGGCTCTCGTATTACAGCGCCACCTGCGGATGCACTGCATCGTGTTTTGGGAGCATGCCATGAAGCTTTCTGTTCACAGATTTGATGGGTTTTGCTGCACAAACACGCTGAGCAGCAAACTAAAGAAGGAGAACAAGACAATGAGCTCCCTGCAGCGTCATTGTTTGGACCCGATGGAGGAAAAACAAACAGAAGCAGCTGGAAAACAAACAACGATGAGCTGAGATTCAGACAAACTGAGCGCGCAGAGCGGCCGCGGTCAGGTGAGCCGTCGATTCTCAGCCGCCACTTCAATTTTCTTGCGCTTCTACCCTCAGTTTTAGGGTAGTGCTCCTCCGTTGCTGTTCAGCGGACCGAAAAAACAACCTGTAATAATTTTTATTTATGACATAGTTATGTAAAGCACTATGACATGTCATAGATTTGTTATATGATGCATTTTAAGACAAAGTTAGAGAGAGAGAGAGAGAGAGAGAGAGTGTGTGTGTGTGTGTGTGTGTGTGTGTGTGTGTTCCTTTTCATCTTTGAATGCTGATCCACTTCTTCAGTGTGAGCTGAACAACTTTCCTGCTGATTTTCAGTCAATCAAGCCAGATTTGTTGAACTGTACAAGTGTAAATGTAAATGACAGTTCTGATCCAAATGAATCCATTAGCATGTTTAAAAATTCATAATGAAATTAAAGGAAAATTATGCTCAGATTCAGCAATGTCATGTAAAAAAATCACATTGCCCATTAATTGGGTTATCTTTGTCTAATATATTTTTCACAGCACTTTAATTTCTGCTGTTCGTATTTAGTGGAGTCTTTCAGAATGATCTGTTAGAAACAGAAACATGAACAAAAGTAAATGTTTGTTTATCTTTAGTTTGTTTATCTTTAGAGAACATTCAACTGTACTCTATTGACTATATTATGTCAATGAAAATCAAAACATATCACATTACTTGAGTTACCAACTGTGAGCGAAAAGAGAAAAATTAATTGATCTTCAATAAGAGAAAGGAATATTGTAATAAGGAATATTAGTAATGGATTTTTGATCAGAATGGAAGAGTGAAATATGAACATGATTGTCCTTTATTTCTGTGGTTTGAGATGAAACTTTGCACACATTTAGAGTGAATAAAGCACAAGAGGAATTCACTGAGAATTTCATGTCAAATATCAAGGCTGATTTTTAATGATTGTTTTTTTTTTTTTTTTTTTTTTTTGATATATTTCAATATTCCATTTACGTTACTGAATTTGAGCATAATTGTCCTTTAATTTGAAGTTGAATTTAAAATCCTTTTCTTCACATACAAGGTCTTGATTAATCAGGCCCCATCTTATTTTAAAGACCTCTTAGTACGGTATCACCCCAATACAGCACAGGGAGAAGGAAAAAATATTGACAGGTACTCTGGTCATGTAGCAGGCAGGAAACTCAAATACCATTTGTGCAATCAGCTACAGGTAGAGATACCTGTCAGCTGGTATTCTTTTAATACATCAATAGCCCCCCTTTTTGTGTGTGTGTGTGTGTGTGTGTGTGCATACGTGCCCGTATCCATGCATATGTGAGGACATGCATGTGATCTTTCCCAGATCAAAAGTGGTGAACTTGACTCATATGAATTTTTTTTTTAGACAAAAGTTACCAGTAAAATGCACCTCAGTGAAAGCCAGCATCCAGACCCCTAAGTAAGGATACAGAGACTAGCAGAAACCAAACCAGGCAGTGTGGTGAGTCCAAACACCACAACACAGGATGGTGATAAGAACCCAAGTGGCTGCAACCTCAAAGGCCAAGAATTAGTGGACATCTTTGTGCCAAGGCAGAAACCCGCCATGTGACCTCCCACTACCAAGCCAGCCTGCCCCCATCACCTGTAGTGAGACATATAGTGCTCTACATAAATGCAATTATTATGAATCGTATGCACGTGTGTGCTAAGCTAGTGCTTGTGCATTAAAAGAACCCTTCCTTTTTATCCTGCTTTGCTGCTTTTAGAGCCTCTTTTCACACAGCTTTCGAACTGGAATTATAATTATGGATCTGGTCAGCTGGTCTCTCAATTCTATTTTTTTATTATTATTTATGAATAACATGAAGAAAATGTTTCACCTCTTTATTTTTAGTCAGCTGTAAAGTTTTAAATCTAATTCTTGGCTGTTTCCCTTGCCAGATAAATCTGGATATCAATTTATCAATGTCTTGGAACATAGATTTGGCTGGTTCTGCTGGTATAGTATAGTATTTTTGGCAATATCATCATTTTGATGGCTTCTACGTCCCAGGTAAGGCATAAGGCTCCATCTGGATAGCCAACGCCATTGTTTTGATCAAATTTTCCACCATGAGGAGATTGGGGAAAGGAGAACCCTATTCCCTCTTATTAAATTGACATTCCCGGCTGGCTACGTTATGGATTCCTGTGTGGGTGGTGTTAGGATTATTGTCTAAACTTTCTCCTGTTAACTATAATTTATCAAATCTTCTGTTTATATTAGTTAGTTTGTATTATATTTTAAGTGAAGATATGTAGTGTCATTTCTTTTAGGAATGTTACTGCGGGGTTTTTCATTGATTTCTGTAGTCTGCAGGAAACAAAGACCCCATCACATGTAACATGTAAGTCACGTACGCCTTGTCACGTGTATCCATTCTATAGTTTACTTGTTACCATATATGGTTAGAAGAAGACCTAAGAATGCTGTTTCATTACTGTTGTATAACTACGTTTTGTCTTGAAACCACGTGACTTTTACTTCGAAAGTTATCAATAAAAACCACAGCGGAGGAAGTGTCCGCCGAGAATACACTTCCTGTCTGAACCAAGAGCAGAAGACATCCTTCTCCTGCTCTTCTGTTTAGAGAGGCGGCGCTTTTCTCCCCTCTAGCGGACAAAACCTCTAAACTGTGTGTGTGTTCGTTCCTTGGTAATTAGTGAAAATGATCTAAACCCATCAGGTGGAAGATGACGTGCCTGGCGGTGCTGTAGATGGAGGATATGCACATTTGGCTTATTGACACTAGGATTTCTCTGAATTGGACCTGGAGATACCTGGCTTGTCGTTACAGTTCGGGCTGATTAGATCGGAGGGAGTAGATCTTGGAGATGTGTATGTATCTGTTTCTGCACGGCAAAGGAACGAACCAAGAAGATTCGGGTGATTGGATTTTTCGCCACTGAGAGGTGCCAGAAAGACTGAAGGCTGTCAACAAATAAATCAGTTGCAGCCTGTACCAAAACAAGTTGTAGAATCAGAAATTTGGCTCCCTGGCAGCCTTGGACTGCCGCTTATCTCATTCTCCTGGATGTTTTGTAAACAGATGCTCTACGCCCCCGCTGTCCTGTCTTCTTCTGATCTGTGTTGAACTGATCTCCCTAGCCCAAGCTGCTGATGAACATTCCACCTATTATCAGAACTGTTAGCCAAGGGGGGAGTTTGGGTCAGCCCCACAGTAGCCCGACCCCCCCCCCCCCCCCTTTGCCTCCACTGGCTTCCTTCCATCCTCTCCTCTCCTACGTTGCTGATTTCTGTTCAACGGACCAAAAACAACCTGTAGTTATTTTTGATTTATATACGTGTTTGTTATTACATAAAGCACTATGACATATCACAATAAAAGTTATGGTGTGTGTTATTTTGGTGAAATGAACAGAAATAAAGCTCCAGAAGTCCTATTATTTCTCAGTCAAGATGTGTTCCTTTATTCGTATGAATTTTGCTGGTAATCAAGTTCTTCACTCATGATTCGCTTGCGTTAGACATTCATTCAGATCCCATCATAACCTGCACTAAGTTCCAGCTGATTTTCTTTTGGCTAGTATGCATGCAGAAAATTAGAATATATAAACTCAGGAATATTTGTCTGGCCATGCACGGAGTATAGGTGGGTCTCGGAGAGCGAGGCCTTGTGGTGGGGGTGAGAGCAGACTGGTGTGATTCGTGGGGCAGGCAGGTGGAGGCTGGAGAGGCAGTGGCTGAGTATGCTGGCTCCGTGGCGAAGCGCAGTAGGTCTATGATTCCAGTAATGCGTCTCAGTGGAGAGAGCAAGGTTACGGGCAGGCAGACGAGAGTTATGCACAAAAGACGAACTAGCTGCGTTTACCACCATGGAGGTTGTACAATCTGGCAGTGAGTCATCATCTCAGCCACTCCTAAATACTCCAGGCCTCAACTGAGTAACTAGCCATAGGCGTGCACCTTGGCAGCAGCCACAAAGGTGGAGACACAACCGCCTGCCCACCAAACCACCTGGAAACAGACACACACACACACACACACACCACACAGCCTTCCCCCGACCATGACAAAATCTGCTCAAATTTTTCTTTCACACTTTCATGCTTTAAATCATCAAACACATTATCACATTAGACAAAGATAACTCAAAGACATACAAAATTCAGTTTTATGTTTATCTAAACCTGCCTGGATCCCAGCGTGTGCATTCTGGCTCCAGTTACAGAGAATGCTTTCCTCACTAGTTTGTCCAGTCTCCTTGCATCCTTGTTTCTGATGTTGTTACCCCAGCAGACTGCAGCATAGAACAGCATGCCTGCCACCACAGAGTGATGGAACATCTTCAGTATTTTACTGCAGATCTCAAGAGATCTTGATTTTCTTAACAAAAAGTGATGGCTCTGCCCCATTTTGTATAGTTCATCTGTACTCAGGGACCAGTCCACTTTGTAATCTAGGTGTAAACCTAGATATTTATTTTTTGTTACCATCGCTATGTCCACCCCACAAGCTTTCACAGGCTGGAGAGGGGGGCCTTAATATGAGTTGTTTTTTGACTCCAGTCACTGAAGGCTTTAACAAGATCCTTATATTCAGATTTGTGTCCTTTCCCGATGCACACCACAATGGCAGTGTCATCTGAGTATTTCTGGGTGTGGCAGGACTCAGAATTGTATTTGAAGTCTGCTGCTTACAATGTGACAAGGAATGGAGCCAGGACAGTCTCTTGTGGAGCCCCCGTGCTGCTCATTAATGTCCCAGAAACACAGTTCCCCAACCTGACAAACTGTGGCCTTTCTGTCTGTATTCTATGATCCAGGAAACAAAGGAAGAATCTGCACCCACCTCCGTGACCCCTGTCTCTGTGACAGACAGGGGTGGAGGAACAGGTGTGAGGCGAGAAGTAGCTGCCACATTAAAGATGCAAGGAGACATGGGTGGAGGAAAAGGTGTGAGGTGAGAAGTAGCTGCCATATTAGAGATGCAAGGAGATGGGGTAGCTGTTGTGGAGAAGCACACTTGCAGAGGTGAAGACTGAGTGGCACTGAAGATGCCCACATGTTGAGGATAAGAAGCAGAAGAAGACTGAAGAGCAGCAGTGGAAGTTGGTGTGACTGCAGAGTCAAATCTATTGAACTGATTGACTTCATCAGCTCTTTCCAAGTCACCCATAAGTAGCTGTCATTTCGTTTCGTTGTATCCGGAGATGGTTTTGATTCCACTCCACACTTCATGAATGTTGCTGTTTTCTAGATTCCTTTCTTTCTTCTTTTTGTAATCCACTTTTGCCATTTTCAGGTTCTCCTTCAGCTCATGTTGCACCGCTTTGAGCCGTTTTTTTGTCACCGTCCCTGAAAGCTACCTTTTTCAGGTTGAATATTCTTAATGAATTTTTGATCAACATGGCATAGAACATTATGAACTTATTATTACAGCAGTCTGAGATGAACCTTTGCAGAGATGTAGAGTGGGTGAGCCAGAAGAGGAATTTGCTCAGAATTTCATTTCAGCTGTCAAGGATGTATTGTAATGAATTTTTGATTTCATAGTGTATTAATCTTTTGACATTGGAACAGAATGGCTCTTCAGTTTCTTGGGAATGTTGCAGCACTTTGTGATGAAAATCTGCATGAAAATCACATGTTGAGTGGGTGAGCCAGAAGAGGAATCCATGGAGAATTCCATGTCAACTGTCATTTATTTATACGATGATATTGTTGTAGATTAACAATGATGGTCATGAGCAAAATTGTCCTTTAATTTCTCGGGAACCTTGCAGTGCTTTGGAATGAAACTGCACACATGTAGAGCATGTGGGCAAGAATCATGTGCTGAGAATTTCATGTCACCTTTAAATGTAAATTGATCCTGGGTGAGGGGCCAGAAAAAAAGAGTGATTACAACGACCCCTATGGAAGACACTCCAAGGGAACTGTTTACCCTGCCCGGGATAGGGTTAGTGTAGAGGGGAGAGTGTCTGGTGGCTGGGCATTAGCCCGTGGTGCCCGGCCAGGCGTAGCCTGAGGACGAGACATGGGCATGCCCTCTTGTAGGCCCACCAGCGGCAGGAGAGGTCGTAGGGGTCGGGTGCAATGTGTGTCAGGTGGTGGCTCTGGTGGACCAATCCCCAGCTATTGAGAATGGCTATTGGGACATGGGATGTCACCTCTCTGGTGGGGAAGGAGCCTTAGCTAATGCATGAAGGTGAGAGATACGGCTAGATATAGTCAGGCTCATTTCAATACATGGCCTGGGCACTGGAACCAGTCTCCTGGAGAGGGGCTGGACTCTGTTCCAGTCCAGAATTAAGAAGCGGTGAGCTGCGGTGGGTATTCTTGTATCCCCTCGGCTTGTTGCCTGTACGTTGGAGTTTTCACCGGTGGACAGGAGCTGTGTCCAAATTCAGGGGCACCTGGTCTACGTAGACCAGGTCCTTCAAACCCCACGAAGACCACAAAGGCCGAAAGTGAGCGCCTGTGAAATTGGACGGTCTAGTCTTCATATCAGCATCGCCTGCCCTCACCTCAGCATAGCTCCTGTCATCTAGCAACCGTGACAGTGCGAAGCACAGCTGTATTTTTTTTTTAAATTTAATGTCAGCTCTTAATTGAAAATAAGCTGTTAAAACACCAGATTTCTACATCAAGGAATAAAGGTGGGTGAAGGATTCATTTTCAAATATACTGACAGCTCTCTAGTAAGACATTAAAGTTAAATAAAACTATCCTGTTATGAAGCTTAACTTTAGTTTCAGTCAAACCGATTTGCTCAGGAACAAACGAAATACTGAAATAAACCAAACATCAGCCTCTAGAGATGATCTGAGTCAATTATATCTGTATTTAACTTCCACTCAGCGGCGAAAGGGTTTGAGAAGGATGTGCCGGGAGTCAGGTGTTCTCTCTGGGTACAGCGAGCCTCGATCGGCCGGTCAGCTGACAGCTGGAGTGGCGAGCTGCTGGTAGAGCAGCAGGAATGGACATCTCCGAAAACATCGGAGCACTTTTGTGATATCTTGATCAATTGAACAAATATTTGAGGTTTATATATCTACACTGTCACCTGAAAACAATTTTAAAAGTTTACTTTGTGTCACAGAAACAGTCATATTTCAAATTTTTTGGCCGCTCTCCGCCATTGACCCATTTGAGTTTTGCTGTGCAATGAATTATGGTATATGGTAGGCCACGAAGGCTACACCGGACCCATACTTCAAATCCGGGGAAAAGGAGGACGCATTCATCGACAGCATTTGGAAGAGCCTTCAAATTTGAACAGCCTTCGCCGCCTCGCTGTGACGTAATCGGCCTACAAATGTGGCCTTCGAAGGATGTAGCCCCTGAATTTGGACACAGCTGTTGTACCAGGACACCCTAGGTCACAGGTCGATGATCGAGTTTGTAATCGTATCATCAGATCTGCAGCCGTATGTTCTGGACACTCGGGTGAAGAAAGGAGCTTAGCTTTCAACTGATCACCACCAGGTGGTGAGTTGGATCAGGTGGCGGGGGAGGATGCGTGACAGATCTAGTGCACCTAAACGTATTGTGAGGGTGATCTGGTAAAGCCTGGTAGACGCCCCAGTCTATGAGATCTTCAACTCCCAACTCTGGCAGAACTTTGACAGCATTCTGAGGGAGGCTGACGACATTGAGTCCGAATGGACCATGTTCCGCACCTCCACTGCTGAGGCTGCTGCTCAGGTGGTTGGTGCCTGTCGTGGTGGTAATCCCAGAACCAGATGGTGGCCACCGGAGGTGAAGGGAGCTATCAAGCTGAAGAAGGAGTCCTATCGGGCTTGGTCGACCTGTGGGACTCCAGAGGCAGCTCACGGACTTGCAAACGTTATTTTTCACCTACAAATACCTTGAAGAGATTTGGAACAGATAATTAAAGATTAGGCCAACAAATTCAAAAATAAGGCTCATATTTTTACTTCATATTCAGTTCTACTCATTGTTGTAAGGATGCTCCAATCCAATTATACATTTTGTGTGTGTTTTAATGTAATTTACAATAATAAAATGCTTTATTTCTGATGACACTGATGTTTGCATAGTGCGAGCTACTTGGGTTGAAGATGACATTTGCTCTGGAAAAGCTTAAAGTAATAATTAAGTTAAATTTTTTTAAACTTTGTTGACAATACATGCATACTTTAGCACTTTCTGAATGCCAGACTCTTACTTGTAATGGAGTATTATCTGAGTGTATTATTAATAATTTTACATAAGTAAATAAATTGTGCAGTCAGTACTGACAGAGGTAACAGACCGCTGCAGAGAAGCATCCTTCTATATTTACTGTGACTGGGCTTTGGAGACAGAGGCTGTTATTCTGCTTATTCATGTTTCATAATTCCTTTAGTGGGATAAAGCGAGTACTTGTAACTGACGACTTTTCAGTGATTCAAGCAAAACTTTAAGACTTTTCAACCATTAATATCTACGCACACTGCAGATTTATTTACACATTTACAAATCCGATTACAGACACGGATGAGAATACGTACACACAGATCACAATACAGACACGCGGATTCAGTTACATACACACAAATGTTTTGTTACAATAATAGCCCCATAATTTAGTGGGTAAAAAGAGAAATGTTTTGGTGACACAGAAAGCTCTGACTTTAACACAGCCCGCTGGCACATTAACTTCATAGATTAATTCAAAAGTCCAGCAGAGCAGCTTTTTAGTTACTAAATGCAAAACCAATGGCAGAGACCAACAAACAAGCCGCAACTGAAGGTGCTGCAGTAAAGATCTGCAGAGCATCTCATGGAGGAAACACAGCATTTGGTGTTCAAGGGTTCTTCAGGCAATCACTGACTGTATTAAAAACAGTCCTTAAATTAAAATTGTGTAAGTTTGTCCCATCACTTTTGAGCCTGTGAAAATTGAGGACTGTACATGAAATGTGTGTAATTCCTGAAAAGTTGATGCAAAACTGTAGTTAAACCCTCTGAGTTAAAGCTGAAATCCTGACTTAAAATTGACTGTGGTGGTGTAGGGAGGCACTGGGTCACTGTCCAAAAACCTGACAATATATGTGACTGACTTTTAAAGGGAAGGAGAATTGAAACAAGAAAAAAAATCTTGGTAAAAGTCAGTTTTATTTTCAAGAAGCAGCTGATCCTGCAGAAGCCTGAAGGCTTCAGAGTCTGTTTTCCTCTGAGGTTGAAACCATCAACCTCCAGCAGCTGCAGTTCCCCTGCAGTCCAGCAGAGGCGCCAAGGTGAGTCAGTCCCCATAGACTCTCATATTAAAACTTTCCAGCAGAAATAAACATGTTTACAGCCTGATACAGAAACTGCTTTGTGCTCTGTAGCTAATTTCCCCTTCACAACAGCTGTACGGGGGCAGGATGTTTTTACAACTCACCTGTTTACACTGGATTAAAGTTTGCATTATTAAAACCGAGGCTTTAAAACAGGACTTCAGGAAAGAGTGGGCGATGTGGGTGACTCTGTGGTTTGTAGTGCGTGGACCATGATGGGGGGATTCTGATCCTCATCTGGACAGCAGGGTGAGTCAGAGGTGAACATCTGACATGGTTGCTGTGTTTGCTTCCGTTCCTGAAGACATTCTTTTGCAGAAGCTTCTGGTTCTCAGTGGATCCAAACTTCTGTGTCCTGCAGGTTCAGGTGTGTGTAGGTGTCGGCTGACCGTAAACATCTGCCACTGTTTGCTCTGTGAATAATTCAAAGTCAACTGATATCACACCGCTCCTTCACCTGTATCTGAGCTCCGCCCTTTACCTCATAACTGAGACACACAGTCACCCACACACCTCAGGAGACCCTCAGTAACAACAGCAACACATTTTGGTGACTCTCGACTGACACGGCAGCTCTTCTGGCTCCTGCAAGCTCAAAGACTTTGGTAGGTTCTCAAAAGCCTCCATTTAGTTTTGGCTGCTTACTTTGAACATTTTACAGGCAGACTTTCTGCAGATTTCGGCATATTTATTTTGGCAAAACTTTTGTTTTAGGCAGATAGACCCTTAATAGACCCTCAGGATGGCGAGCGCAGCAGCTGATCTGACCAGGAGGAAGGCCCGGGTAGAGGACGGTGCCGGCAGCTGGTCCAATGTGATCCCCTTTAACCAGCAGGACTTTGAGCAGCTGCAAGCTGAGTGCCTGCAGAGTGGCTCGCTGTTCTGTGACCCCACCTTCCCAGCAGGCTGGGACTCTCTGGGATACAACCAGCTAGGACGCTACTCGTCCAAAACCACCGGTGTGGAGTGGAAACGCCCCTCGGTGAGTGACAGACACACAGCGTGTTAATGTCAGGAGGTTCTTTGATCAAACACATTTGAAAACAGTTCATGAGGGACATGAACCACAAAGATTCAGCTCATTAAAGCAGAGAAAATAAACCCAACCCTCTGATGTCTCAGTAACCCTGACCTCTGACCCTGACTCTGTGCTGTTAGAGTTTTAACACAGGGTTAGCCTTCCTGCAGGTTAAACGTTTCATCAGCAAACTGTACGAACTGAGCAGCTTTATTTCCGGCGAGTCTCTCACCATGTGAGGGGAGAACTTTTAAAGTCTCAGTGAAATGTTCGGATTGATTTTTTAAAGAAACGTGGAGGAAACCAGGTTAATTGTTGCTTTAATGAGAGTGTCTGCAGGTCGGACTCTGGTCCCGGTTTCACGTTGAGCTTGGATCGTTCCGGACCTTCTGTACTTTCTCGGCTTGGTTAGCAGCTCAAACAAAGGTACAATGATGTACATGTACAAAGGTACAGGCACTCTTTACTTGTACAAATATACAGGTACTCTTTACTTAAGTAGGAGTACAGACATTTGTGTTAAAAAGTACTTTGGTAAAAGTTGAAGTGCTGATTCAACTTCTTTACTCAAATAAAAGTGAAAAAGTTCAGGCTCTGAAAGGCTCTGGAATTTACTCAAAGCAAGAAAGTAAAAAGTAGACCCTTGAAGGACGTGCCTACACTGTTTACACTGACAGTATACAGTTGGTATGAAGGTGGAATTCAGTGAATGAATCTCAGCATCATCAGCTTAAATTCAAACTCATCTCTGCTGCACTGATGTAACCTGTAACTCTGACCATGAACACCACAGCTGCTGTGCACCAGCTCAACACAGAGCTTTATTGTAAACTCACCACAGCAAACGGAGCTGCAGTACTTTCATGCAACCTTTGAATAACACAGAGTTAGTACCTCAGTTTGTTTTACAGCAACCTCGCATCATATACAGATCCAAGATCTAATTTCAGAAATGAGGACATTACATGGAAGCTTTAAATTTCCAGGTTATCAGATGTCCCTGAGCAGTCCTTCTCTTTAAATCGAACCTCTCTTCTTCTTCTGTCCTTCCATCTTTCTCCATCTCTGAGTGAACCTCTCTCTCATTCTGGGAAATACTGCAGCCGGACCTTTAAGCTCGCAGACACACTGACAAACACACACAAACAGTTTGTGTGTTTGCTGATAATTGTTGAGCTGACAGAAATGTTGCATTTGAAATTACCGACCACTTAAAAGCACTGCTGCCTTTATGCTCGCTCCTCTTCTGTAGTGCTGGTTACACGCTGAAGTACTGCGGCCACAACTTACAGACATCTGAACCAAAAACTGTTCCGGATCATTCTGGCCCAGTGTAACCCCTGAGTACAGTGCTATAAATGATGCATAAATTATATGTTTGCCTGTTTCATCTCTTTGTATGCAAGAATGCATTGTGTTTCTGCATTGTGTGTCATGATCCTGGGCCGCTGGCCCAGTGCGCAGTATGTTCTTTGTTTTGTTATGCATTAGGATTTTAGTAATCGTGGTTTTCTGTTTAATCATTTGTGTTTAGTTCCTGTTTCCCTCGTGTTGCCCCCCCCCCCCCCGGTCTGTTAAGATGTTTGTCACGTCTGTTATGTTTTGGTCTCATGTCTTGTGTTTAGTTTT
>JAVDPK010001130.1:68038-85902 GCA_034780415.1 Cichlasoma orientale
AATTACCTCCTCAGTATGCAGTCAAGTTCTCCAGAGTCCTGCTAATGACTTCTATATTTGATTCAGGTGTGTTGAAGTAGAGACACATTTAAAACCTGCAGGACACCGGCCCTCGAGGCCTGGAGTTGAATACCCCTGCACTAGAGGAATCGCCAAGGTCCACGAGCTGAGCCAACCGAGGCCACATCTGTACCACATCATCCAGAAGGCTCTGAGCTGCAGCTCGCTGATGGGCTCCTCCACTGACATAAGAGACAGAGGGCGGGCTTACTTTCCAATAACCAGGAAGTGAAACTCTAGGGATGAAGGATCTCCGCAGAGTGCGCAGACAGTTGTTTATTGCAGATCAGAAGCTCGGCCAAGTCCGAGGCCATCACCTCTCAGAAGCTGGTCAAAGGCCACGCCTACTTTGGTACAAGTGCAGTGGAGGTGAGGAGATACCAATTTACAAGCCCCACCTGCTCAGTGAGAGGCTTTGCTGTTAGCAGAACCAGCTGTGTTCTTCCTGTTGTGGTCAGTCATACAGATTAAAAGAATCACTACATTTTCCATGATTCTTAGCTATGGCTAACAAACCTGTTTATTCTGACCTGTTTCTTTTTCTTTTTGCAGGAAGTCAGAATTCATCCATTCATCCATCTTCTCCAGTTCAGGGTCGCAGGGGGGTGGAGCCACAGGGCGAGAGTCGGGGTACATCTGGACAGGTCGCGGCCTATCTCAGGGCTAACACAGAGAGATAGACAACCCTTCACACGCACATTCACACCTGTGGGCAGTTAAGAATCATCAGGTAACCTAACCCCACTGACTGCACGTCTGTGGACCGTGGAAGAAACCAACTTTACCAAATAATACCATTTACAATTTAGTGAATTTAAATAACAGAAGAATGAAACAACTGACCTCAAAGATTAAAAACATAATAATGTAGTCAGGTGTAACTGTGTGTGATCGGCTGCAGGTGGAGTACCAGGGACACAAGGTGAAGCAGATCCGGATGAGAAACCCCTGAGGTGGACCATAGCCGGGAGCAATGAGTAAATCTGAAGCTCAGAACCAACAGAAATCCATCAGAGATGCAGACAGTTCAGAAGTCCATTTAGAATCTGATTTTGGGGTTCCTTCAGCATCTCCTTGTCTGAACATTCATGATCAGCTGCTGTAAATAAATCACCTCCAGAATGACCCGTTAACCTCTGTGTGGGTGTCACATGTGCTGTAGAACATGCTTGTGTGTCATGTGAGGACAGCAGTGCATGACCGGAGCACGAGCTGCTCTGAAAGCTGTTTAGATTCTACGACAGACTGAGTCATACCTGCAGCTCAGTTTGTTTTGTGAGCTGGCAGCTCCCTGCTCAGGTGGAGACTGAATCTCTGCTGCCCTCTGCTGGTGGATCACTGCAGGCTGCGGTGTGCAGAAATGAGGAGTGAGATAAGAGGAATAACAGGTAGTTAATGAGACTGAAAAAGCACACAGGTGAGAAACCTGTATGTTCAGATTCAGTGGAACCTCCACTTCCTGTGTAGATCATCATCCTTTGAGAATCTGTCTGATTTTAGGGTTCCTTCAGTGTCTCAGTGAAAGGTTTCTGAATACACAGAAGCTCCAGCTGATCTTAAAGATGCCTCAAAACATCATGGGAACCGTATCAGCGATGAGCAGAGCCTGTGAGGACAAAGTCATCAGTGAGGAGCACCCTAACCTCCGCCTGCTGACCATGTGCCAGCAGAATATGCACGTCTGGCTTCTGAGGCTTTACTATCAGGGCACAAATATGATTGAACCTAAAACACATTTTCTCTCCTACTTTTTCATGTGTGGTTACAAAACCAGGTCATCCTAACCCCACCTAAACCAGACCAGGGAGCTACACCGACTGTCTTTAAACCACTCTGAAAAGCTTTTTTTCATCCTAACAACATTTTTATCCTTCTCCCTCTTCCATTTTTGCCTCTCCATCTTTAGCGACCTGTCATCAGATGATAGCACGATTTAGATGAAAACAGTCGTGATTGAGTGTGTTCTCAAAAGCGCGTGCTGGAGCGCCTTTTGCTTGTGTGTGTGTGTGTGTGGGCGGGGGGCGTGCCTCTGTTATTGACCATATCATATGCACTGCTTTTAAATACAGAAAATGACAACTAGAGAAATAATTTCCTGCATCACTTTGGTGCCCCCCCCCCTCCCCTTGTGCGGCGCCCCTATGCATTGCATATAGTGCATACTCACTTTTTGTGCCACTGGGTGTGATTTCTAAAATATATTTTTATGACAGGTAATCTAATAAAATTGTTAAGCACTGTACATGATGATGTTGACTGGCAACTACCATGCCAAGCCGTCTGTAGTGCGGCCACACTACTGGCCAGATCTCTGGAAAATGGCGTGACCCCTCGTTGAAGGTCGCGTGAAGCTCAGAGAGCAGAGGTAAGAGGGAGCTGCCCTCTTTGTTCTACAGTCTTTGTACAGATGCTCAAAGCTCTGAAGCCGCTCACCTGTTCACCTGATATCAGGCTGAGCTTCACTCAGAGTTTAACTCCAGCTGAAAGAATCAAACCTGTGAGAACATCATTGCAGTCTGATCTGCTCGTGCTTTCATGATCAGCTGGATAAGTCTGTTTCCAGCTTTCCTTCCTCCTGCAGCAGCTGTGCTGCCTTTAGTCTGGATTTCCTCAAATACACAGTTCAATTATGATTGGTTGCATACTGCAAACTCCGCCTCTTTCATGTTACGCTCCTTGGTGGATTAATAAAACCTGCATTGACGTACAGAATGAAAACCCACCTTCACATGGCCGCTCATTGTGATGTAGCTGCTTCAGTGAAGCCAGAGAGCAGGCAGAGAGCCATCCCCGCGGGCAGATTCACTACTAGGCTCCACCTAGTGGTGAATTTTAGCAATTAAAAGTTAACCGTTTACTGGATCTGAGGGAGGCAGAGCTCTGAATGTAATAAAATGACAAAAATCATGAAAAAACAAATAAACAGGAAGTTCCTCAGGAAGTCCAGGTTGAAGAAGAGACGGAGGCAAAACTATCAACAGAATAAAGTTTTTTATTAACACTCAAACACAGAAAAACACTCCAGAACTCAGAAGCTGCCATCATCACACTCTGCAGAGACACTGGAGCCTCCTGCAGAGGCAGCAAAACACATTCACACATTAACCATCCCCGAAAACAACCTGTGACTGACTCGGCCAATCACTGATCCGATGACTCATCCTACCAGTGACATAACTACAAACCAACCTTTAAAGCTCAGGTTTATTAAACCCAGTCATCAATTACATAATCAGACTTTTATTTTAAAACTCCTCTGCTCTCATGAAGTCATGTGGTCAGCAGACGCTCACAGCAGGAAGTTCAGGTGAATCGATGAAGTCGTGCTCCTGGTTCAGCAATGTTTTTACAGCACATTTTACAGATTAGAACAGTTCTCGGAAAATTTAATTAACGTTTTGTTTCACAGCGCTGAGCTGTCATCAGTTCACCTGTGAGCCTGCTGGGAGAAATCAGAGGCTTTT
Organism: Cichlasoma orientale; assembly: GCA_034780415.1. Classification (NCBI taxonomy): domain Eukaryota; kingdom Metazoa; phylum Chordata; class Actinopteri; order Cichliformes; family Cichlidae; genus Cichlasoma; species Cichlasoma orientale. The sequence continues at coordinate 71,563 of JAVDPK010001130.1, forward strand.
ACTTTGGAAATCCAACCTGATTGAGGCTTTTATTTAGAAAGCCTAGAATAAGTGGAGGACTATGGGCAAATGTTGAAAGATTCAGGTGTCACTGCTCCGAGTCCTGCTCCGGGTCCTGGAGCCGCTGCTTATGAACCTGCTGTGTGGTGACTGGAGTTTGGTTTCTGATTGGTTTCTGCTCCCTGTGCTCTGATTGGTTGAGTGTTTCATGACATAATCTTTCAGAATAAAGAGAATAATGAGTGGCTCGCTGTCTGCTGTTTTTCTTCTTTTAAATGTTGTCAGAAAGTTCACCTCAGCCTGTTGTTCAATGACAGGTTGTGTGCAGCAGTGGGCGGGGCTTCCAGCCTCCAATTGGAGGCTCTCTTTTTATGACATCATCGTTTCATTCTCTGGAAGGCAAACTCCTTGGCCCACCTCAGAGCCTCAGTGATGTCACTGCTGCTTCCTGTTCCCTTGGCAACAACCTTGGTACCCCCGGCACTCCCATCAAGGTGATGACACACCGCCACTGCCCAATCAGAGGCCACGAAGGCCGGCGAATCCTGCAGAAAGAAGGAACAGCCAATTAGACGCTGGTTCAACAAAGTCTGAGTTTAACCATAAACTCTGAGCTTCCTGTTCCAGAACAGCTGATCAGAGTTGGTCCAATTAGTTCACCCTGAGTTAATGACAAAAAGCCATTATCAATAGAGCTTCGGTTTCACCATGGCAACAGATAAGCAAAGAGCAGCAGTAACATGAACAGGTGTGAGTGACCGTGATCCTGATCTCAGAGGCAGGAGGGGAGGAAGAGTCATTATAACCAGCTCAGTTGTGTCCATCACTTTCTACAGTCTATATTGTACTGTAATGTTAATTTTCTGACATCTCCACCTAAAAAGATGGAGATGATCCTGTATTATTACCAAAAGGTTTCCTCTGTCACTCTGCCATCATCACAGACTGAATAAAGGTGATTCTGTCTGCGGTCGTCATTCAGCAGCTGGACTCTGATTGGCTGAAGCTGGATCTGATGTTAAATGGAATGATTCAGCTGTTTACTGACGGACGCTGATAGCAGCAGACTCCGGGTCAGTTTGAGCCATCAATAACTGCAGTTTATGAACATTTTATTTTTCAGGGATGATTCAGTAACTCTGAATGTCCTGATGTGCTGAAACAGCTTCGCTTAATCCAGGATTTCATTATTTCTGCCATAAACTCTGCTTTCATGTTCCACTGAGAGCGCTTCTAATGTGATTTAATGTCAGTATAACTGACGGATGACAGCTTTGTGAGCTCGTGCTAAAGGTCAGAGGTCAGGAATGAATGATGTCAGCAGAAACGTGTCAGCTGTTACAGAGCCGTCTGTGCTGCTCACACACATCGGACACATTTGAGGATCATTTTTGGATGACGGGACATTTGAAATCAGGAACGCAGATCGAGGCGGGACAGGATGAGCTGGAAATGACTGGAGCCGAAATGGATCCGGGTCTGATCCGGTCTGAATATGTGACCTTTATCCAATTTGGATCTGTCCTGCTGTTTGCTGAGTCCATTCTGGAGCCTATGATTCCTTCAGGTGGAGCCGGTTCTGGTCGACAGGCTGAGACTGATTAAGGTGATTTTCTGACTCTGAACCTTTAAAATGTTGTTTGACATCATTTAATGACTCAGTCTGTGAACATGAAATGTAATCAGATTACAATCAGCTGCATTATTGCCCAGTCTCAGAGTTACAGAGACTAGAGATCTAATTCTGAGCTCATAATCAATCACTGATGGAATCGCTGTCTCTGTCCTTATGTATTAATGACAGATTGATTATTAATGCTCTCGTGTAACTAACGTCTAACTGGGATTTCAGCGTTTGTGCTCAGATGGATTCTCTGCTCGCTCTCACAGCAACTTTATGAACGAGTCAGCTGGTTCAGGTGCAGCAGGAGGGGAGGAGTCAGAGGGAACACCTGTCAAATAGCAGGTTAAAATGAGTCTGTTACCCTGGTGACTGACTACCGGAGTTTCCCTCAACTCAGGATTAAGAAACTTAGAGTTTTAGTTAAACCTGCTTCCTGGAACAGGACCCAGATAGATTCTCATTGTTTGTAAATAGCAGCACCTTTTATGATGTAACTTCCTGTTAAACATAAGAAGCTCAAACAAACACTGACATCCCACAGGGGGTGGGGCCCGTCTGAACCCGACTGCTGCATGGTGGTTACCTTGGGAACCTGACAGGCACACAAAACCTTCCCAGAATGCCTCTGGTGAGCGAGCAGCATCACATGACTGAGAGGAGCGACGGAGCTCAGCTGGTTCACCGTCTTCATCAGGACCTGAAACACCAGAAGCACATTTATTGTTGTGTCAGAGACGTGGTTAATCCAATCCACCCTGAACAAAGAGATTCACGATTAATGGCCTTGTGAGTGTGAATGGTTGTCTGTCTCTTTGTGTTCGCCCTGCAGCAGGCTGGCAACCTGTCCAGGGAGTACTCCGAAAATGGTTGAAGGACAGACAGACCCAATAAGGGTGGAGCTGTTGCAACTTATATAAAAACCAAGTTTCAATCAAAAATACAGATCTCTAAGACTATTCAAAGCTCACTCTGACTGTTTAAAGCTTTTTCAAATTGTCGGCAGTCCCTCCAGAGCCAATCCAAAAAATTCTGATGAAGCCACACTGACTGAGCTCATCCTGACCAATGTTCCACATAAATATACTAAGGCTTCAGTATTTGCAGGTGACATCAGTGATCACTGTGTCACTGCCACTGTGAGAAACACAAAGACTCCTAAAGCTAAGACACAGATTGTTATTAAACTGGGCTTAAAGCATTTCTCAGAACAAGCTTTCATTCGTGATTCGTACCATTTTCACTGGGGAGAGAATTTGTGTAATTGCTGATGTGGGAAACGCACGGGACTTTTTTTAAATAACAGTTTCTCTAAAATAGCTGACAGGCACGCTCCCTTCAAGATATTTAGGGTAAAAGGCCGGAACAATGCATGGCTTACTCCTAATTTGTTGGAATTACTCCAAGAGCGAAATTGGGCTTGGGCCAAAACATGGAAAACTGATTCGGACTCTGATTGGCTCACTTTCAGAAAACTGAGAAATGTTCCAACAGTTACCAGCAGAGCGTCATCAAAGAGCCTGAATTACCCCCAGAAGTTCTGGAATACCATCAAGTCCCTGAGTGGAGACAATAATTCAGAGCTTCCACCATGCGCTGTGAAGGACTGACAGGTAATCTCGGATAAAAGAGAGGTGCTTGATTGTTCCTCTCAGTTTCATGTTTAACTCTGTCAGTACTCCATATTCCTCTCCTCCTGCTTCTCCAGACAGTCAAGTGATGGTAACACAACCTTTTGATTCGAACCATGTAATAGTTTCAGAGGTGCATAACGCCATTAAATCCTTAGACTCCCAAAAGTCAGCAGGTCCCTGTTTTTGAAAGTTGGCAGTTGATTTTATTACACTACCCATAACTTATCTTTTTAATCTCTCCCTGGACTGCAATATGGAAATCTGCCTATGTGCTCCCATTGTTTAAGGGGGGCAACCAGATAGAAGTAAACAATTACAGGCCCATCTCATGGCCCATCATCAGCCAAGGGTCCGGAGTCCTTGGTGAGTGAACAATTAAAAGAATCCATTCATTTTTTCCCACTTATCCTTTTCAGGGTCACAGAGGGAGAGGAGGGGTACACCTGAACAGGTCGCCAGTCTGTCACAGGGCTAACACAGAAAGACAGACAACCATTCACACCTATGGACAATTTAGAATCACCAGGTAACCTAACCCCACTGACTGCAGGTCCTTGGACTGCAGGAAGAAACTGGAGTACCCAGGGAGAGAACCCACGCACACACACGGGCAGAACATGAAACTCCACACAGAAAGGCCCAGGTGAATTTGAACCCAGGACCTTCCTCCTGTGAAGGAACAGTGCTAACGACTGCGCCACCAATTAAAATCATTTTTAACAGTAAACATTTGATCTCATTTCCAATCTGGTTTCAGGAAACAGCACATACTACTACAGCAGCACTAAAAGCTGTAAATGATTTTAATGACTTTTTAGATAACAGACGGCACTGTGCAGCCCTTTAGGTGGATCTGTCCAAAGCATTTGACACTGATGATCACGGCATTGTAAGGCAGAGGCTTGTTAGCACAGGACTGTCAGATCAAACACTCGGTTTGGAAATTATCTGTCAAACAGATCTCAGTGCGTTCAAACTGAAGGTCTAACCTCCACCTCTCTCAACAGAAGGGTGTGCCTCAAGGATCAGTGTGCTCAAGTGTTCATATACCATTTTTTACTTTTCTCTCTCCCATAGTTTGTGTTTTGTCCTGTCTCTCTCTCTCTCTCCGCTCTCTTCCCCTTCCACCCCCAAACCAGTCAAGGTGGATGGCTGCCCCTGCCTGATTCTGGACGTATTGGAGGTCTCTTCCTGTTAAAAGAGAGTTCTTCCTTCTTACTGTCACCAAGTGGTATAAAGTTCCTTGAGGTTCTTAATAGGAATTAAGTGCCTTCAAACTCATGAACACTGACATTTAAGCTCTGCATCACCTTTATGTGTCAGAACTGAATGAGTAAGAATTAAAACAGACAGAACTGTTACTGAGTTATAGGAAAACTGGCGTTTGTGTTTCTCAAAAGACTGTCTGCTGGCACCTCCCTGACAGCCAACCAATAAAACTAAAGAATGACCATCCACCTGACAACCAACCAACCAAATAATCTTGTCCTTCGCTCCTATTGGCCATCCCTCAACATGTGACCCTGTTTCCTGTGCTCTTATTAGTTAAATTAGTGAGTTTCTTTTAATTTGAGGTTTGACTGTTAATTGATTCGGATTGATTGGTTTTCATTTAGGGTGGTTAGCAGTGTTGCCTCACAGCAAGAAAGTCCTGGGTTCAAATCCACCATCTGATCTGGAGTTTGCATGTTCTCCCCGGGTCCTCCCACAGTCCAAGCCATGCAGTTAGCGGGGTTAGGTTAATTGGTGATTCTAAAAAATTACCTGGGCTGAATACGACGCTTAGCGTTGTTACCTGGCTTGAATAAGGTATACATTAGACTGACACCTGGTGCCAGCACAGGGCCACCAGTGTGTCTACAGCTTGCCTCGTGCTGGCTCATGTGCGGCCACCTCTGGCAAACCAGATCTGGGCCACCAAAGGGCCATCATTGTTTGCGGTATGTGAGCCGAGCGTAAGTGCATTATGTGGGTCAGAACTGGGCCAGACCAATTTTGCTATTTTGGCTGACTCTGCAGCTACGTACCGACAGAGAGTCGGTCTCCACCAGGTCCACCAGCAGCTCCTTCCTGCCGTTCTTCTCCAGCAGAGCCTGAGCTTGCACTGCCGCCTGAGCAAAGCATGATGGGAAAACTGAGTGTCAGAGAAACAACACTAGCAACACACGCCTTCTCAAACTGTCCAGTGTCATAGGAATGCCCCTCAGGGTTTATCGGCTCTCATTTTTTTAATGAAACCTGCTTCCTGGGACAGACCCAGGTGTATCTCAGGGGTGTGTTCACCTCTTTGGTCTCCAGTTTCCTGACAGCAGTGTTGCTGCTCCTCTGCAGAGCTCGGAGTTGACTCTGCAGTTCTCTGCGCTGCCACTGGGGGATGGGGGTGTTATCTACAGCCTGGGAGACACAGCACAGGGTCAAAGGTCACATCACCGTGTCTCGCCACAACATCGGCTCTGAGGCTGAAACAAGAAGCACAGACACCTGCAGTTCTGCTGCAGTCCAGCAGAGGTGCCACAGTTAGACTCCCATGTTAAAACTTTCCAGCAGAAATAAATGTTTACAGCCTGAAATAGAAACTGCTTTGGTCTCAGTAGCTAATTTCCCCCTTCATGACAGCTGTACAGGAGGAGGATGTTTGTGTAACTCACATGTTTAAATAAAGTTTGCATTATTAGGGGTGTGGCCTCTTTGACTGACAGGCAGCTGTGGTTGCTAGCTATCTGCTGAGGTTCATTGTCACACTTACATCTGAGAGGACGCCGACCTCCTTGGAAAGGCGCTGGGCGGAGTCGAGGCAGGAGGGGGCGGAGCCTGACAGTCTGGCAGACAGAGAGTCGACGTCTTGAGATAAAACGTGCCCCGCCTCCCGAGCCTGAAGGCACAGAGTGGTTAAAGGACCAATGCCACATTTTATCCCCTCATTTCTTTGTGACATCTGATCATGTGACCATCACACTGTCACGTGTTCACTGACCCGTGCTGCTTCCTGCCCCGTCACGGCAACGATCCGACTGATTCCCTTCACCAGCTGCCTCTCAGAGACAATCACCAGGTCCTCGATGGCGCCGGTCTGCAGCAGGTGACTAAATGCAGAGGTGACTGTTAGAGCGCCAGGTAAACAGACATGTTAGTTAGCACGTAATAAAGGGCGTATAAAGCCTTCGTGGTCTTAATCATTCAAACAATGACATGTCACATCAGATCTAATGAGTGTGGCTGATGGTGATTGTAAAATAATAACTGTACATAAAGGATGGACATAGCCACGTGACATCACCATCTGTGTTTGCCTTCTTTTGACAGTCTGACAAACTGAGGGACACTGCTCGCTCACACAGCAGCAACCTGTCAATCCCAGGTAGCCCCGCCCTAAATCCTCCACTGCTTCCTTCTCCTTGCTGACTCTCATGGGACCATAACTTCCAAAATGAAGACCATGTTTTATTTAGTCAGACCTGAAACCAGAGACTGAGATCATAAACCACATTTGTCAGACTCAAGGCCCGCGGGCCACATCCGGCCATGATATATGTATATATATATGGCCCGTGAGATAATTTCATATCGCTATTATTAATAGCATGCAGGTAAATAGCACTCCCACCACTTATACTACAAATCCCACAATGCACTGCAACAGCTGTCACGCAGGCCAAGTCCTGTGCGCTAACCCGTTTTCCTGTGTTGCCAATGACACACTGATCAGTGATCCGCGGATAAAAACATCGCTCAGCACCTTTTACAGTGACATTTAAGCTGCCTGACCCCCAAAAATGGCCAAATGAAAAGTGGAAAACAGGGATTTTCAAACAGGTGGGAGGCAAAGGACCTGATCGCTGACAGCGGAGGTAAATCGTGTGTCTCTCTTCCTCGCCTGCGATGTGCGGGGAAGAGAGCAGATTGGTGGGACAGATATAGAAGATGCAGAGGGAGACCTGCACAGGTGAACTGACAGTGCATCACTGCGTCACACAGCAGGAAACGCTGCGCAGCAAAGTCCTGAAGACAGAATGCGTCATAATCACCGTAACACAGACAGTGAACTTTATGAGAGGTAAAGGTTTAAATCACCGGCAGTTTCGGTCTTTTCTGGAGGAAATAGCTTCTGAATTTGGTGGCGTGCCTTATCGCACAGGTGAGACGAGCTGCCTGAGGAAATCTGACAGTTCATGGAAAGTAAAGGAAAAGTCTCAGCTGGGCTGAGGGATGAAAGATGTCGCCTTTCTCTGCAAAATAATGAAGCATCTTAATGTGTTAAACCTGCAGCTTCAGGGACGGGACCGCGTGATTACGCGCATGTATGATGCAGTGAAAGCTTTTCAAGTAAAGTTGCACATCTGTTAGAGGTGCAGATACAAAAAGGGAATTTATGCCATTTTCCATGTTGCCAAAAAAAATAAAAATAAATAAATAAATAAATCAGAATAGGTCTCCACCACTGTGTTTGCAGCTGCACTTTTTGCTGATATACTGGACACACTGCACAGTTTACGGAGAATTTTTTTTGACTGAGTCACAGAAATTCACATCACAGTATTTACCTGAAAAAAAAGCTTGAAATATTCTAATTTTCCCCGATGATATTTTGGAAGAAAAATATAATTTAATATTTTATTTAATGTGTTGAGGAAAACGTTGCTGTTTTCTGGCCATTCAAATTCATATTGCTGATTAAAATATTTTCAGTTTTAGATGTTCAATAAATGTTAATCCTGTTCGACCTGCGACTTAGACGGCGTTTTCAGTTTTGGCCCGTCCTGTGATTGAGTTTGACCGGGTCGACGTAAAGAGACGTCTCCAGCTTCCTCACTCAACAGACGGACAAACAGTAACTGCTTAACAAATCATTTACAGAGTTTGTGTGTGTTAACACATATTTAGTCTCGTTAACACATAATAACATGTTAATGAGCACTGAAAACAGACTTCTAAGCACTTTATTACCCACTATAACGTTTCCCATCAGTTTCACCAAAGTGACGCTGCTCAGGGTTTTTTTTTATGTTAATCCAGGTGAACAAGTGAGTCTAAACTCACGTTCCACAGCAGAGCTCTACAGACGTCTCTCGGTCCGTCCGATCGTCCAGCAGCTCAGAGACCGGAACCTCCACCGACACCACCCGAACAGGATCAGGATACACCTGCAGACAACATGCGAGAGTGGAAGGTGAGAGGGGCAGGCGAGAGCAGCAGGTGACCCATGAGAACGCTGTGTGAGCTCACCTCATCCACCGTCCTCAGCCCGCTGATACTGCGAGCTCTCTGGAGGGGAAGCTCCTGGCTATGGACGATCTGATTGGCTGAGACAATGTCATTGACACACCTTTCCACCTGCTGCAGCTGAGAGATGCTCAGAGAGCCCTGAGGAGGACAGACGGATACGTCAGAACCAGCTGGACTTTTGCGGCGTAATCACTGAGCTCGCAGATGGCAGATTGACCTTCACGCTGAAGTCGAACCGAAGGCGGTCAGCTGACACATGAGAGCCTCTCTGCTGCACCGAAGGACCCAAAACCTTCCTCAGGGCGAAGTTCAGGATGTGAGTGGCCGTGTGTTTGACCATGCAGGACAGCCTGTGAGCCTGAAGCACAGACAGGAAACAGGAAGTGAACACACTACAGAAGAAGACAGAGCAGATGAAGTGGAATCTGCAGGAAACACCGAGTATAAGTTTGCACTGGGGAGGAAGACTCTGGAGTCACACCTCACTGGTGTCTGACAGTCGTTTCAGAGAACCTTATGATTCAAATGATGACGTTAAACTGAATTTTACGTACGGAGCCGTTCGTCCAGCGAGCGAGCAAAGACTCGACGGGCGACATGAACAGGAAACACACTCATCGGAAAAGATTTCAGCTTTCTGAGATCTTCCCACCGAAAGAAACTGACGCTGCCCGTCAGAAATGGAGGAGGAGCTTAATGTGGATTTTTGTGGGGAGGCGGAGCTAATTATGTGATCTGTGATCCCAAAGTTAGCTGAACTGAAGCTGGAACCTGAAAAACGTGTTGCTGACGCCGACAGATTTTAAGTCTAAACCTCTAAAGCTCTGAAACGTTCATAACGTCCTCCTGCTGCTTGCAGAGCAGGAAATCAGACGCAGGCAGCTGGTTTAATCCATTCCCACTCAGAACCTGAACCCAGACTTTCCAATCACCGAGCTGCAGAGCACACCTGAACCCTTTGTCTGGGTGGTGTTTACCTGGTCCAGGTGCAGCTGGAGCTGGTCTCCGGTCTTCAGACTGTCGGCCGCAGTCACCTGATGGACCACGTAGCCCCCTGCCCGGACCACTGCCTCCACAGGAAACAGCACATCCTGAGAGACAGGAAACACATGGAGTCATGTGGACACATGGCTAATGTTTCCCATGATGCACTGGGGGAGTTGTCAGCCTACCTGCAGCCCATCCCGGGTGAAGTAGCCCTGGTCGTGTGACTGCCCCCCCTGCTCAGAGTAGAAGCAGGTGCAGTCCAGGATGACTCCACAGCGCTGACCCTCAGAGACCTCCGACACCAGAGACCGCCCATCATACAGTGCGAGGACTGCTGCACGGCATGCTGGGAACACTGGGAGGAAAGGCAATAACATCAGCAAACAGAGCAGACAGGCTCAGATGTGTTACCTGTGCAGGTAGGACATACCGTATCGGCCCTGTTCCAGGCGGTATTCGTATTTGAGGCTGTCGTCAGTGTGAGGAACCCCGAGATGCTGCAGCTCAGTCAGACTGAGGACGTCCAGCGTCACCTGGGACTGATCACCTGACTGCACCTCCGACGCCACCTACGGCACATGGACAGGGGTGTGAAGATGCCATCTGTTACCTGTGTGATCGGTCAGGATTCAAGACCACTTCACAATAAAAGCCCTGGAATTTGAGAGTAAAAGCAGCAGTCTCGCTCCTTCACAATAAAAAAACTCAGACAGTTTCCACATTAAGATACGTGAGTTAAGCTCCACCTTCTGGTTCTCAGCAATCAGGCGGTCCAGTTCCTGGCGGTCTACTTGGACCCCCCTCTCCTCCAGGATCAGGTCCACCAGGTCCAGAGGGAAACCCAGGTCCCGGTGCAGAGACCAGGCCACCGAGGCTGCCAAAAGAAAGGAAATCACAAATCACAGAGGAACACCTGAGCCTGACCGAGGTGACAGGTTAACAGCTCACACACATTTTATTTTTGAATACTTTCACATACAGTACCAGTCACTGTATGTTAAGTTTGGGCACACTCAGGGTGTCCAAACTTTTGACTGGTGCTGTATTTTAATGGATATTTGCTCAGATTTCTCAGGTGTGTCGTCCTGCAGGTGGACTCGGGCTTAGGTCATCTCCAACCTGAGTTTATTTCTTTTATTTAAAACTTCAACGTTCCTGCTCATTCAGCGAGTCCACACAAACTCAAGTTTAGAAAACATGCAGACTCTGGACCAGGACCAGGATCTGGACCAGGATCAGGACTGACCAGGGAAGCCTCCGTGTTTGTAGTCCTTGCTGCTGAGCGTGCGCTCGATCAGCCTGCTGCCTTGCTGCAGAGACGACAGAAAGTGAGCCTCATTCTCGTTGATGATGTCCATGATCTGGAAGACAAACACTGGGTGACTTCCTGTTATATCATGTGACTCAACCTTCAGGGTCTGACCAAGAAAGTGAGGAGACAAGAGGTCAAAGGTCACAATGGAAACTCACCCGATCTGACTCCCTGTGCAGCTCTGGATACACGTCACCCTGTCAACACCAACCAACCAATCAATAAACCAATTAATCAGTCAGTCCTGTTTGGAGGCATTATGGGAAATTTTACCAGCAGGTTGGCGACGGTGGGAACCAGGCTGGCAAGCGTTCCCTGAGGAGCCTGAAGAACCTCGACACAGAACCGAACCGCCCGCCGCAGAATCCTCCTCAGTACCAACCTGAGACACACGCACACACGTAAACATAAACATCCTGCCTCTGGCATCACGCTGAAAGCTGATTGGTCGGTGACTCACTCGGCTCCCGACATGCCTGGATGAACTCCGTCAGCGATGCAGACCGATAACGTCCGGACGTGGTCGGCCACAACTCTGTAGGCCAGGTCCACCTGACCCCCGTGCACCGACCCCATCCTGCCGCCATACGGCTCCACCCCCGACCTCTGAGAACACGGCACACGTGTCACCATGACAGCTGCTGCGGGATGGTGTACCTGTGTGTGTGCGCGAGCATACCTGGTGGATGGCGTGCAGCAGCGGTGTGAACAGGTCCGTGTCGTAGTTTGAGGTTTTGCCCTGCAGGACGCTCACCAGTCTCTCGAGTCCCATCCCAGTATCCACGCTGACCTGAGGCAGCAGCCGCAGACTCTGATCCGCCTCCCTGATGAGACAGGACCATCAGGCTTCAGAGCAAATCAGGTGGTCTCCCCTGGACTCAAGAGGTCTAGGTGTGTGTATGAACCTGTTGTACTGCATGAAGACCAGGTTCCAGATCTCCACCACCTCTGGGCTGTCAGAGTTGACGAGTGCCGTGGCGTCCCGCCCACCCACGTGGTCATAGTGGATCTCGGTGCAGGGGCCGCAGGGCCCCGTGTCCCCCATCTCCCAAAAGTTGTCCTTGAGTCCAAATGGCAGCAGGCGGCAAGCGGGGACCCTGGTGAGACAATGAGGGTCAGGTGACCTGAAGCAGTGTGACACCAGCTGCAGACAGATGTGCACCTACCCGATCTCCAGCCAGATGTGCCGCGTCTCCTTATCAGCTGGTAACCCCGCTGCTGCATCTCCACCAAAATAAGACACGTACAGCCTGTCAGCAGATATCCCATAATGCTCTGTAAGGAGGGTCCACGCCATCCGGCATGCCTGCTCCTGAATACACACAGAGCAGAGTGAGGCTCCTCCCCCGTAAACAGGAAGTAAGCCTCCTACCATAAAGCAAACAGGAAGTGGACCCACCTTGAAATAGTCTCCAAACGACCAGTTTCCCAGCATCTCGAAGAAGGTGTGGTGGTAGCCGTCTCGGCCCACGTCATCGAGGTCGTTGTGTTTTCCGCCAGCTCGGACGCATTTCTGACTGTTGACCACACGGCGGTACGAGGCCATCTCGCTGCGAGGGTCCACGGTGCCCAAGAAGATCGGCTTGAACTGGGAACACCAAAGATGGAGAGAAGGCTCTGATTGGTTAAATATTATGGTTTAAACAGGTTACTTCCTGTTAGGATGTGAAATAAGGACAAAACTGTTGATCTGCTAACAGTCGGTTAGATTATAATCTGAGGTGAACATTAAAAAGTCAGTCCATTCGAGGGTGGATTAAAGCAGCTGACGACCCCTGCAACAGGGGTCGCTGAGTGTCAGCAGGTGCGTGCAGGTGTCAGTGTGTGAGAAAGGTGAGGCACTGACTCGTGCTTCAGCCTTATTTCACAGTGAGGAGCAGGTAACGCTCTGCACAGAATCAGGGTTAAACTGATGGACGGCGTCCTGCCAGCGTGAGGTCACCGCAGGGTCCCGTCCACACGTCCTCCTCTCAAAAAAGTTGGGTTTATTGCGGTACTTTAGCATGTAGAATAAATGGAGGCTCTTTTATTAAGCGACCAATGAAATGATAAAATGAAAGTTCATTGAGGTCAGGGGTGTCAAACGCTGGTTTGTGGGTCACGTGTAGCCCGATCTGATCTCAAACGGGTCAGACGAGTAACCAACCCACATAACAACCCACCTGCCTTTAAATGGAAAGAAGAACAGGTAAACTTGTAATAAGCCACTTGTTTATGGAACAGGTGATGAATACCTGAGAGAAAATGAAGTGCAGTTTCATTACAGATCACGTGCAGTTCGTGGAACTGAACAACAATACTCAATGATTGGAGCAGCTTGTAGAAATACTTGTTTCCAAAGTAACCTGAAGGCTGCGCTGCATGTTTCACACCTTTAAAAGCATCCAATTAGAAAGCAGCTGCTGAGGAACACGACTCTGGTTCCCCAGCAGCACTTTCCAAACTCCAGGCTGCACAGCACGAACTGATTTATGGCAGGTCAGCTGATCACAGGTTATCATGTGACTTATTTCAGAGGGAGCCCCCCCCCCCCCCACACTGCACCCCGAGAATCGTACTTTCACCCCTGATTATAAATAAAAGAACGAAAGCATCATCAGCCAGGACTTCCTGTCTGCACAGCCATTACTAGATTACTTCCCATCATGCTCTGGGTGGAAGCAGCTTTCACACATGCCGCTGCTGGGAGAACGGAGAGCTCCCATTGGCTGCTGACAAAGATCAGCTTCAGAAGGCATGTTATCGAGGAACAGTTTTTACCCCCCCAGAGAGAACAATCTCTGCATCAATGTGACAAAAACAAAGGAGATGATTGTGGACTTCGGGAGAGTCAGACACCCCCTCCTCCCCCTGCACATTGGAGGATCTGCGGTGGAAGTGGTCCCCAGGTACAGGTACTTGGGTGTACACCTAAGTAACAACCTCACCTGGAGTAACAACACTTCCAGTCTGATCAGGAAGGCACACCAGCGCCTCTACTTCCTCAGGAGGCTGAGGCATGCTGGACTTGAAAACTCACTCCTCTCATTCTACAGATGTGTGGTGGAGAGCGTCCTGTGCTCCTGCATCACTGTGCGGCAGAGAAGAAAGCTCTGCAGAGGGTGGTGAAGGCTGCACAGAGGACTGTTGGAGTTAGCTTCTCCACCACCACGGACATTTACACCTCCAGATGCAGGAAAAGGGCCACCTGCATCCCGAAGGACCCCACACACCCAGCACACACACTTTTTGTTCCCCTGCCCTCAGGCAGGAGGCTGAGGAGGATCAAGAACAGGACCACCAGACTGAGGAACAGCTTCTTCCCTAAAGCTGTAAGACTGTTGAACTCTGGTGGGGCTGTGTAGCTGGACTGCTCTCGCACAACTCTGTATACATTCACAGGGCTGTTGCACACACTTATGCTGCTGTCATTTTTAAACTGTAATTCCACATTTATTTTTATTTACCTTGAAAGGCACACAGGTGTATATATTTGTGTGTAAGTGAGTGTGTGTGTGTGTGTGTGTGTGTGTGTGTGTGTGTGTGTGTGTGTGTGTGTGTGTGTGTGTGTGTATATATATAGA
>JAVDPK010001130.1:89492-105683 GCA_034780415.1 Cichlasoma orientale
AAGTGTTATTATACACATGTGCGCCACATCTGCAGGGCTTCATTTGGCTGTGCAACAACCATTGTGGCCAACAGATGACAGAACATCAGCTTCCATCAATCTCCAGACATGAACTGACAGGCGTCCCTCGGTGTGAGGACGTGAAGGAAACCTGTGCAGAGTAATGGAGCATGTTCTCAGCTGAACCTTTTAAACATTTTCATGTTCTGGGGTTTTATTTAAACGCTTTTAGGCCCGTGAAGCTCCGATAAATAATAAAAGCTTTACTGTGGTTTTAAAGACATTCAGCAGTCTGCTGACAGTATCAATAAAGTTTTTCAGGATGTGCTTTTCCTTTGTTTACGTTTGTTTTGTTTGTGTACACAGTTTTTACACGAGCCATCCCTGTAAAATAAAATAAAAGAACGGTGTAGATATTTCCGAGCCTGGGACGCTCCGTGAAGGCCACAGCAGTACCGGGAGGCCCCGCGCGCCCATCAATCCTGATTAAACTCACCTGAGGCTGCGAGCTCGGACGTTTCCCGTGAAGGTGAGTGGAGCTGTGGCGGTACGATGCAGAAAGGACTCAAGAAGTATTTCGTGAACATGGACGAGTACCTGGCCAGCCTCGGTCTGTACCGGAAGATGGTGGCCCGGGACGCGTCCAGCCTGTTCCGAGCCGTGTCCGAGCAGGTGAGGCGGGGGAAGCGGGGAGGGGGGTACACGAGTACACCACTCTGTTACGGTTACTGCGCGGGAGGCCACTTTATTACTTTATTACTCAGGGCTTAATCTGGGGGAGGTCAGAGGTCACGGACCACACTGGACACACACTGCGCACGGTCTGATTCTTCCGCACAAAGTAGTTCTGCGGAGAGTCCGGATGCTGACCAGAACCAGGAGGGCTCATTAGGATGGAGGAGGAAGGAAAGGTCTTTAAAAGTCACGTGATGAACCTAAACAGATGTCATCGTGACCTTTGGGCTGAGGTTGGAGTGCAGGTCCGGAGGCCTGTCCTCTGAGGCTGATGATGATGATGGTGGTGTGTGTGTGTGTGTGTGTGTGTGTGTGTGTGTGTGTGTATGAGCGGCAGCTCGGTGAACTCTGAACTTTGGAAGTTGGTTTCTGATTTGCTACCGTCACCTCACTGAGGGCTCCTCACCTGTCCTCAGGACTCATGCTGCTTCAGTCTCTGTGCTGCTTTCACTGCTGCACTTATTACTCAGAGTAATCTATTACCTCTCTATCTAATCTGTTACTCTTCAAAAATGTAATTCATTACATTCCTTATGACCTCCTGCTAGGGTTAGGAGTTAGGTCCCCTGATGAAGATGTTTTTCAGCCGACGCCTCAGGTTTTCCTGCAGGATGCAAGTTCCTGAGTTCTCCTCAGCTACAGTCTGAATCTGTCTTTAGATTCGGCATCTTGATGCTGCAGCAGCGCGCTTCCTGCTTCAAAGACAGGAAGTCACAGGAGATTTGGAGATTTGGTTTGCTGACCATGTTCTTACTGTTTGATTGGTCAGCTGACCTGACCTGAACCCCACAGACGAGCTGAAGGTCGCTATCAG
This sequence comes from Cichlasoma orientale, assembly GCA_034780415.1. Classification (NCBI taxonomy): domain Eukaryota; kingdom Metazoa; phylum Chordata; class Actinopteri; order Cichliformes; family Cichlidae; genus Cichlasoma; species Cichlasoma orientale. The sequence continues at coordinate 91,042 of JAVDPK010001130.1, forward strand.
AGCACCTGAGCTTCAACAACACCTGAGCAGCTCCGAGCTGGTCTCCTCCATGCTGCACGGGTTCATGGAGGAGGAGGCCTCAGAGTATAAATGGAGACGCTTTGAGGAGCTGCACATTTCTGTGTGTAACTCCTTTTTAGTGATCTGAGGAAATGTTCTGATGATTTTTCACGATCTGTAAATATTTCAGTAATGAATACAGAACATTTCAAAGCTCCCCTTTTTAAATAAATCATGGAAAAAATGAACATTTTCAACACATTCTTTGCAGTGTGTCTTTCTGAGACACACTGCTGTTCAGGTGAGCGACAGCCATAAAAGGTGTGTGTGTGTGTGTGTGTGTAGCTGTATTTCTCTCAGAACTACCACCAGAAGATCCGTCAGGACTGCGCTGACTTCATGAGAGCCAACAGATGCAACTTTGAGCCGGTGAGTTCCGGCTTACACTGCAGAGAGTACTCGAGTAGAAATACTCAGTTACAAAATTAAAAGACCAGCAATGTGAATTGGGTTGATGTATCTCTTTTTTTTTCTTGTAATTTATAAATACTGTAATTTATATACATGCCTCCTGAATTAATTTGATTTATTTGTATTCATGCTGTATGAGTGTTTTTGTGTTTTTTTTGTTTTTTGTAAATGCATAAAATATTTAATAAACATAATATAAAAAAAAAAAAAGAAATACTCAGTTACTTTGACTTGGCCGTGTTTTCTGTCCTCTGCAGTTTGTCGAAGGCTCATTTGAGAAATATCTGGAACGTCTGGAGGATCCAAAGGTGAGCAGCTCTGACCTTTGACCTTCAGTCAACTGTTAACATTCAGGCAGTGTGTTGACGTATGTGTGTTTTCAGGAAACTGTGGGTCAGGTGGAGATCAAGGCTCTGTCTCAGCTGTACAGGTGAGTCATGCAGGCGTTCCAGGTGTGATGGAGACCTGAGGCTGAGTCACGCCTTTCTGTAAAAGCTGAAAACAAGTCCAGGGCGGTGTGACGATGAGGCGAGACTAAAGTCGGAGCTTTCTGTGTCACCAAAGTGTCCGTCTTTTTACCTGTTAAATCACCATGGTAACTGATGCTGAGCATCTCACCTGGTCAGGGGCAGGTGATGTTCAATGTCAGTTTATGTCCAGCATGTTCAGAGTGATGCAGACGAACTGCTGGGAACGTGTTTCTATGAGCAGCTCGTTACTGAAAGCTCTGAGTGAAGCTGTGAAGTTCCAGCAGCTCAGACTGAACGTGCTCGGGTTCATGTTGTTCTGCTTGATTCTAACCTGCTGCTGAGTCTCTGCTGGAAACACACACATACACCAAGAACACCTGTTCATACCTGCTCAGTCACAGCCACCTTAGAAGCAGCAGCAGCACTGGGAGCTGCTTCATTCAGATCTTTGTTTCTGTGACAGAAACCAGCAGGTGAACCTGATTCACAGCTTTAATCTCTGATTATTTTATTGTTAGATTTTTATTTTCTTTATAGATTTTGTTATCATCTGATAATGTCTGATTGGAGTAGGAACTCACAGGGATCATTTTGTCAGAAGAGTCACATGACCAACGAAACGCCCCTTTTAATGTGAGCGCGCTCAGAGCCTGGAGCTGAACGCTGATGACCTCTGCGGTGACACCGTTATCTCTGAAGGGGTTTAGAAGATGTTGAGCGAGCTAATACAGAGAAAGCCTGGATATGTTCTTTAGTTACACCCCACAGGTGATGTAGTCTGAGAGGCGGCGCTTCACACTAAACAAGTTTAAGTGGCTTAAACATTACTGAGCATCGTAACATTTAAACTGAAGAACTTTGAGCACATTGAGCTGTTTGTGCTTTTCAGTGAGATTCAGCTTCACGGCTGAAACATCGTCTCTTCGTCACTAACAGAAGAACGGCTTCTGAAGCTAAAAATTTATATAGTCTTATTTTATATGAAAGATTTGCTTTGGCCTGTGAATGAATTGGTGAACAGGGCTGACTGGAATTGGCACTAAGGGGCCACCGTAGTGAGCGCTGTGGGGGCCAAACACATTATCCAGACTGCTGTAAGTAACAGGAAGTAAAATGTTCCAGTTAAAATGTAGAGATTCCAGTTTAAAGCCTGACCTGAGATCAGTTTGTATTTGTTGCGTGATGATGTCATAAACGGGTGTCGTGTGGTAAATGTTTGTGTCCTGTAATGCGCTCTGATTCTGCTCAGTTCAGACTGAGTCACATGACTCCGTGTGTGCAGGCGCTGCTTCCTGATCTACCGTTACCCGGGGAAACCAGCCACCATGATCTCGGAGGACGACTTTGGGGACAAGGTAAGGTCACGTGACCCTGAACTCTTTGACATGAATGGCTGGTGCTGACTGTCGGTCTGTTGTTGCCTAGGTGGTGCTGTGCTGCTCCATCAATGGTCACTACGACATCGTTTACCCGAGGAGTTACCCCGCCTCTGCTGCGCTCTGTCAGTGTGAGTGCCGCTCTATGATTGGGTGATCACAAGAAGTGTCACTGCTCTGCACTCAGTGTGTGTGTGTGTGTGTGCGCAGCTCTTCTGTACGAGCTCCTCTACACTCAGGTGTTTGGCTTGGAGGAGGGAGAGCTCTGCCAGGCCATGGAGGCCTTCAGGATTGGAGGTCGCCGCTATAGAAACAGTCCATCGGTGTGCAGTGACATCGACCTCGGATATGACACACCTGAGGACCGCGGACACAGGTACACACACACCTCACACCTCTCACGTCACGGTCTCAAATGTTTAAAAAGAGAAGAAGAAACATAAAGCAGACTGACGCTGTGAAGCAGATCAGCTGCCATCGTCCTGGAAATGACAGAACTGATGGTGTGTGTGTTTGCTCTGCAGGGAGGAGGCGGAGGCGGGCGGAGCCGCTGAGGAGAAACCTCGAGCTGTGATGGACGACTCGAAGGTAGGAGCGTGCTGATGTGGAGGCTGAGCGATTAAATTTCAGACCTCAGCAAAAAATTTAAGCAGGAAATTGGGGGGGGGGGCATGACGTGAAGGACACCAAAAATAAGAAAAAGGGAAGCTAATAATAAAAATCACAGCAAATCTTTGCAGCAGAAACAAAATGAGTGATGGAAAACAAACCAAAGTCTGAGGAACCACAAGGATCTACAGAAACATGTTCTTCCTGTCTGAGCTCTGACCACAGCTCTTCAATGACCTCTTGATGATGCAGACAGGAGAACTGGCTCCACCTGCAGTCTCTTTTTTTTTTTTTTTTTTTTCACCTGCAGTCTATCTGACCACTCTGTCACCGTCGGCGTGAACATCCAGAGGAACGAATGCAGGAAACCGAATTTAATACAGACGTGGACAAAACTGTTGGAACCTTCCATTAAACAGAGAAAACAACGGAAACTGAAATAACCTGAAACTGAGAAAAGTCATAAATCCAAGGTTACTGAAAGTTTACTCATGAAAATCAGACATCGATTCTGAGTTATGGCTCAACAGAATTATTTTAAAACAAACTTATGAAACTGGCCTGGACAAAAATGATGGGACCTCTGGAATGAAACAAAGCTGAGCACAGGGACGTGTTTTCATTTCAGGGGTCCCATCAATTCAATTTGGATTTGTTATGACTTTTCTCAGTTTCAGGTTATTTCAGTGACCGTTGTGGGTTTTTCTCTTTAACAGAAGGGCACCAACACTGAAGCCGCAAGACTTGTTCTGTTTTCTGTCAATTTTCTTCAGACTTTCTTGTTTAACAGCTGCTTGGCTGTAGTGATGCTGATTCCAGCCTGAAGCTCTAATATCTCGAGTGTCTGTTTTCAGAGCTTCACGGGAAGCTCTGAAGGTTAGGGTACGTGGTGTCAGTGAAGCAGTAACATCCAATCAAAACCCTCAAATTTCACTCAGCAAACTGGAGCTCCGCTTTGTTGAGTGGTCTGTTAGTCCAATGAAGCACAGCAGCCATATAATTGCAGCAGTCAGATAATTGATTAAAAAGGCTCCAACAGCACAAGCACGGTCCAGAGGTCCAGTTCAGGGACTCCGTTAGCTGAGGTGAAGCCTAGCAGACAGCTAGCAGCTACAGCCACCTGTGTCACCATCCACCTGTCAGTCAGAGAGGCCACGCCCCTAATAATGCAAATTTTATTTAAATAGGTCAGTTATAGAAACAACCTCCACTCGTACAGCTGTTATGAAGGGGGAAACTTGCTACAGAGACCAAAGCAGTTTCTGTATCAGCTGTAAACATGTTTATTTCTGCTGGAAAGTTTTAACATGGGAGTCTGTGGGGACTGACTCACTGTGGCGCCTCTGCTGGACAGAAGAGGAACTGCAGGTTTGTTTAGACTCCTGATGTCATCTTTTTGTTGTTCAGTCTCCTGCAGAAGCTCCACCCCCTTCCAGACTCACTCTCCCCTACAAAGTGATGAAGTCTCTGGATGGAGAAGTGTACAGAAACCTGGAGTTTGACGTGTGGCAGGATACCTGCAAAGGTAATACAGGTTTAACTAATCCAGACCAAAGTAAGCCTGGTAATCAGGTTAACTGATGCTGGATAAGAAAAATGAATCCTGAAGTCTCTACAAGAGCATTGCAGTGTAACTGACAGCTGTGTAATTTGATTAATACCCTGTGATGGTCTAATGGTAATCGGATTACTGTGACAGAGATGCAGAAGACAGACTACATGGTGTTTGCAGGGAGGCAGTACTTCCTCGGAGACAAGTGTCAGGTAAGACAACTTATTTATACAGTGCCTCAAGGTGCTTCCTGTGTCATTCAAAACTTGATTTACAAAATGCAAGTGAACAGGACTCAGAGCGAAGGTCAGAGTTCATCCACATTGAAGCAGATCAGGCTCTGAGCTCACAGCTGTCTGGTTGTTTCAGGTTACTCTAATGCAGGGGTCTCAAACTCGCGGCCCGCATCCGGCCCCACCCCCCTACTTCCGGTCCGCAATTTGGAGTCAAAAATATAAGACTATTTGGCCCTTTAAGTTACTTTTTTGACATTTCGCTAACTCCTCTTAATTGGAGGGGCAAGTGAAATGCCCCTCCCTCACAGAACAGAGGGTTTACGTGAAGAGAACCAGACGCACGGACTGTCGCTACTCATCGACACGGTGCGAAGCGGGCAAATAATTTTTAAATTGTGCCGTTATAGCAGAGACAGAAACGCCACATTCAGCATTTCAAATCTGAAGGAAACGCGCTGAAGCCGGAGGACTCGTTGGCCTGTTTTATTCTGAAGGCCGGAATCACTGAGGGTCAAATATGAGCATCTTAAAAATGAGAGCGAGAACAGCGTCAACAGAAACCTGGGGGTTTGGTTCATGGTGTCGTACCAGGAGAGCATCACCCTGAAGCTGGATGAAGGTGTGTGTGTGTTTAATGTGTATGAAAGCAGGTTTGGAGTGTTTTAAAGAATATTCAGCCCCACCTGCAAACTGTGGTTTCTACAGACCTCCAAACCTCACACTATCATCCATCAGTCTGACTTCACAGAGCAGACTGCAGCGTCAGAGGTGGAGCTCAGTCAGGTGATGCTGTAAAACATCTGAACGACCGAGCTCAATGAGTTTTCTACGTAATGGATTTAAAACTGTCCCTCAGAAAACGGGCCTGGAAAACTTGTAAAAACAGCCTCGCCTTCATTCTGCTGATGGCGGCAGCGAATTGAAACTTTGGATACTTCCGGTTAAGAAGTGAATCTTTCACGTGGAATTTATGATCAGGTAAATTTGAGACCGTCAGGTGGGAAGTTTTTATAAGAGCTGAGCTTGGCCTCCAACCCTGCAGAGTCAGACGCTCTGACACCTTAAACACAGGTGGAGAGCTACGTCAGAATGAATCCACCTTTTCCTCTGAGACGAAGTTGAGTGAAATCTGACAGGAAGTGGAGCGTCACGTAAACTGACAGTCAGATGGAGATTTCGGGTGTTCACTGATGCACAACAAGAAAGCATTCCACCTTAAAGCTGCTGCGAGCCGCTGGTTTAAACGTTAACGAGTAAGAAATTACCCAAAGCTAAAAACATCCTTCTGACCTTTGACCCATATTCATCTGCTGAAGATACCTGTCTGTTTGTGTTTCCTTCTGTTTAATAACAGGATGTTATAATGATCAGTCACGCTCGCTCTGCTTTACAAACTCAACATTTCCTATATCCTTTTCAAATTAAAAGCCCTCAGAATTGTACTGGACATAAGCACCTGTTGGCTTTTATTGTGAAATGTAATTTTCCTGTCAAACAGAAAAAATGTGGTTAGCATGCCCTGGGTGAGCTCATTATTGTGTGCAAGGTGTTGACCACATTGAATTATGAGGTCACTGTAGTGTAAAACACACCTGACCTGTCCTCGTCATTGTAGGCCTGCAGGTGTAAATAGGCTGCAGAGTCCTGGCCTGATGAGGGTGCTCTTCTGTGTCGTGCCATCTTCAGCCAGAAGTTGTTTGGTTGCTCGACTGGTTTCCCAGCATACACTGCATTCCTGTTGGTGCTGGGGGACCTGGTCCTTGGGGTGGACCAACCTTTGGTGGAGTGGGTTTTGGGGTTTGAAAGCCAGAGATGCAGTGATGTGAAAAAATGTCTCAGACTGTTGGAATTTTTTAATTGTTATGGTAATCTTTATTTATATTATCGTTTATTAGTAAAAGTGGTCATACATACACTGGAATGATGTTACTGTGATGCTTAGGCTAGTAGTTTAGGGCTGAGGCCTGTCATATTTACATTTATACTATGCATGAGGTGTAATATTCATTTATACACGTTATATCTCACTCTGTGCCTTTTATACCTTTTTGAAATGTGATTCAACAGACTGACCATGTTAGGATAATATAAAATATTAGGGGGATAAAGTTAATTAGGAGGGAGATGTTGAGACAAATGTATTTCCTATATGAGCTAACGTATGGAGAAGCCCGGAAGTCTCATCTTTGTCCTCCTCATTTTGTTTTGCTGCTGTTGGCTTTGCTAACCTGCTTGTTTAAGGCAGACACTAAACGCTTAATGCTTTCTTGTGTTTCTGTCTGAAACCTGTGTGCTAAACTTTCTACACTGAATCCTGCTCATCCCCCGTGACCTTGTTGGAGAGTTCTAGTTTTAACTGAGTTTCACAGAGGTCAGAATTGGCATCCTCTCGGAGGTCATCGAAGCACGACCCAACAATACTCCTGACTCAGCAGGGATCACTGAAGGCCTCTGCTTAGGCCGAAGGTTCCTCCTCCTCTCCTGGAGCTTTCTTTAGGTCCCAGCTTTGACACCAGCTCAGGGCACAAAAACACACAGACGCAGGGCTTTCAAATTGTTTTGGAGTAGCAGGCGGGCATTCCAAAGTAGCAGGCACCTTATGACATGACGGCAGCAGACGATATGAATAGTCACATGGCAGTCGTGAACCAATCAAATGGCTCAGATTGAAAGAACGTAAATATTGCCTTGTGCGTCCACATGGCGCTGGAAATGGAGACGGCGGCCGTTTTTTTATTTTATTTATTTTTTTAGGAAAATTAAAAAGTAGACTGCGCAGAGTGGTGGAGTAGGTGGAAAATGTGCCTGCCGCCGGCATAATTTGAAAGCCCTGAGACGAACAAACACGCCAGATCGACCTCATCCAGAGAGTCAGTCTCCCTCTGGTGTAAGAAAGCCTTCAGAGAAGACAGAGTAAAGTCTTATTTTAGATTGCATGTGATCACTCATTAAGAAAAAAGTATTTATCCGATTAACCGCGAGACTACTCGATTTATTAAAATAATGGATCGCTGCGGCCCTAATAGGAAACAACCATCTCTGAAGGAGGGGAGGGTCCATCGGTTTGTAAGGTCAGCTGACACTGAGGAAGTCACCTGGATGAGTGATGAAATGCTGCATCCAGGTGAACAGAATCCACTCTGTCTCCGTGATTCTCAGAGGCAGCTGGAGTTTAATCTTTGGCTCCACCCCTTAGCTGCCATATTTGTGGCATCATGAATGAGACGTCTGTTTCAGGTGCGTCTGGAGCCGAAGGGGAAGTACTACAACGCTTTCATCCAGGAAGTAGGAACACACTCATCAGCTGTCACAGTCTTCATCGAGGAGCTGGGAGAGAAGTAACGCAGCACGCAGAAAAACTGATAGTGCATCAGGTCTGTGATGGGCCACTGTGACATCACTCAGGTGTGCTTCTTCTCACAGACACCTGGTCCCTCTGACAGACCTGAAACCTGTGAATCCAGTTCCTGCCTGGAATGTAGCTGCGCCTTCCAGAAAAGGAGACCTGGGTGAGTTTTACATCCACTTCCAGTTTTGTTTCATGGTCTCCAGCAGCGCCCTTTTGACTCCCTGTACAATGCTTCCTGTACTTGTCTTTGTCATCTCCCTGTTTCTCTATCAGACCCAGACTCTCGTGGTCAGCGTCATCACCGCCATCGTTACTTCAGGAAATCTCGAGGCAGCAGTGGGATGAAGGGGGCGGAGCTACTGATACAACCTCCTACCTCTTATGGAGGGCCCACCCCCTCTGGTTTGCCTCCCCGCTTCCAGCCGACAGGCCACCCCCGTCCACCCCCTCCTCCATCACCTGGAGCCATAACTTATGATCCCTACGCCCCCCCACACCACCACCCCCCCTCAGCCAGATCACCTCGCTATGGAGCCTCAAGGTGAGACTTCACACCTGACCTGTGTTGTTTGTCTGCCTGACTGAAACATTTTTAACTTCCTGGGAGGTCCCAGGAAGTTAAAAATGTTTCAGACAGGTGAGTCTCCGTTCTGTTGACAGCACACTTGCATCAATAAGTGTGATTGCTCAGATGCTGCCAGTGCTGCCCCTTTGATGTGTGCCTGCAGGTTGAACCTGGGGTTACCTCAGAGAGACGATCCTAATTGATGATGTTAAGATATGTGAATCCACATAAAGAGATCCTGGGTTTGTTGAGCTCAGGTGTCTGAGCAGCAGGTGTCAACCTCAGTGAAATTAAGTGTGGAAAAATGTCATGTTAATTTTGTGTGTCTGTCTGTCTTTCTGTGTGTGTACACATGTGTACGTGTACCTGTGGATTCTGGTCCGAAGCTCCACCCGTTTCCTGAACCGTCACCTGATTGGTCCTCAGCTCACCTATTACCATCCTGGCCGCAGATATTATCAGGACTACGAGAGCTTCACCTTCAGGTCCCGGTAAATACATACACACGGGAACACACGCACACGGTAACACACGCACACGGTAACACACGCACACACACACACACGTCCGTTCCTCTGTGGTATGAATGTGAAATCTGAGGTCTTGTGTTTTTGATGTGACCGCCGAGAGTTGAATTAATAAGCTGAGGACCCCTGAAAGTATGATTTCTTTAGCAGGAGGTCAGTTCAGGACTGTGACCTGAAAGAAGATGTGATATCAGATAAAAAGTGTGGTGGTCATATCATAAACGCGGCCTGAGTGCCGTTTTTAGTTTTCATTTTCTTTTTTGTGGTGTGTTCAGGCGTAGTCGGCGTCAGCTGGCGGCCGCGCTGAACAAAGAGTGTCAGTTTGGGTTTCCCGAGGTGGTGGAGGAGCCGGCCGATCTGGACGCAGCCATCGCGTACTACCAGCTTGACGATGCCAACGACGGCGTCTTCCCCCCGCTGCAGGTGAGTTTCTGCTGACAGAGGAACAGGAAGTGGAAATTAAGCAGCCTTTGTTCTGGAAAAGACTAAAACGCCTTTGTGATGATCCGGAGATGCATCTGGAGGTGGGAGGTGCTCCTGAGAGTGAAGGTACTGCAGATGGTATTTGAAAAGTATTTAAAATCCAATATTCTTCTTTTTCTGCCCTATTTTAGAAAAGTTGGGATTTATCAAAGGCAGCTATAGCACGTGCAGAGATGAAATCGCTCGTCATGTGGGCATCTCTGTAAACAGACTCCGCCCACTTCTCTTCAAAATTTCACCAAACTGACAAACTTTTTTTTTTTTTTTTTTGTTTTAAGCTCATAAAATCAGATTTCATGCTTGAGCGCATCCGGATAATCCCACGAAATGAGTGACTGAGCCCATCAGGAAAGAGGTCATAGGTCAGAGTGCTGTTTCTCAGATTTATTTCTCTGCTTTTACCCCCTGGAGGACATTAAGAATGGAGGTTGAGAGACTTTCAGCCTACCCTTAGCTTTGCGGACTCACAAGCTACAGTCTGTGCTACGCTAACAGGTTATTGTGGATGGTTTTGATAAGTGCTGCGTTTTAAAGATGTCTGAAGAGAATCTGGTGATGACATGTCGAAGAATCTTCGACTTTGAGGTCGTTCAAACCTGAAACACATTTACTGTATCCTCCACAGGGCCCGGCTGGGGCTCCTCCCCCCTCAATTGGAGCCCCACCACCTCCCTCTAGCTCCTCCTACAGAGTCCAGAGAGGCTCTGGCCCCCTCCCCGCTGCACCCCCACCCGGAAACACACCTGTGTGCTCATCAGAGGAGGAGCAGGAGGACACAAGCACGGTTGAGGACCAGGGTGAGGATGCCATCAGAATATTTACAGAGACGTCAGATCAGCTTTAATTCTCCGCCCTCAGACTTTCACAGTAAAAGCCTCTTGTTAGGTTTTTACTTTGGAAAATTCAGCAGGAAGCATCTTTAATTGTAGCACATCTGGAATGCTCTACTTCATGTTTTTGTGTGTGTGTTTGCAGCCGAATACACGGAGGAGTTCATCTACAGCTCTCAGGGTGAGTAACATGGCGCCGACTGTGGCACACGTCCTTGTGGCAGCAATGTTTGTGACTCTGCCTCACGCCGTTTCAGATCAGACCTACCAGACATCCGGAGTTTACAGTGCCACGGAGACCTCCACCAATCAGGTAAGAGCTGACCCTGGTACAGCCTCCTTTATGTCTTTATGGCTCAGCAGCAAGTCAGGAGTGAAGCTCCAGGTGTTTGATGATGAGCTCAGGAGGCACAGAGCAGCGTGCGGTCAGCGTGATCCTGCTGACAAACCATGAAATGCAGTCCGTGGTTTGTCATTTACGTGTGAGGTCATGTAATCAGTGATGTTATGAAGCTAGAATCAGGTCCGTTTCTGTTTTCTCTTATTGTGAAAGGACGAGCAGGAAGGAGGCACCGCTAACTCTCCCACGAGATCAGATGTGAACTTCAGCTACAGCCAGCAGGTACATTTCTACAGCGCCCCCTGCTGTGCATGTCTTTATTTCAGCTCCTCGCTCATTCTGTGTTGATGAAGGTGATGTCTTCAGATGTTTGTGTGGATGTTTGTGATGGTGAGCGTTAATGTAGCTCAGCGGTTAGCGCTGCTGCTTCACAGCTGTAGGGTTCCGGTTCAAACCCAGGTGGGACCCTCTGGTTTCTCTCACTGCAGGATAAATGTGTGTGGAATCCCACTGGGTTTATGAAAAATATAATTCCTACAAACGGAGCACAGGAGCATTTCTTGACCGTTCTCATACTCATCGCTGCAGGGCACGGATCAGATGCAAGGTGTTTGGGCGTGTCACTGCGCTCAACCACAGACTCTGGAGGAGCCGTTAAAGGTGTTGCTGCTCAGATTGTGAGCCGCTCGTGGTGCTTGCGTCGTTCCTTTGTTTTCGGTTCTCCTGGTGTGCGCTCCAGTTTGGAGACGATGCAGCCCGGACTTAAAGGCTTTACATTCTGATAGAGTAACACGACAACCTCTCTGTGCACGTCTTTGTTTCTCTCGTTTGTAGTGCGGTGAACTGTTCATCAGTCCAAAGTCTCCTTGTTAACAGCACTTCAGTTTTTTTGGTCAGTAAACGGCTCGTAGGCGCATCATGTGCCACCTTTTGCTGGTACTCATAAATAGACAGTGAGTAGTGGGTATATAAATCTTCTTTTTTTTTTTTTTAAATTAATGTAATTGTAATTACATCTTTCAACAAGTTGATGTGTTCTCAAACTTGGAATTAATTCATCAAACGTACAGAGGAGTGGGCGCAGAGATGTGTCACTGTCCCGCCTAATCACATTTCCTGTACGTGGTCAGAGGCCGGCCACATAGGTAGTATGCCTCATAAGTTACATTTAATTTAAAGACAACCGCTCTTTCAAACTATATGTCTTTTTCTTCCTCCACCTGTGCGCCCTCATCTCCACCTCATCCTCTTCACCTCAAGCTTCATCTTCTGGACAGAAGTCAGGGCTCTTACACACCAAAACGTGCACAAACGTGTATTTGTTCCCGATATTGTCACAATTACTGTCAACACATCAGACCTGCGACCCTCCCGTCACACTATGCCCGCTGACTTTGGGCTCGAGTGTCCCTCTTCGTGTCTGAGGGTGACGGGTTTCCAGCGGAGGGCAGAGCTGAAACGCTGTGGCTGAAAATGACAGTTTGTTGGTCACAGCAAAGAATATCTGCCCCCCCTGTGGCTGCCTGCTGAACTGCAGCTCCACAAGTGTTCTCTGAGGGTTGGCGTCTTGCACCCTAATCCAAGAACTCTAAGTGTAGAGTAGATCCCATAGATATATCCAAACTGCTCTGTAGTCTATGAAACTGGTCACTAGATAATCAAATGTGATTTGAAGCAGTGCCACTGAACGTCCTTCATTCCACTAGTTTAGTAATTCTTGTTTTTGTCCTTGTGAGTTTGTGATTTTAATGTTTGATCTTTAACCCTATAACGGTGAAGGTGTTGGCTGTGACACAATGTACTTCAAAGTGCCGCCTTTCGCAGACTTCTGGAAACAAATACCGTAATGCCCCTACAGGGCTGGGAAGTGCAAATTCTGAGCTTTCAGGAACTGTTAGGATTTTTCTGATAGGACAAACAGTCGCGAAGTTACGGTAAAAAGCCAGCTGATCAGAGTTCAGCTGACTCGGTGGTGATACGTTACGTCTTAACCATCTGTTTGCGGCTAGTATGGGCAGGTAACCGGCGCTTCAGCGAAGATCACCCGACGTTAAAGGGTTAATGTGTTATGGAGGCATGTTTTATCTTCACATGCAGATGAAATTAACCTGTGTGGCTAAATCTGCCATATTTACGATCTCAGTGCTCATGTTCATTAATATGCACGTTGTCTCTTTGAAATAAACATAGTAACTATAAGTGTGTGTGTGTGTGTGTATGTCAGGTAGTGAAGCCATTGGGAGTCATGTGCTCCTCACCATCTTCCTCTTCCTCCTCACCCTCTTCTCCTTCATCACGGGTACCTGCAGCTGCTCACCTGCCACCAGCCACACACACACAGACACGCTCAGGTAAGGTCACGCTCTTTAAAGCCGTCTGCCTCAGTCGTGATCTTCTCTTCCTCGAATCTCGCAGAGCCACTCTGCATGGTAATCCTGTAGCCCCTCACCCTTTAAGGCCCAGACCCACTTTCTTCTCATTGGCTGTCCCTCAAAAACAGGTGGTTTGAATAGCAGGTGGGTGGGGCTTCTGTTCCCTGTCTGTGATGTCATACAGAGCTGAGTGTAAAAAAACAAAACTGTTGTGTTGAGAACAGTCTGAGCTTCACTCACAGGGAAACTGTGGCCATGTTTAATATGAATATCCCATTGGCCCGCACGGCGGCGTCCAGATGGGACACGGCAGCTTCTCTCAGGACAAACAGCTGCTGCAGCTGGACCATACTGATGCAATGTTTTCTGCTTCCAGTTGCCATGGCTATACCAGCTTCTAATTCCTGGTTGGTTAACGAGTTGGGTGAGCCTCTCTGCACTGTGGTAGCCCCTCCCCCTTATTCGTATGACCCTAACGGAAATGATTTACCCAGAGGTCAGTGGTCAACGGCCTGTGTTTACTGTTTGTGTCCTGGTATATCAGTTTGACTCATGTTACACTGTGTGTGTGTTTGTGTGTGCGCGCGTGCAGACTGCAGAGTCCTTCAGTATTACTTCAACTTAGGCATCCAGGTAAGAGACACACCTGCAGCCTCACTCACACCTGAACAGGAAACTGCAGATTTTTTTTTTGGTGGTCTTTGAAACAGAGCTGACAGGTGAAGGTGAGACACCTAAACACACACACAGAGAATCAGCTTCAGGTCCTGAGCGTTCACCTGGTCCTGTCAGCTGCTGCTTCCTTCTTCCTGATGTTTCAAAGGTCACATGGCCTGGTGTTGTTGGTGTTTTTTTTTTTTCTTTCCTTTGGTCCACGTGGCTTCGTGTCAGTCTTCTTTGGTATGAAGCAGTGATGAAGTCAGCCTCTGAGGCAGCGATGCATCAAAGCACATTCTGATCCAATCGTGTCTGCTGCAGGGTTATTATAGTTTTGGATTTTATATTATAGTTTTAGTTCGTTTTTACATTTTCCCCCCTCTAATTCAGTTAGTTTTAGTTAGTTTTCAGAGTGGTTTTGCTCGGTTTTATTTTTTATTTTTGGTTTAATGCTTAGTTTTAGTTTTAATTTTTCATACTTTGTCAGGTGCAAGATTCAAGGTGCAAGAGTGACTATTGTGTAATTAAAAACTCGACAAAAGATACCATTTAAAGAAATTTATTCAACAACCGTTTGCAAGACAGCAGCAAATGTGTGTAATATTAAGGACACTCATGAACATCAGCAGGGAGAAACGTAAAGGAAAAACAAACTCCAAAACTCAATAAATTCAATAAACTCTACAATAAAACTCAGCGTCAGTGCAGAAGATTAACAACACCTACATGTGGTGTTTGACAAAAACAAACTGAACTCTTTGAAGGAATCAAAGCTCAAATCCAGCTGCATCCTGATGTTCTCCAC
>JAVDPK010001130.1:105783-122301 GCA_034780415.1 Cichlasoma orientale
TAAATATGAAACTATGACTGACCTCTGACCTTTAACAGTAACTCAGTGAAACATCTCTGCTGTGGCTGTCAGAGAGCTGTCATCTATCTCAGCTGATCTTAGATCAGATTATAACGGTAAAACTGGAGACATTTAAAGCAGTTTTTCTGTAAATCTCATTTCTAATTTTTATCCAGTAATGGCAGAAATAATGAAATTCTCCATTAAAAAAAAAATGAATAAAGTGAGGTTGCTATTCCATCAATAGATTACATGTTTATTGTATAATTATTTAATTAAATAACCATAAACGAAACTGTTATAAATCAAATGTAAAATTAGGATTCAGCTTCATCTGATTCAAGTTGTGTAAATGATGAAAGCAGACATTATAAAGAAATTACATATTTTATAACAAACTTTTATTCTGTCTATGATGATGACAGAGTGGGTCAGGCTGATTAAAGTGATTTGATCCTCCAGCCATCAGATTAAACTGGAGGCTCCTCCCTTTAATTACCCATTGCCATGGTGAATCCTAGTATCAGCGCTCCATTGATGATGGCTTTCTTTCCTTACTCACGCATACGCTAACTCACGGTGAACATACCCAGGGTTGATTGAACTAACTCTGATCAGCTGTTCTGGAACGGGAAACTCAGAGTTGCTGATCTCAGAGTCTGTTTTTTAAACTCAGTTTGTTGAACGTGCTTCCTGGAACAGGGCCCTGCAGTTACGGTTTGTTTTTGTGTTTGTTTAGATGGTCATCAGTCAGCAGAGCAGCAACAACCTGACAGAGCTGCAGGTTGTCGGTCTGGACGTCCACCAATCAAAAGACGACTGAGAGATGGACACACACACACACACACAGATGATTTGTTTACTTCATTGTGGCGGTGACTTGCTGGACTTCCTGTTTACACGTTTGTGTTGATCATGTAAACAAAAACAAGACTGTGACATCATCAGTCGGTACTTCCTAGAACACTGATCCATCACGGACGGTCAGGTGAATGTAGTGATGATGTCACTCTACCAGGTGTGTGTGTGTTTATTTTGCGATGAACAAAAAGTGCCAAAAGTGTGTGGACGCTTGTTTGTGCAGAAATTCGACCTGTGTTCAGGTGGCGCCACAGACAACCAGCACAACACCGGGAACATCACTTCCTGTTATGGACTTTTCAAAGTAAAACCTGGATGTGTAATCTCTGAACATTAATCTTTGATTTACAGAAGTGTGAAAATAATTTCAGTTATTATTAAAATGTTATTATGTGAGCCTCTCATGGATCAGTAATCATTTCAATTGGTTATATGTTAGGGGGTGGTTGCTATGGCGACCTGACGCTGACACAGTCAGAAGTAACCAATAAAAATGTAGATATCAGTTATTGTGACTTAAAGCTTCATCTGCGCTGAACCAAAACACACAAAGAAGAAATGGGATGATGGGGCGAGGTGAGAGTGACGAAATTGTTTTTATATGAAGAACGAATCATTTTCAGCTCGTCTGCGTCCGGCAGTGATTGGTTGGTGGACGGGAAAGTATCAGCTGATCGAAGCCCTGCATTGCGACAGTTCAACAAACCCAGGATCTCTCTGTGTGAATTCATGTACCCTAACATCACCAATCGGGATCGTCTCTCTGAGGTAGCCCCGGGTTCAACCTGCACGCTCACAAGAAAGGGGCGGGGCTGGTAGCATCTGACCAATCACACTTATTAATATAAGTGTGCTGCCAACACAGTGGCTGATCCTTCACAGTAGAAACCACACTGTGGTAAATAAAAACTTCTGACCTCCTGACCACGCCGAGGAACAATGCATTAAAGGTGAGACAGGCTGGGAACAAGCTGCTGTGTTAATAAAGTTTGGCATGTTTGAAGCAGGACAGAAAGCAGCTCTGTCATTCAGACACGGGACAATCTGATGGATGATAATTGCCCGTTTCATTAAATGAATGTTCAGACAGTTTTAGATCTGATTCTGTCAGCTGCAGCCTCGCTGGAGTTTAACGCTTAAACGCTGAATCTGATCTGAGGCCAGCAGCTACAAACAGCTGCTCTGTTTCAGGATCAGATATGAATGTTTACAGAACAATAAATCTGTTTGCAGCTCACAGGAATAAAGCTGAGACTATGAATCTGTATTTATTACTGATCATCAGGGAAATAAAGACTTCTGACCTCCTGACCATGACGATTTACAGCTGTAAGAAATGAACCACCTTCATAGAGCAGAAGACCCAAAGTTAGAAGCTGGCTAGATAAGAAGTCCTGCTGTTGAACTAGCAGAAGAGTTCAGTTTGATTTTTATGAGGTTTTGTCATTTGAGGAAAATGAGGAGACGTCTGTGTGTAAATCAAAGCGCAAATGACTGAAGTGTGAAGTCCTCTTTGGAACAACAGGAAGTTCTCATGGGAAGAATCTGCTGTGGAGCTTCTGCCACTCAGTGCTGAGTGTCCTGTGATCCTCAGGTCTCCTCTTGTGAAAACATTTGAACCCGTGGTCTAATGAGAACTTTGACTTATGGTCCACAAAGATTGTGTTTAAATTGACCTACAGACGCATGGACAGAAACACCTGCTGAAATGTCGTCCCTGCTACATTCCTCGAGTCACAATATTTTTGTAGATGACATGTTTGTCATCAGACGGCCTGTGGCTCAGCTTTATTGTTTTATTTTCTGTCATAAAAACTGTGATTTGTATAAGGATTCAGACTGTTCAGTGCAGAACGTCCCCAAATGGAGCTTAATGAATTTATTCTGGATTATCTCCGTTAATCCAGATTATAAAAATCGCAGTTAGTCTGTGAAACTGGGGGCCGAGCCAAGATGGCATCTGTGTAAACACTGTCGCCAACTCCTCAGCAAGGAAAGTAGCTTATTGGCTGTCCTAAAAGTTGGCTGTAGGAGAGAGAAATAACATCTTTGGAGAAAGAAAAAGTGAAGAAAAAACACCCTAAATATGTTTATGAAATAACTTCATGACTTTAATGCTTTGCCTTCATTCACATTACATAAATCAATTTTGTCCCATATTGTTTAATGTTAGAATATCAAATTTAACAAAAACCCTTATGTGGGTGCAATTGCTAGCTCTGCATTTAACCCTCCTCCTTTATCTGGGACTCCTTTACTCCGAACATAAGATTGTGATCCCGTAAGGACGTGACCGTAAATATGAGAGGTTTGAAGACTTAGTAAAGAGGAAGGCCTTTTTTCTATTTTGCAAAGAGATGAAAGCACATCTAATTCTGCTACAGGAATGGCCTTTGTGCCCAAATGCTTTAAAAACCCTAATGATATTTGACTGTCACATGGATCAAATCCCTCAGGTGGAGTTGCTGCCCTCAAAGACAGAGTAATAAAAATCTTAGAATCAGAAGCGAGCCCAAAAGAAATGACAGGAGATCAGTTTATACTGGGGAATATTTATGGTTATAACTCTCTCAGTTAACATTGTACGACTCAAAAAAACAGAAACACTCATCAGCTCCCTGTTTGAGCAATATTCCTGATCTTGGAGGGGGGCAACTGTTTGGTCCAACATCTCTGAATGCGGTCCATCGAAAGCAGTTAACTCAGAAAATAAACTGATGAGCTTTTGTAACAGGACCAACGGTTAGACACACGGAGACATCGACGCTTCACTTTCAGTCTAGAATCGACGTTTGAGTGATTTCTGCAGAGCTTCAACGTGATGTAAATGAAATTTCTCCAGCTATTATGACCCACCACAAAATGGAGAAGCTGAGAGTAAATGTTAATAAGTGGAGCAATAGACATAGACAGACTTTAATGTCATTCAAATTACACCATTCAGCGCACATTAGAACAAAATTACGTTGCTAGGGGCTCAGGGTAGATTCTGAGAAACAGCAGTGGTGATACAATGTAGTGCAGAGTACAAAGAAGACTACAAAAAGAACAAGAACAAGAAGAAAGAACAAAACTGGTAAGTTCATCTATTCAGAAGAAACTAAACTATTTGGTCGGCTAGAGATTCCGCTCTCTCTCTCTGTGGCAGAGTGCTGATGGCATCTCGATCCTGGACAGAAAGTTCAACTGTTCAGTCGCTCATTGCTAGACTGTAAAAGTCAGAATCTAGAGCTGTGATTTTATAAGGATGCATATCTCACGAGATTAACGATTTAAAACCATACAGAAATGATAACGCTGATCCCCTGTGTGTGTGTGTGTGTGTGTGTGTGTGTGTGTGTGTGTGTGTGTGTGTGTGTGAGAGAGAGAGAGAGAGAGAGAGAGAGATGCTGTTTTGATTTCCAGGTGATGTAAAAACGCACTTTGGTAAAGAAAGCGCAACATGACATATTATTATTATTATCGTTATTCCAGCAGCAAACAACATGTTAATTTGTTGATTATTTTGGAAAATTTTACAAACATAAAATACTTTTTAATGAGGTCATGTATATCCGCCTCTACCTGACTCAGGAGTCCATGATGTTTACAGGAAGTTAACCTTTAATTCAATGTTTAATTTTTTGAAAAAAAGGAAAAAAAAGCTCATATTTCTTTCCGTTGTGACGTCATCTTCGCGTCGCCCATTGCAGACGTCATCGGCGCGGCGACACGTGCTGTTTCCCGTTAGCAATTAGCTTAGCAGCGCGGCGGAGCGCAGTATTCGACTCTCTGCGACTTTCAGACGGAATCAACTCTCCAAGGAGGATGGCTGCCGCCGGGGCGCAGGGCAGGAAGAGGCTCCTGAAGGAGGAGGACATGACCAAGGTGGAGTTCGAGACCAGCGAGGAGGTGGACGTAACCCCCACCTTCGACACCATGGGGCTCCGAGAGGACCTGCTCCGCGGGATCTACGCCTACGGTAAGCCGGGGATCGGCGCGGCCTCCGCGGGACAGCTAGCCGTAAATCTAACATAAGCGCAGTGTGTTTAAGGAGGCGAGTTAAATGAGTCGCGGTAACCTCGGCTCGACCTCCGGGGTCACCGTAACCGGAGGAGAGTAGTTTGACTCGGATTTGGATTTAAATCCGGATTTATTTATTATTGTTTCAGCAGCGCTCCGGTTAGCATTAGCCCTTCCTGCTAATGAGGCTGCGCACCTTCTGTTGTGGTGAAACAAATGTGGGCCAGGTCAGGCCGGGCAACGGGGCTGCCGAGCCGGTGAGAGTGTGAGGTCTGATTCTAAACAGTAGCTGCCCGGGTTCGTGCCCGGAGGCGTTTCATGAAGTTTGCTCAGTGAGTTTGTTTGAAACTGATGCTGGATCTTCCTGTGAATGAGCGGTTCGGCTCATTCACCGTTAGTCGAACCTCGGATCCAAGAGGAACAATGCAGTTGTGGAAAGCTGAACCAGCTCTTCGCCCTCTCGAGGATTAATTGTGAGTTTGCCCATCGTACATATCCTTTGTGGACCTAGAGAAGGCATTCAACCGCGTCCCTTGAGGTATCCTGTTGGGGGCGCTGCAGTTGTACAGGGACTGAGTGGCCCTTTCAGTCCCTGTACAACTGCAGTAAGAGCTTGGTCTGCTTTGCCGCCAATAAGCCGGACTCGTTTTCTGTGGGTGTTGGACTCCGCCAGGACTGTCCTTTGTCACTGATTCTGTTCATAATTATTATGGACAGAATTTCTAGGCAGAAACCTACCACAACTTGGCTGTTGTGGTAGGTTTCTGCCTTGGTGGTCTCGGAATCTCATTTCTGCTTTTTGCGAATGATGCGGCCCTGTTGGCATCATCAGGTGATGGCTTCCAGCTTGCACTGGAAGTTAAGTGTGAAGTGGCAGCTTTAAGAATTAGCACCAGGGTTCTAGCCAGCGGGTCGGGAGTCCCCCCAGGTATTGGGCAACCACTTTCTAGTGCCAATATCCGCACCCACTTGCTAATTGTGGTGGTAGCAATCAGTTCTGATGGCGACCCGGTGAAATTCTCAGCCCAGCGTGATGATATCTCAGCTGGGTGATCGACTGCTGGTGAGAACCCTGTATTGGTCACATTTAAGTCAGCTTAACCAATAGAAATCCAGAAATCGACTTGTTATTGATCATAGGCTCATCAATCATCTGAATCTTTTGGGGTAAGAGTTTCAGAGTGTTAAAGTCTTAAATCGCTATTTGAAATGTTTTGACTGTGACGGCGTGTTCATGTTGCAGGTTTTGAGAAGCCTTCGGCAATCCAGCAGCGGGCCATCAAGCAGATCATCAAAGGCCGTGACGTCATCGCTCAGTAAGTGTTTCCTCGCTTTTTCTTCACTCCTTCCTCGCTCTTTCCTTGCTCCTTCTTTCATTCCTCTCTCTGTCCTTCCTGTTCTCAATGCAATGCGGTTGTTCTAACAGCTACTCTCTGCAGGTCTCAATCTGGAACAGGAAAGACTGCCACCTTCTGCGTGTCTGTGCTGCAGTGTCTCGATATTCAGGTGAGTCTGTCAGAGTCTTGGGTGGGTGTGGCCTTTCGGGCCTGACGGGTTAAATGTTTAACGTCATGCTATGATTTGTTTCCTGTCTGCAGGTGAGGGAGACCCAGGCTCTGATCCTCGCTCCAACTCGAGAGCTGGCTGGCCAGATTCAGAAGGTAGTCCCAACCCCTCCATCACAGCCAGCTGATCACCTGTAAACAAGTGCCACACGCTAGTTTCTGATTGGTTGTATGCGTCTGTGTTCAGGTGCTGCTTGCTCTCGGCGACTACATGAACGTCCAGTGTCACGCCTGCATAGGAGGCACCAATGTGGGCGAGGACATCCGCAAGCTCGACTATGGCCAGCACGTTGTGGCGGGCACACCGGGTCGAGTGTTTGGTGAGTTTACCTGCTCATGTTTTTAGGCTCGTTATGTCTGATCACTGAGAGGCTGAGGTGATTTCCAATTGTGGTGATAGCGGTGAAACTCTCAGCCCAGCGCAGCACAGAAATCTGTGCAGTGACTGCCAATGAGAGTGAAGACTACCGCTGATTGACATATGACCTGCTAGTGAAAACGAGCTAGCATTACCTAGGCTACAGGAGCCTTCATTGTCTGTGCGCTGGCTGTCGGCTTCAAAGCATGATGAGCGAATCATTTCCGGTGTGGACGCAACTTTAGTCACGTGACAGCCCTCGTTAAGGTCGTTATCGATCCGCAGCACCCTTGTATGGCTGTTAATGCACCTCATAAAGAAATCGATCGGTCAGCAGAAATATCCATAACCTGTCCAGCTCGTGGAGCCTCAGCTTGTAACAAGCAGGGTGGAGTCTTTGCTCAGATGGAGAGCTGGTCAGGTAATAACACCTGATTATCTAGAGGAAATGTCCTGAAACAAACATGCCTAAAAGGTGATTGGTTGTTCCACTCAGTGACTGTTTATTTCACTCTGGCTACTGATTGGCCAGCGTCTGACTGTAGCAGCCAATAGGAGCTCACCTTTGTTTGTTTCCTGCAGACATGATTCGCCGCCGCAGCCTGAGGACGAGAGCCATCAAGATGCTGGTTCTGGATGAGGCTGATGAGATGCTCAACAAAGGTAGAGTAGAGCGTGTGTCACCTGGAGAACTAAAACATGAAGGGATATGGACTTCCTGCAGCGTGGTGCAGGGACACACCTATCCAGGTGTGACTCCTCACTTCCTGTCTGGTTTCTGTGTCTCCAGGTTTCAAGGAGCAGATCTATGATGTATACCGCTACCTGCCCCCCGCCACACAGGTGGTCCTGATCAGCGCCACGCTGCCACACGAGATCCTGGAGATGACCAACAAGTTCATGACCGACCCCATCCGCATCCTGGTCAAACGGTCAGCAAACATTT
Source organism: Cichlasoma orientale (assembly GCA_034780415.1). Lineage (NCBI taxonomy): Eukaryota > Metazoa > Chordata > Actinopteri > Cichliformes > Cichlidae > Cichlasoma > Cichlasoma orientale. Next base: position 113,516 of record JAVDPK010001130.1, read on the forward strand.
GGAGAGCGTTCAGGAGATGTGTGGAAAAATAGAGTCCAGAAAGCTTTGAGAAGCTTCAGACTGAAAATGTTTATGTTGAGCTCAGAGCATTCAGGATGAAACGCCAGCTCATTAATGTCTGTCTCTCTTTGTACGGTGTTGGTGTCTCTCGGCCGTAGTGATGAGTTGACCTTGGAGGGGATAAAGCAGTTCTTTGTCGCTGTGGAGAGGGAGGAGTGGAAGTTCGACACTCTGTGTGACCTTTACGACACGCTGACCATCACACAGGCCGTCATCTTCTGCAACACCAAGAGGAAGGTCGGTGCATGTCCTCCTCACCATTATGCTGAGCAGAGGGGTTCTCCCAATGCAGCCTGCAACTGCAGCAGAGCATCATGGGTAACGTAGTGCGTTTGTGTTTCAGGTGGACTGGCTGACAGAGAAGATGAGGGAGGCCAACTTCACGGTGTCCTCGATGCATGGAGACATGCCGCAGAAGGAGAGGGAGTCCATCATGAAGGAGTTCAGATCAGGAGCCAGGTGAGCTGACCAGAACAGGGTGCGGGTCTCGATTCAGATCCAGGACCCAGACTTACCTCCGTGTTTTTGTGTGTTTCAGTCGTGTGTTGATCTCCACCGACGTCTGGGCTCGAGGTTTGGATGTTCCTCAGGTTTCCCTCATCATCAACTATGACCTGCCCAACAACAGAGAGCTGTACATCCACAGGTATCCCTCCACACAAACTAGTCCATATGTCCTCAGGTATCCTGGGCACTAGGGCAGGGAAGGGAACAGTAGGCCTCTGGGAGGGGCTTTAACGGGTTTGGGTGCAGTGGGGGGTGTCTATTTGTGACTAATGCGGTGACCTCTGACCTCCTCCAGGATTGGTCGGTCAGGGCGTTATGGACGGAAGGGTGTGGCCATCAACTTTGTGAAGAACGACGACATCCGCATCCTGCGAGACATCGAGCAGTATTACTCCACACAGATCGATGAGATGCCCATGAACGGTACGAGGCAGCCAATCACAGGCCTGCTGATATCACTACACGCCACCAACAGCTGTTGGTTAGTAGCTGTTAGCCTTGGTCAGATTCTGTTCACTGATTGGCTGTTTTTCTCTTTGCAGTTGCTGATCTGATATAACCTGGATGACATCACACCAGGGCCCGCCCCTTCACTTCCTGGTTTTTTTTGTTTTGTTTTGTTTTTTTTAAAAATAATTTTAGATTTTTGAGGTGAAAACGACTGTAAGACCGCAGGTTTGTTTTTGTAAATAAAGTTTTTGTTCCAAATGTTATGGCAGTGTGTCGTCACTTTGAGGTCATCACGGCAACAAATCATAACATCTGCAGGTTGGGTTACTCCACATGCATCAGTGCACCGTGAGATGATGTAGCAGTGATGTCACTGTTGCGTGGTGGCTCCCGATGAAAGTCAGGTATGGGACCGGGAGTCTGAATGAGCAAGGCACAGATTTGTCGCGCCTGCAGGCTACTTCAGGTTCTTCTTCTCAGCAGGTTAAACACACGGACGCACCTGAAGCTAACAAGCTGTGACATCAGAGGGTTATTTTTTGGTGAAGGTAAAAATAAATAAGTACACTTTTTAGATGTTAATGCACAAGAAACTACACTTTAACTGGACCTGACAAACGCTGCAGTGTTAAAAGACCTGACTGCCCCTCATGCAGATTTGTGTGCATGCAGAATGACACAAACATACAACCTTGCATCCTGTGTACAAACTGTTAACAGAGAAGGTGCGTCTAATGAGGCCGACCCCCAAAAGTCTGGAACTAGTGGCTGATTTGACCCAGGAGTGACCTACCATTGGCCACCTTCATATTTCAGCACTGCTGTCCTTCTCAGGTGTGAAATGATGTCAGTCACCTCAGTTAGCCTGTCATCAGCCAGCATTCATCAAACTTATTACATTCACGTCACTGACGTTCTGTCGTTTTGAGTAAGGTGGGGAGGACAGGTAAGCTGCACCATGTACCAGCCAATCACGCTGCTGCTGTCTAATTGGCTGATTCTGTTTTGCATGTTTTTCTTCTTTGTTTTTCTTTTCCCCAACTGTAGTTATCAAGGTGGACCGTTTACAGAACAAAAACAGCATGTAACATCATCGCATATCAATATAGATTAATTCTGCATACAATAGTCAATACTACACAGTCCAAAGAAATTGGGTAAAGGAAAGAAAACAAAATGCTGGGGGTGGGGGGGGGGTGGGTGGGTACATTTCTCAATAGTTTAAAGTGCCTTTTGTTTATCAGTTTAATTGTCCAAATGTATCGTATGACCTCATTATGGAAAGCAGTACAACATAGTTTCCTTCCAGAGTATTTGCAACAATGAATATGATATTTTGACATTAACGATAGAAAGTTGATCATGTGTGGAATAACATCCGGTCGTGCTGTGATGTTCTCTTGAAACAAGGTTCTTATAAATCTGTTGTTATTTGCACGATGACCAGATAGACAGGCTTTCCCTACAGGCGTGTCTGCTGGAGATAGACAGGTTAGGTTGTAAGCATCAAGCCCCTTTTGGCTCTTAAAAATCATACATACACCAGAGGGGATGGCTTCTAATACCTTGGCATAGCCTCCAGTAGTTACAAGGATATTATATTTTGTAAGAAATTCTTCATAGGTGAGCAAAAGTGGATTTTTATCAATGTCATAATTACAAACAAGAAAAAAGTCAATGCTGCGCAGCTTGGAGGACAATATATGAAGAGGAATGATATTCCAAATTGAAGTGGTGTTTTTAAAGATTTGTTTCATCTAATTAATCTTAAATGTTTTATTTAAAGTGTAAAAATCCAGGAAATCAAGGCCACCATTTTCACATGAATTCATGACAACAGACTTCTTCAGATAGTGATTCCTATTTCTCCACACAAAGTTAAAGAGCATTTTATCAATAACTTTTAGGGTCTCATCAGTGAGACGCAGAGCCAAGGCTGCATGTTAACTGTGATATTCCTTCTGCTTTGCTGATTAAAATTCTTCCTCTCAATGATAAGTCTCATAAGAGCCACTGATCTAATTTACTTTGGGTTTTCTGTATATTTGGGTTAAAGTTTTTGGTGCTTCTTTTGCTTTGTTCCTTTATTATTCAGATTCTTAAATATTGCATTTCCTCCTTTATGGGGATGCTATAAAGTTCAAATTTACAAACCTTTGGAGAAACAGGGAATTTTAAATATTTAGTTCTTAAAGTGTGAATTGCGTTTTGAAAATATTTGATATTTCCGGTGCCTTTATTGTGAAGATCTGGGAGCCGACAACCTGCCGGAAGCGGCGAAGAAGAAACTGTTGTTGTTGTGTTTCACGGACGCGTCGATAGCTGCGGACTCACCTGGCAGAATCTGGTAAGACGAACCGGACCGAGCTAAGCGGTCTAATCCGGAGCTGGTAAGCCCGGTTAACCGTAGCTCGCATACCAGGCTAACTGTGCCAACGGGGTTATCTTATCGTGCTAACTCGACCCGGTTCGGCTCTGGACTGGATCTGCCTTAGTCCAAAAATCACCCTCTCTTTCCCTTTCCTGGCCGATGGAAAACGGGTTGATGTAAATAACAGGTGTGCTTTACTAGATGGAGGCGCGCGGTTCGCTCAGGCTCCTGACCGGTGCAGGGGCGACGATCTCCGCAAGGCGGAAACTAACAGCGCTAGGCTGACCGGGGCCTGCTGCTCAGTAGGCAGGTGCACGAGACGTTCTGCGGCTGCGCACAGGCGTCCATTAGGAAGACTCGGTCTGTCTGTACCTGCATAAGGAGAGGACTCAGACAGGTTTCTTCCCAGGTAACCCGGAGTCCCAGCAGGTCCTGTCCTCCATGAGCCTCCCTTCATTGGTCTGAGCTTCTCTGTGTTTCGAGACAGGCGCACGAGTCACACCTGAGCTGACCTCGATTATTCTGGCTCTAAACCTTCATCGCTTCATCGCTCGCCCCTCCTTCGTCGCCCCCTCTCGACTGCGTCTGAAGTCGCTGTTAGATTGCCCCACCACTTCAGTAATTTACTCCCTATAGCCCATGAAATTAAGTCTATATTAGTTTACAGTGCAGAGATGATCCGCTGGAACCCCCCCCCCCCCCGCTCCCGAACCCTAACCTCTGATCAGTTCTTCAGCTCGGTTCTAACAGACCAAACTGTTTCTGCGTCTGTCACAGATGAACAGCTGGACAGGGAACAGGTGTTCTTCCAGCTGCTGAAGATTCATATGGGCAGATCATGGAAATGGTAAATGTGCTGCGAGTGGAAATTTCCACGATCTGCGTCAGTTAGTTTAGTCTATCATGTTCATGGAAGGGCTGATGACGTCCCTGTGAGCTATGGGACGGCATTATCTCCTTTCATGTAGAATCCTCCAGTGTGTCCTCTGCTAAAGGAGGCAATCAAGGAAGCACTGAAGCTCCTTTTCTTATTTGGACGCTGCAGGCACTTCTGGGTCAGGTGTCTGTTTGAACTCTCATCTCTCTGCAGGAATCACAGCTCCACCTCATCTCAGCAGATTTCCTGCAGGTCAAAGGTCACTTCCTCCTGCAGTCATGGCACTGATCTCTCTGGAAGACCTCGATGGATTGGACGACGAGCAGCTGGACGATGATGCCACTGACAACCCTGAGCCAATGGGTGAAGAGGAGTCAGAGCGGCTGATGAGTCACTGGCAGGCCGTGGCCAGCACACACCAGGTGTCGGTTCCTCCAGGTGAGGGGGTGGGCCAGCAGTCTAATGTTACTTGGGTGATACATGCAGACTGATCGTTTATGAACGTTTTCTGTATGAAATCTGTGATTGGTTCTCAGTGTGGAGAAGCTCCGATGTTCAGATTTTGTTTTTAGCAGATGTATTTCCACCTGTCACATTTCACCAAAAACGGGGCGGCTCCACTAAGAAAGGCAAATTGCTTCTGTGATGGTCCGTGGCTGACTTCCTTCTGTGTTCCAGAAATGAGAGGACCCATTCAGGAAATGACCCGAAACAACCAGCAGAGGGAGCCCCTCCCTTTCACTCCCATCTCACGCCATGAGAAGGTAAATGCCCCGGAACCAGAACCCTAACCCACTCTCTCTCTGTACATGCTGATGTCTCCTCCCACCCACAGATGGGAGAGGTGCAGTACGAGGAGCGCCTCTACCCGGCGGGTCACTGGGCTTGCGTGACACAAAGAGAAGACCTGTATGAGCAGAGCATCTCCATGGCCTTCATGAAGCTGATGCGCTTCATCTGTAAGGAGAATTCTGCAGGTCAGGCTCCGCCCACACACCTGCTTGCCGCGCCGCACACTCGGTCACTGAAATGTTCACCTTTTAGTTTCTGCTGTCATTGAGCTGTGCAGATCATGTGATTGGTGTTATTGATTGTGTGCAGGTAGATACCTGGGGATGACTGTACCTGTCATCAGTTACATCCGCATGGCGAAGGATGGGAAGATGTTTGAAAAAGACGTGGAGACAGCGTTTTTCTTGCCCGCTGACCTCCAGCACTGCCCACCCCAATCTTTCGACCCTGACATCAGCATCGTCTACAGACAACCAATCAGAGTGGTCACCAGGTCAGAGCATCATCACCACATCACTGTTATTGATCAATTTGTGATTTCAGTCTGTTGGGCTTCAGCCAATCCTCAGGAAGGAAGGACAAACCTTCAGATGTTACAGGAAGTGACTCCTCAAATCAAAGTTTTGATCCTTCAGTCGTCAGACTGATGGCAGGTGTCACACATCAGATTAATAACTCTGCTTTCTGATTGGCTGCAGGCCGTTCTTTGGGACGACCACGGAGGAGACGGTGGGCCGGCAGATCCTGACGCTGTGGGAGATTCTCGGTGCGACTGATGAGCTGTGCAGTGACCGGTACGCTGTTGCCGTGTACGAGAACCCAGGTGTGCCACGGCGCAGGAACGAGCTCTGGTTTATCAGGCGTGACCTTTAGGCTCCTCCCATCATGCACTAATTCAGCATGCCCACTCACTGCTTCCTGTCAAACTGATCAATCAGAGCAGTTTTACAACTGTTAGCATGACACTAAGCCCCACCCCTTCCATTAGCGCCCACTTCACAGATCTGTTTTGATTGGCTGAAACAAGGTGATGATGTCATAAGGGCTGATTCTGATTGTTCACACAATTTACTAACATCATGCTAGGACTCGGTGTTTATTTAGAGATAAAAAGGAGGATCTGCCCTACATACACATCACATCACTTCCAGTAATGTAGTCCTCATCAGTGATGTCATCATAGCCACCGTGGCGTCCATTTGTGTGTCTCTAAATTTCTGCAGAAAAGGAAGTGACACGGTGTCATTACCCTAAGCTTCCAGCTTTCAGTTTGTAGTTTGAGCGTATCAATCAATCAGCTGCGATTGGGGGGGGGGGGGGGATTAACCAATGAAAGTGAAGCAGCAGTGTGACATCATCACCGTGAAGCGTGGTTTTAAGGTGCCGTCACGATTTGTGGGCTCCCTGTTACCATAGAAACGGCCCAAGTCAGCATCAGAAGTTTGTGTGATGGGGTTATTGATCGCTGACTCAGGTGAGCCTGACACCTGTTACGTGGCGGCAGTCGAGCACGGTCCTGCGCTGAGATCAAAGTTCAGATCATTCCTTAAAGGGGACGTATCATGCAAAATCCACTTTTTTACCCCTTAAATACATTTTTTTGTGTACTTTGAGTATCTAGTCATGCAGAAGATTTAAATTTATTCTCTCCCGGTGCTGCGTAGATATCTTTATATTCTTTCTGGGTCATATTTTTCAGTCTGTTCAGTTTTCTCTATTCCCTGTTACGTTTTCTTGTCTATGACGTCACAGTATTTGCTGTGGAACTGCTAAACGAGGTCATGGACTTCCGGCTAACCAATCTCGTGAATCCACCATTTTTTTTTCTCGCAGTGATTTTGTAGTCCAAGTTCAGTTATGAAGTTGCACGTAGGTAAGTGAAAATGTTCGGTTGTTGGGTGTCTTAACCCGCACTATTCCTTACATCGCCCCCCGGCATCAGAGCCTCTTCAAAGTGCCTGTTTCTCTGCCGGTAGATAATCATATCGCTGCTATCAAAGTACAAAAATGGCCGAATGGGGTGGAGTGGAACGCTCTGTGACCTGGAGGGGGGCGGGCGTGAAATGTCTCATTCACATTTAAAGAGACCGCACCAAAACGAGTTGCTCTAAGACGAGCCTCAGAACAGGGGTAAACGAGGGGTCTGTGGGGCTCCAATAAGGAGGAATTCAGACCAAAGCATTGCAGCTCTACTTTATATAGACCACAAGGGATAGATTTACAAATGAAAAGGAGGGATTTGAAAGCATGATATGTCCCCTTTAAACAATGCGTCACATGATTCCTTCCTGGTGTTTCAAAATGGCTACTGTGCGGTTCCTCAGAGGACTCTGATGTCACCGACCGGATGAAGGTTTTGAATATTGTGTAGATGTTCTGATTTTCTTTGTGATGTGTATAAAAATCCTGAAATAAAATGTTTGCTCTAAATAAAGTTTGAAGTGTTCTCTGATCCGACGGCTCTGATTGGTTCTCAGACGTCTTCATTTGTGGAGCTGCTGCGTCGCAGTTGGAGGTGTCTTTCATTTCCAAGGCGATTTTTATTGTTTGTAAATGTTTATTTTACACAGGAGGATGATTAAAACTGCAGCAGAGGATATTGTCGTCTTGGGACAGCACGGTGGTTAGCACTGCTGCCTCACAGCAAGAACATCCCGGGTTTGAATCCCCAATCTGGCCTTTCTGTGTGTTTGCATGTTCTCCGTGTGTTCACATGGGTTCTCTCTGGATTCCTCCCACAGATGTGCAGTCAGTGGGGTTAGGTTACCTCTTGATTCTAAATTGCCCACAGGTGTGAGTGGTCATCTGTCTGTGTTAGCCCTACAACAGGCTGCTGACCTATGGGGCTGAACACATCCTGTGAGCGCGCTGGTTTTTTAAATTTATTTTTTTGTTTTTAATTGGAAAAAATAATTTACAAACAAAACAAGGGAACAGTATTGGTCTCATCATAGGTTGAGTGGTAAATATTCAAATAAATAATAGGGAAAGGGGAAAAAACAAAACAACCATTTTAACAACAAAGAATGAATGAATATCGAGGCTTGTAACAAATCAAAATTGCTAATCAAAGAACAAAGTCGTTGGGCAGCTTTACTCTTAACCAACTTTAGAGACTCAAAAATACATATTAGAAAATTCTTCAAACTATTTAAATTTGGGTTAACTTTAAAAAAATCTGCATTTATGAATGAAAAATTCTCCCAGTAAAATTAAATTGTTAATTAAAAATTCTGTGTTGGAGTTTTGGAAATATATACTGAATTTAATTATTGTTAGACTCAGAACAGGCAGCTCGATTCCCACATCGTGCTCCACATGTCTTGAATGACCCCACAGTGGAAGAAAAGATGATCCAAATCCTCCTCTTCATTATGGCAGAATGTGCACCCAGCAGTGTCAAATTTGAATTTAGATTTTAGAAAAACATTAGTTGGGTAGATTTTAAAATGGACTTCCTTTACTTTTGGAGGTAAGGAAAAAGAGATATATTTTTTCCTAATTTTAGATATTGTATCTATTTCAAAATCTTTAAGAATATATTGGCGTGTAACTTGCCCAGGGTACAATTCCTTTTGTAGAACTCTCCGAGTAAACTTATTTGTTTGTTTTTTTTCTTTAAAGATTATATCTTCTATATACAATTGACTCGGAGCAGGGGAGGTTTTGGAGTGACACACATCTTCTCTGACCATAGATTTAAGAGGAGTTGGGATTGCTTTTAAAAGC
>JAVDPK010001130.1:129457-156672 GCA_034780415.1 Cichlasoma orientale
ATCGAACCCCCCCCCCCCCCCCCGGCCTGTGACCTCCATCATCTCGCAGCTTCAGCACTTCACCTCAGTGATGATATTCACACCTCAGAGAGCGAAGCGCCAGCCGCTGCTACTCCGACTGAGTGTTAATTAAAACTCTGCTCATGATAATCACCCCCCCACCACCTGACACCCCCCCAATCAACCCCCTTCCCAGGTGAAGGTGAGGCAGCAGCGTCAGTCCTGTTAGTCGATACAAGCTGAGGGAGATTCAGGACGACAATCAATAACTTCTGATGACGGGGAGTGGAAGAAGGGGTGGGGTGGGGGGGTCGACTGATGCTCACAATGCTAATCACACACATACACACACACACACACAGAGTGCTGGGTAGAGCTGAGGATCGTGAGAAACGGCAGGTATCGATCAGTGAGTGCTCTCTCTCTCTCTCTGTCAGAGAGCAGTTACCCAGGCACCTCTGAGCAAGGCACCATGCTGTACACTGCAGCGACCCTAGCAGGTTTCCTCCCATGTCCTCCTCAGAGGTGATGTTCACAGAGGAAATGACATGGATGACATGAATAGCTGTACCCATAACACACCTGCACGTTTTGCAGTGCGCGCTCCAACCTCCACATTCAGGACATCATCATCAACCTCCAGAAAGTCTCAACAGTCCGAAAAACAGCTGCCTTCACGGTGGGGATCTGAAAGCCTCGAGTTTACTGTTTTAATAAACCGAATATTTAAGACCGATCTAAACTGTCATCCAAACATCAGCCTGAAAAATGAAGTCAAACACAGCAAATCCCAAAACCTGCAGTTCCTCTGCCGTCCACAGTGAGTCAGTCCCCATAGATGACCATGTTAAAACTTTACAGCAGAAACAAACATGTTTACGGCTGATACAGAAACTGCTTTTAAGATAAGATAAGAAGCTTTATTACAACACAACAAAATTTTGTTTGGCACCAATCTCTTATAGCAGCTACAATATATATCAAAAACACAATACATGATAAGTAAATCGTAAAGTGCCAAAAGTACTGCACATAGTCACTAATGTGCATGCAGTTATTTCAGTAGTTTGTATTGTTGGACTGGGAGGTAGTATTAGAGGGAACGAGAGGGGAATGTCGTGATTCCTGCACGTCCAGCTGTCCCAAGGCCAGGTAGGGGGGCCAAATTCCAGAGAACTACAATTGTTTTGGTACAGGCTGTTACTGATCAGTCTCACTGGGCACTCTCAATGGCGAAAACTCCAATAATCCAAATTACATGGTTCCATTCTCGCCGCTGCAGAGGAACAGACATTTCTCCAAAAGTCTGAGTTCGTACTGCTCTGCACGTACCCCACTTCCAACTTCCATGGTAAATCAGGTATCCCCCACGTCCAATCAGAAGAGATCCTGTTATCCATGAGCCATGCCGGGTTGGTCGACTCAGGCAGGCGGTTCTCCTTTTCCCAGTCTCCTCGTGGAGAAAATTTGATCGATGCATTGAGAGACCAGCTGACCAGATCCATAATCTTAATTTCCATTTTGGAGCATGTGTAGAGAGAGGCTCTTAAAGCACAGCGAAACAGCAAAGCAGGGTAAAATGTGAGGGTAGGGAGAGAAGGAAAAAAGCGTGCGCCTCACTCGAGAGTCGGAAGAAGGAGCTCACCCGACAGACCAGCCTTGCCCAGCCTGTTCATGGTGAATGCCCAGTCCATTGTCAACAAGACTGACAAACTCAGACTGAGAATTCACTTGGACAGGATTAGCAGCTGCACTTCCTTTCTCACCGAAACCTGGCTGAATCCAAACATCCTATAAATTAATCTTGTGCAGCTTATTGACCAGGGAGTGGACATTGGCGAGAAAAATGCTTGGAACTGCTGGTTTGTGCAGAGTGGCGGTTAACCTAGCTCTGGTGCCAGCCCGCTTATCCCACTTCTGGCATGTTTCTGTTCTTGATGATGTATTGTCTCCTGGAATGAGTCAAACTCTTCCGGAGTCCAGCCGGCCTCGGTGTTTGGTTCGGGCGGAAGTCCGTCTCAGTAGGTAGCTGCTAACAGAAGAAGAGTGTCGGGTCACTGTGCCTATATGTGTCACCATCTTTTTCCCCTTTCATAACAGCTGTAGGGGGGAAAGTGTTTATAACTCACCTGTTTAAATAAAGTTTGCATTATTAGGGACGTGGCCTCTTTGACTGGTGACACAGGCCGCTGTAGCTGCTAGCTATCTGCTAGGCTTCACCTCAGCTAACTGGTGTCCCTGAACTGGACCTCAGGACTGTGTTTGTGCTGTTGGAGCCTTTTGGGACATTTTAATGCAATTATCTGACCAATAATTGGCTGCTATGCACTTCATTGGACTAACAGACCAAACTGGTGGAACTCCAGTTTGCTGAGTGAGATTTGAAGATTTTGATTGGGTGTTACTGATTGGCAGGTATCTGCGTCTGAATGATGCCCTCATACAGCTGATAAATTAGCACGTCACCCTCTTGTCCATTATGGGCACTTCCTGAAACAAAAACCCAACATGGCAGCAGACATAAGGGAGTGGAGGCTCTGAAACAGGGCCTTACAGACCAGTTGATGATGTCATGGTGACAGTGTTACTCTTTTATATATACTGTCTGTGCTCTCATCATTTTTCCAATAAAAGTCAGGATTTATTAAGCAGATCAATAACACACTGAGGGATATCTGCAGCTGTGCTGTGACAGCCAATCAGAGATGCCACAATGGAGGGGGGAGACTCCAGGGAGAGCGGGGCGGTTCCAGGGGGGGGGGAGGCGGGGGTCGTGTTACAGGAAGCAGCAGAGCCCAGCAGGGACGCTGCTGAATTATTGATCAACTTAATGGACAAGCTTCCACTTTTTTCTGCGTCATGTTGAGTTTTGACTCTGTGAAGACAAGAGCTGCAGTCACCTGAGATTTCCCACGAGACCTCAGTCACCAGGTCGCCAAGGAGACACGACAAACCTCATCCTGACCCACTGATAACAACAAGTCACATGAGTCAGGACATTTAAAGTCACCTCTGCTCAGAGTCTTGATCAGCTGACCTGACAGGCTGGGCCTTAAAAATCAGTCATATTTATCCTCTTCGGTCACCGCGTACACAATTCTGTAGTTATTTACCGTACTGTAATATTCATTTTCTGACATCTCCCACCTAAAATGATGATGTAGGCAGAAGATAATTTTTCCCACCAAAATTCCTGTATCATGACCGAAGGGGTTATAATTAATACATCTGCGTCGCCAATTTACAGCAGAGCATCGTTTCACACGGAAACCCCGTCAATCGACAGAGACCATCATGCGCTGCAGCCAAGGAGTGCACAAACTTTATTCTCATTACAGTATGAAGAACAGGTGGAAGGCTTCTCTCCCACCGATAAATGATCGCATAGCATTGAGCAAGCAAAGACTTAACCTTGAAGAAGTGTACCACAGCAGGAGGTCCTCCAGAGAGCTCCAAAACACAAGAACCCGAGCCGTGACGCAGAAACAATCACTGACAGATCTCTCCAGAAGGTCACAGCAGGCTGTGTGTGGTGAAAAGCCATAAGAAACTAGAAGTTCTAGGTCCATTAGGAAGACAGAGAAGAACCCTGAAGATATAAGAGGAAGTGGAATCTGAGGAGAATATTTCCAAAATTACACCAGGAGTATGGTGGAAAGAAGACACAGTGAAGAGTCTGAGATCCTCGAGGTGTTTTTCAAGCGATTAAATGAGACTTTAGAAACAAGGAAGGGATGTGCGTCAACAAGCTGCCGTCTGAAGAAAACTAAAGAGCTGTGAGATGAGAAGAAGGTGAGGGCACATTCTCACTTTGGTCTCTCAGAAACTGTTCAAATGTGGCCACAGAAGCTAGAAGTAACTGTTTTTAAATGCCGGTCAAATTGCCACCACAGCAATAATTCTTTTTGCATATAAAACCAGAGGATGTACACTTACACATCATGCATGCAACACGCCCCAGAGCGCTGTATCCTTCCTCGAACGGGTGCACAGAAATGGCGTAAAAAGCACAAACAACAAAACATACTCCATGCGCTTTATTGATGTCATTAGCATTTACAGCTATGGCATTTCTGTATCTAGCAAAATATGTAGGTACAAAAAATGATTTTCAGTTTCTATGTGGGTGAGTCCATTTTTTTGCTACTTTTTGTAGTTACTATGGATTTCTTTCATACATATTATTCAAATTAGGGTTATGGAGATTATATTGATGTATAGTAAGTTGAAATATTCCACAAAGTGTTACTACAGCATGTATGAATGTAAAAATATGGTCTGGTGGTTCTATTATAGGTCATAAAGGGTTAAAATGAGAACGCAGGTCTGGCCAGTGTGAAGAGGAGCTACGTCTGTGTTTTACTGAGACAGATTCAAAGAACGTGCAGGAGAGTGCACGAAGGATGAGGAAGACTGTGGAGGATGAAGGATGAGCGGGGAGGTCAGTTTCCCAGAGGATGAGGAGGAGCAGAAGGTTAAATGAGGAGGAAGAGCTGAGGGAACCACCATGAGAGCAGCCTGAACGCTGCTGCTGAAAGAGGTGGTCCTTATATACTGCAGGTGTGTGACAGTCAGGTGAGTCAGTGAGGGAACCGGTCAGTAGTCACACCTCCCAACAGCCTCACAAACCCAGAAGAACCATTTCTCAGAGATGGAGAGCAGGATGTAATGGGAAGAAAATGTCTGCGTGAAAAACTGTTGGAAAAAAGCCATTAAAGAAGATGCAGACGGATGGCACCTCGGCATGAAGGATGCTGTTTATTCTTTCATATTTCTGATGGACAGCCTGGAGTAATGGCAAACACACACAAGGTAGGACAGAACATTCCAACAGGAAGAATAACGATGACCTAAATTTAAGCAAACCTACAAGTAAAGGAAACGGCCGGAGCCAAGGAGGCAGTTTCTACAGGGGTGTAAGGAGCAGTACTTGCTGCGGCATTCTGTGATCACCTTGGTATCCAGAGGAGGCTCATAGGGATGAGGAGTTCTTCCTCTTCAACTTCTCTGAAGTCCATCTGAAGGGCGCAGGTGTAGTTAGTTCTTTGTGGTGTCTTGGAGATGTGGTCACTAAAAATCTGCAGGCAGGTTGATGTCTGAGCCTCGCGCTCACTGTCCTCAGCATTCAGCTCCAAGACTCCAAGCTTCCCTGGTGAGCTTGGTCAGCATTTCCTTCCTTTAGACTGCTGCTCAGCACATCACAGCTGGAGATGAAACATCTGCAGCAGATGCAGTAAGCTGTCAGCATCCTGGGAATAAACAAGCGGCTCAAACCATCCACATTCAGGCATTTATAAAAGAGTCCACATCACAGATTCTCCACAGACTGTGAAGACCAATGCTTGGAGATATATCAACCCTGAAGGAGACGGGTTCTCACTCTAATGGAAGCTGCTCAGTCAGACTGAGAAAAATGTTCTGCAGATGCAAGTATCTCTGATCCTTGACGGACTCATTTTTATCTCACTGATAAAGTTGCTACTTTGTTCTGTTTGTCTGTGTCTCTGCTGCTCTTTCCTGTCATACGGCTGCCCCTCCCTGATCATGGTTCTGTTGGAGGTGCCTTCCTGTTTAAAGGGAGTTCTTCCTCCCCACCGTCACCAAGTGCTGATCACAGGAGGCCTTCTCAGGGTTGGGTTCTCGTTATAATGTTTAAGTTAGGTCTGAATATGATACAGTGAACTTTATTAACCATCCATGTGACCTTCCATTCTCTTCCAAAGTCTGCACGTGTGGTCTGACGCTGTGAGCAGACACTAAACGCAGCATCAAGCAGCTCCCTGTCTGTGAGAGAGCGGAGGTCAGTGAACACCTCAGAGAAACAAATTGTGATCAGTGCCTCTGATCAGTCCACACTGTGATGGAAAATTTTACTTTAACCTCTTATGTGTTGTTCAGCTATGGAGCATGTGACCATGAAGTGACCTGTAGGTTGTAAAAATGGTCCAGATGACCATTCCCTTATCTGTGACCTACACACACCTTCCTCTCTCAGGACCCTCTCTGTTAATGTGGTCACATTCCTTAGTTTTAGTTTCCTTCTGGTTAACTTCTCTTTATGCAGGAATATGTAACTGGGGAGAATCTCCTCTTCCTAACTAACTGTTGAGCTAAGAAGGGGGTGGACAAGGAGGCTGAAAAGTGTATAAGTACATTGTGTTTCTGTGTAAGATTCAGAACTCACTCATACCCCTCTGGGGGTGTGGGGTGACTTCTCCTCATATGAGCAAATAAACCATGTAAAGGAATCTTGTCTCTCATTTGATAAATAAATTTCTATAACAACACCCAGCTCAGCACTCAGGGCTGCTGTGACATCACATCTGGACTTTTTCACGGATTCCAAAGTAAAAGTCTGTGATGTGTTTCAGATTGTTTTTCAGTCCGTCCTGAAAAATGCTGCTCCCGTGGCAATGTATCTGGCAAAGGAAGGTCCATTTAAAAGCTGGAGAAATAAAGCAATCTGAACTTTTATAAAGGAAGTTCATTTTTACAGTTTTATTTTGAAGGGAGGAACGACTCATTTCTCACAGTGTCACAGCAGAGCTCACGTGAGCAGGCGTTCATGTGTTCATCATGTGTTCATGTGCGCTGAGCTGCAGGACAACAAAACAGGCAACTCTCTGCACTTCCGGCCAGGATTTTCACATTAAAGTGTTGGTGTTGGTTTTAAATGCCACTTTCCCCTGAAGGATGAAAATCAGAATTAACAGATTCACCTGGTTTCATGGTTTCTGTCGTTTCTGACAGGCTGAAATGAAGCAACTCTGATTTCTCAGTGAGAGTCAGACTGCAGCTGGTGGACTTCATTGTGAAGGAGCGTTTAACAGAACAAGTGAACACAAAGTGAGCAGAATGAGTCGTTTTAAAAAAAAAAATGTTCAAGAACATTCAAAAGTAGAAATTTACTTCTTCTTCCTCCTCAGACTGAAGAGACTGAAGAACATCTGGAACATCTGCACACCGAAGCATCAGGAACAGAATCTGCCACACGGAAAACAAAAGAAATCTGAAACATGACTGTTTCAGAAAAAACGAATCATGTTTTTAATGTTATATTTACCTGTTGCAGCCTCTGACTGAACCTGCTCATAATAATAATAATAATTATTCCTTCATGTCCTGCCGATTAAGTCGTTTTACTCTGAAGGCGCTCTCTGGGCACTTCCGGCTCTGACGGGTTTACCTGCCTCCACCTTGGCGCATCTGACGGTCAGTCGGCATGACAACACGCTCTCGAGGACAAACGGGGAACGGCTGATCGGGAGGATGGCAGCAGAAGATGCCCAGTAACGGCAACAGCGGTGGGAATCGAGCGGAGAGCGGCTCCGGGACCGGGACCGGGACCGGTACCCGCTCCGGGACCGGGAGCGGCTCGGTCCAT
Source organism: Cichlasoma orientale (assembly GCA_034780415.1). Taxonomy (NCBI): domain Eukaryota; kingdom Metazoa; phylum Chordata; class Actinopteri; order Cichliformes; family Cichlidae; genus Cichlasoma; species Cichlasoma orientale. The sequence goes on from JAVDPK010001130.1 coordinate 136,842, forward strand.
GTCCCGGCCATGGAGCGAGCCCGGCCGGCCACGGTGACGGTGTCCGCGGTGAGCCTCGCGCTCAGCGTGCTGTCATTGCTGCTGCTGGTCACCGCCATCTCCACCGACCACTGGTACGAGACCGACACGCGCAGGCACAAGGAGAACTGCGACCGGCACGGCTCCGACTCTAACGATCAGAAGAACCGCGAGATGCCCATCTACCACCTGCCACTGGTGGACAGCGGGGCCCGGCAGCGGGACGTGGCGCTGATGAAGCCCGTGCATGTGGGCAGCAGAGAGGAGGAGCTGCTGGAGAACTGGCGGGCCATCCTGGGGATGGGCATCCTGGAGACAGAGTGCGGCAGGCCGCTGTTCTCCACCCACTCCGGCCTGTGGAGAAAGTGCTATTTCAAGGGACTGGACCCGGACATCGACAAGCTCATCGACCGGGGTCAGACTGCGCGCACACACACACACACACACACACACACACACACAAAGTGCACACTGCCGATAGGTTAACACACCCAAGCTCATCGACCGGGTCAGACAACTGTGTGAGTGTGTTTATATATGTGTGTTGGCATCATGTATGTGTGCCCATATGCTTATTAATATATGACAGCATCACACAGCACATGATTAATGTCTTAATGGCGCGCGCGCACACACACACACACACACACACACACACACACAGGCTGTAATCACAGTTCACACTCTCAGTTTTGAGGTTTAAAATCAAAATGTTTCATTATGTGCTGAATAGAACAAAGTGTGCGGACTATTTTTCTTGTCATTATGTGTTGAAGCCATTTTACCCTCATGTTTACACGTGTGATCAGAGATCAATAATAACATCATCATCAGTAAAGACCATCAGTTATTGATGGATGATTGATAGAATGGAGACACACACAGTCTGTTACAACCGACCTGCTTCTACACCCACATAAACACTCCATCCATCCGTCATGTGTGGTGCAGAAATGAGGAGTCTGTTTATACTCACTGGACGTTCACGGTGTGTGTGTATGTGTGTGTACACCTCAGACTTCCTGTACACACAGATGATATGGTGTTGTTTAACACTGGATGACATCACAGTAGGTGGTATAAAACATGTGGTCATCATTAAAGTGAGGCCACGCCCTCCTGAACCCTGCAGTAACTGTGAGGTGCATCGTGGGATTTGTAGGTGTGTGTTTTTGTGCTGACCTGCGAGCAGATTGGACGCCGCTGGTCCTGCTCGCTCTCTGCAGGCGCCGGCGCTGCAGTGTGTGTGTCTGCAGTCTGGCTGGCTGCCGAGCCGAGAGTTGGAGGTCAGAACGATGACGAGCGGCGAGGAGCCGGACCACACATCAGATTAGAGCTGTCCAAATCACATCAGCTGACATTATGTTACATATCATTATGCAGCATTAGGCTGGAGCTCAGATCAGATTAGATCGATTGATCCCTGCGGGTAGGGCCAACAACAAGCACAAGCACTTCCTCTTTATACAGGCGCCGGCGTCTGTTTATTCTCTAAACTCTGGAATCATGTTTGGATCATCACAGAAGCAGATTCACCCTGATCCAAAGGACTAGCAGGACCTGGACTAAAAAATCCTAACCAGTCCTGCTCCTGGTTAGTCCTGGTTAGCCTTGATTAGATTTGTTCAGTCCTGGTTAGTCCTGGTTAGCCTTGGTTATATTTGGTTAGTTTTGGTCAGCCCTGGTTAGCTTTGGTTAGTTTTGGTCTTGTCCTGTGGTCAGGCTCAGACTGCCGTGTGGACCAACAGCTATGGACCCCACTGACCTGTCGTGGTTCTTACTGAACTTCTCAGTTTGCCGCTTGGAGGATGTTGCGCAGTTGGTGCGCAACATCATGTGACCGCTTGATGATGATATCTGATGTGTATATAAGCCGTGTCGTCAGGTAACATGACAGGATGTTTAATGCAGCTTTGCTGCGTTTTGTCAGCTTGGATCTGAGTAGTGATGACATCAGCTCAGGTACACTTGTGTGTGAATCTCAAAGGTGTCTCACCTGTGTGACTCTGCAGGTATTGCAGATCGCTGCACTGCTGTGAAGTATCACTTCTCTCAGCCAATCAGACTGAGGAACATCCCCCTGAACCTGACCAGGACCATCCAGCAGGACGAGTGGCACTTGCTGCGTGAGTACACGTGCACACACACACACACACTCTGCACCTTCTGAAATGTTTCTCACCTGTGGATTCTGAGACGGCGATCTGTGGAAAAATGAGCAGGAAAACGCTCAGAGAAAAAGAGACGCTGACTGAGAAGTTTCCAAACCGCACGGAGAAAATGAGGAAGATGTGTGCTGCCGCGGGAACAGAGATGTTTTCTTCTGCAACCAATGAGTGAGATTTTACTCAGATCTGCGACAGAAACCCACGAGTAATGTAAGGAGTACGATTGGTTAGGCAGCAGCTGCGGATTCTGAGACACTGCGTGATTTCACCCGCCGAGTGTAACAAAGAGCAAAGTGAGCCTTCGGCTAATGATCGGGTTTTTTTTGAGAAGATCAGAGGAGGGAGTGAGAACAGGGAGCATTTCATTTGAGCTTCTGCCTACTGAACAGAATGTCTTTGTCATCATACAGGTGTACAATGACATTTGGAGAATCTCCCCGAGAGGTGCATACTAAACCCGAAGAGCGATCAAGTAAAACCTTGAAGTCGTAGTCCTGGTCCTGATCAGACTTGTTTTATAAAACTAAAAAATATATAAATGTAAACATATAAGAATTTAAATGAGCAAAAACTGATCACCACCTGGTGGTGAGTTAGATCAGGTGGACAGACCTGGTACACCTAAACATATAGTGAGGGTGCGCAGGGAACGCCTGGCAGAGGCTCCAGTCTCTGCAACGGTGCGTGGGAATCTGGGGCGGTGCCTCTGGATTGGCAGACTGGGGTGGTGGTTCCCATCTTCAAGAAGCGTGACCAGAAGGTGTGCTCCAACTATAGGCAGATCACACTCCCCAGCCTCTCCGGAAAGGTGTATGCCAGAGTGATGGAAAGGAGAGTTCATCTGTTTGTTGAACTGATCATCACCTAGTGGTGAGTTGGATCAGGTGGCTGGGGAAGATGGTGGACAGACCTGGCACACCTAAACATTTACTGAAAATGCAGTGGGAATACCTGGCAGGCCCCAGTTTGCAGAATCTCCAGCTCCAGCCGAACACCAGAGGGTGTGCTTTAACCATCAGGGGATCGCACTCCTCAGCCTCCCTAGGAAGGTCTATGCCAGGGTGCTGGAAGGGAGCGTTTGTCCGTTAGTTGTGCCTCTGATCCAGAGGAACAATGTGGTTTTGTCCTGGTCATGGAACACTGGACCAGCTCTTTATCCTTTCAAGGATATTCGAGTGCTCGTGGGAGTTTGCCCAGCCAGTCTACATGTGGTTTGTGGACTTGAAGAAGGCATTTGACTGCATCCCTCAGGGTATCCTGTGGGGGGTGCTGTGGGAGTATGGGCCATTCGTTATGGGCCATTCAGTCCCTGTACAACTGCAGAACTTGGTCTGTATTGTCGGCAATAAGTTTGACTCATTCCCTGTGGGTCTTGGACTTCACCAGGGCTGCCCTTTGTCACTGATTCTGTTCATAATTTTTATGGACAGAATTTCTAGGTATAGCCAAGTGGTGGAAGATCTTCCGCATTGGTGGCTTCAGAATCTTATCTCTGCTTTTTGCGAATGATGTGGTCCCGTTGGCTTCATCAGGTGGCGGCCTCCAGCTGGAGCAATTCGCAGTGGAGTGTGAAGCGGCAGGTATGAGAATTAGCACCTCCAAGTGTGAGGCCATGGTCCAGAGGAGTTTAAGGCCTCGTTTACATGAAAACTATCAAGTGGAAACGGTATGGTTTTTCTGTTTGTGAAAAGTAACGTGTATAGACTGAAAAGTTTTTAAAACAATTTTAAAATCTCTGGGTCTTGTTCACGAGTGAGGGGAGAAGGGAGCGGGAGATTGACAGACGGATTGGGGCTGCATCTGCAGTGATGCGGATGCTGCATCGGTCCCATTGTGGTGAAGAGGGAGCTGAGCATTTAAGTGAAGCTGTCAATTTAGCGGGCGATCTACGTCCCTACCCTCACCTATGATCACGAGCTTTGGGTAGTAACCAAAAGAGCGAGATTGCGGATATAAGCAGCAGAAATGAGCTTCTTCCAAAGGGTGGCTGGCCTCTCCCTTAGAGACAGGTTGAGGAGTGCAGTCATTCGGGAAGGACTTAGAGTACAGTACATTTCCTTTATCAGTAATAATAACAATAGTAATTATTATTATAATTGTTCATTTAGTTCAATATGGTGATTACTGTGTTTGAATTTTTTGTATTAATAATAAAGTATATGCTGTCATATATATAAATGCATGTATACACAGGCACACATATACACAGAGAAGTATAAAGAAACATACATAGGTATATAATAGCCACATGAGTATTAATATAAATGTAAAATAGATACATAAGCGCACACATAGTATGTAGTACAAAGTTGAAGAATAAAAGGTCAAGAATATTCTAACAGTGATGAAGACAATAAGAATTTAAACAGATCACGTATGTTTTACGGTAATAAACTAAGCAAAAAAGTAATTAAAGAAATTTGAGATGCAAGTAAAGTAAATTATAATTATATTAAATGGTGTAAATGGGCATGATGCTTGGGTTGTGAGAATCAAGCAACAATGTGGGTTAATTTATTGATAACTAATGACAAGGCCTGGTTAAATTCAGTGCTTTTTAAGGGAGACTGAGATGCATAACCAATGAATCCATATATAGTTATTTTTGATATCCAGTTTAAAAGGACGACCTTCTTGGTGATGGTTAGGACTGTAAGGAGAACATAAGCAGATGGACCTCACAACTGGACAGATGATAAGTCGGTTTATTTAGATCCAGAGTTTCAGGGACAACAGGATGCAGCAGCCCAGTAAGTGTGAAAGGTGAGTCCAAAAGTGTCTAATTGAGGTGCAGATAGTATGAAGGTAGGTGTCAGAGGTGTTTTGTTTAATTCACTAAATCCTATTTTGTAAAATCTATTACCCGTGTAGTGTATTCTATGTATAACTTTATGCTGTACGTTTGTGTTTTTGATGTAGTTGAAGATGATGCAGATCTGAGTCCAGAATTCAGCATAGGTACTTGGAACAATAAGGCCTTGTTCCCATTTAAAGATTGGAGGAGAAAATGAGGTTTCTGTAAATATTTCATGTAATTTTCCTGTTAGTTTCAGAATATTCTCTGCTGCAATAGAAAAATAAAATTTAATAGCAGTTCTTTGATTTTTAATTGCAAGTATTCAAGGAATTGAGAATTTCCAATGCCAAATTCATGGACTAAATGTTGAAAATGAACAAAAATCATTATCTTGAAATAAATGCAGAAGATGGGTACTCCCTTTATCTTTCCATTTTATTACATTGAATGTACTTTTATTGATTATAGGGTGTGGCTTGTTCCAAATTATTGATCGGAGGAACAGTGTAACTGTGGAATTTCCACCAGGCTGTCAGAGGTGCAGCTATTGATATGCTTATTGATAGATTGACAGATAAAAGGAAGAACTGTTAACTGTATACCTTTAGATAATCCTTGTTCCGTATCTAACCAGGAGGAGTCATACTGAGAGTCAATGAGCCATGGAGTGATGTATTTTAGCAGGTTTGCAAGATAGTAAAATTCAAAGTTTGGGGATTCTAATCCTCCCTGAGACTTAGATTTTTGCTGTGCTGAGTTTTATATGAGGAGGCTTGTTTCTCCAATAGAATTTTGACGGGGCAGAATTAAGGGATGTGAACCAGGTCCTGTTTGGACAAATTTGGATCACTGAAAATAAATAATTAATTTTAGGTAAAACTGACATTCCTTTTTAAAGGGAGACAGTGAAGTTGGACCAGCCATTTAAATCATATTGTAATGCTTTGAGTAATGGAGTTGAGGCTAAATGGCACTGACAGCTTGCCTGTGTGGAGGTGGTACGGTGACATTGGGGCTGTCACATCCGGTTTGTCTGTACAGAGCGGTTGATTTAGACCAGTTAACCGAGTCGTTTGTTACTCTTCAGAAGGAAGCAATAATTGAGAGAGATTTTAATAGGGATAGTTGTGGGCTCTGACGACGTAATAAAACATCATCTGCATATAGGATGATTTTGTGTTCTGTAGTGGCTGTTTGGATAGTTTCATTATGTCTTATTGCAGCTGCTATGGTTCTATGAATAGAGCAAAAAGAGGAGGATATCCTTCCCTGGTCTCACTGCGACGAGTGAAATTTTGTGAAATCAGCCCATTGGTGGTGGCTGTGACCATTGGTGAAGTGTCCAATTATCCAGTTAATAAATGTTTCCTCGAACCCAAATTTGGGGAGTACTGCAAAAGGAAATTTCCAGTTTACTCCATCAAAAGCTTTTTCTGTATCTAGTGAAATAATTACTGTGTTAGATTTACTGTTGTGGGAAAGCTGATTGATGGATGACTGTCTACCTTTAATAAAACCTGTCTGGTTGGGGTGAATGAGAGCGTATAACTTTATCTAATCTGATTGGTAATGCATTGCTTATAATTTTGATGCCTGTATTAAAAGATCGGTGCTGATTTGACTTAAAAGGCTTGTTGTGAACCTCAGTGCAGCTGGCACACCACAGTGTGGTTATAGTCCTGTCCACAGTCACAGTGTCTGTGAGCCTCAGCTGTGCTCCGTCCTTGTGTGCTTCTTGTTGGATGTCTGTTTCTTCCCCTTTGTGGTCTCTGCTGCCTAATTAAGGTTAGTTTTTGTTCTCCTGAAGTTCTGCATTTGGGTCTTTTATCCTACAAATACTACAGAGTAAAAAAAGAAAAGTACAGCGTCTTTCAGTTCTAATGTTTTAATTATCAGGACATAATAAAAATCATCTGGTCCTCAGCATGTTCTAAAATTATTCAAATACCGCAGAAGATGACACATTACATCGAGTCATTTATTGAGCAAACACTGAGCCAACATGTAGAAGCAGTGTGTGAAAAACTGAATCCACCCCCTGATTCAGCAGCTTGTAGAACCTCCTTCAGCAGCAATAAGTTGCAGTGATGGTTTCCTGTGTGACTTTATCAGTCTGTCACATCACTGTGGAGGAGTTCTGGCCCACTCTCCTTCTCAGCGTTGTTTCAGCTCATTGAGGTTTGCAGCAGGTCTGGACTCTGACTGGGCCATTGCTGCACCTTCATTCTTGCTGCTGTGCTTGGGATCATCGTCCTGTGGATGACCCAGTTTGGTCCAGACTTCAGCTGTGGGACAGACGGCCTCACATGTGACTCTAGAATACTTTGATATACAGAGGAGTTCACGGTCCACTCAGTGACTGCAGGGAGCCCAAATCCTCGGCCCTCCATTTGTTCCAGAAGTTGTGTGCCATGTTCTTTTAGAGAGAAGAGGCTTTCTCCTGGTAACCTTTCAAACCAGCCGTACTTGTTCAGTCTGTTTCTAATTGTACTGTCATGAACTCTAACCTTTAACACGCTGACTGAGGCCTGCACAGTCTGAGATGGAGCTCTTGGTGGTTTTTTTTTTGTTTTGTTTTGTTTTTTGCACAGTCTGATCTTGGGGTGAATTTGCAACTTCTGTTGAAAAGTCTGCTGTCACAGAGGTGCTCACACCTGCTGATGGTCAGTTAATCAGTGTGTGTATCAGCACCTGGCTGCTGCTGAATCTCCAAATTCCTGTGTAGGCAGTGAGGTGGAATCAGTTTTTCCACATATTGCTTCTGCATGTTGGCTCAGTGTTTGTTCAGTAAATAATGACTCAATGTATTTAAATCATTTTAGAACCTGCCGAGGACCAGATGATTTTTTATTATGTCCTGAGGCTGTACTTTCTTTTATGTGTGTGTGCGCGCGCGTAGGCGGGTCTCTGTTCCCTCAGTGTGACATTCAGGTTCAGTTGGCGTTTCTGAGTTTTCTTTCACTCTCAGGCAGTTTGGCGTCGGTACGTTTTCACACCTGAACACCTGTGCAGGTGACCCTGGGAGGAGCAAGACTTCACAGAAGAAGAAGAAAAAGAAATCATCCTTCATTTCCTGTCATGCACTCACATGCAACCCTGCACGCTGCGTCACATGATGACGACAACCCAGTGAGGTCATTGCGATTGGACGCTTGGTTCTCTTTACACCAACGCTCTGTGTGTTTGGACTTTTTGCTTCAGCACCAATTACATCTCAGGATTTTAACCCTGTGACATCACTGAGAACGTCAGCGCCCTGTTGGCTGTTCATATCTCTGATTATAGATTATAGATCAACCTCCATCATTTGGACTCTTCCAGTACTTGGCTTAGCTTCTTGCTGCCCTCCTCGCTGCCAGTCACTGTTGCCACGGAAACACACCATCAGTTTTATGTAACAGCACTAAGGAACAGTTACCACAGCAACACTCTGTGTTTCTGCATTTCCTGCACTGATCACGGTGTGGGTGTGTGTGTGTGTGTGTGAGAGTGCGAGCTTCCTCTCAGACTCTCTGTTGTGACTCTGGCGATTTATTGATCACTGAAATGATTGCAGAACCTGATCAGCATTCACCTGTGGCAGACTCACCTGTGTTTACCCAGGAAGTCTGTATATGTTGTCAAGTATGTGTGTGTAACGTGTGTGTGTTTCCTCAGACCTACGGCGCATCACGGCAGGCTTTCTGGGCATGGCGGCGGCCGTCCTGCTGTGTGGGAGCATCGTGGCGTCGGTGGGGTTCTTCTGGGAGGAGAGTCTGACGCAACACGTCTCCGGGCTCCTCTTCCTCATGGCAGGTAACTCATCTGGTCAGTGCAGCAGACCCGCGTCTCCCTATAGTGGTCACAGCCAAAACTTTATTTACAAACTGAACATTGATTGTTGGGGCCTCACAGCACAGGTGGGACTCAGATAACGTAGATCATGAGCGAATAGCATTGAGCAGAGGTGATCAGAGCGAGGCCACAAAACAAAGATGTCTTAAGAATAATTTAGAGTAAATCTGAGAGCGTCGCTTCATCACACACGTGGTTTCAAGGGGTCCTGAAGGTTAAACAGTGGTCACCTTCACAAGCACCCAAAAAAAGCTGAGCTTTTTTAAATAACTAAAAGGTTTCTGAGAGCATCTTTAGAGAAGCTCGCTCCAGGTCGTAGAAATGAAAGGAGGTGCTGGCTGGGTGGAGGCATATAAATCCAGAATAAAATAGGACCTAAAATTGGACCTGGTGGTACATCACCAAACTTAAACAACCTGAAACGGGTTCATGCAGAGCAGATGAATTTATGAGAGTGTAGATATGACAGCTGAGCAGCAGTCAGCCTGAGGTCACTTCCTGTCACTGATCTCTAATACTGAGGCCAGGGTACTTTACAGTAATCAATACACTGACTGATGAGAAGCCCTGACACTGTCTGTGTACCACTCTCCATTCTAGCCCCATTTCAAGGAGGAAGACTCCCCCTTGTGGCGACAGTAACCAACTACATGTGAATATTTTACTTGTTGGTAATCCAGACAAAAGAGCACCTGGTGGACTCAGCCAATCTCTCACAGCCAGTACATTCCCGGGTCAGGTGTCCATCTGATCTGATCTCTGATCTTTTCTCAGGGATCTTCTGCACCATCTCTCTGTGTACGTATGCAGCCAGCGTGACCTACGACCTTTCCAGAAACCCACCTTTCATCTATGGCCTGCCAGCCGATGTGGATCACGGTTACGGCTGGTCCATCTGCTGCGCCTGGGCCAGTCTGGGTCTCACTGTGGCCTCCGGCTGCCTTGGCACCACCTTCCCCTTCCTGAACCGTGACGGAGCACTGCGATCCAAAACCGCCCGTGAGTCCTCCGTCTGAGCTGAAGGCTGTCGGTCACCCAGAGGAAGAGGACATCATCTGCAGAAGGTTTATTTAGGCAAAGCTCTGTAGTAGGCGGGGCCTTGGACTCCAGATGGAGCTACACACCTGTTTGTGTTTCTGACATGGACTTTTAACAAGTTAGATTATGTCTGTGTAGGTTCTCAGTCATCCAGGTAATTGGGAAAAAAAAAAGGTGACTGGACTTCTTTTAGTTTTTTGAAGATGTTTCAACTCTCATCCAAGAGGCTGGATGGTGGAGTGGAGAGTCCCAGCTATTTAAACCCTAGTGGGGGTGTCTCCTTTAGAGGTGGTCACTGACCCACTGTTGATCATGTGCATCATCACATGAGGCAAGGTGTGAAAAAAAGGCATGGTCCATTGGTGGGGTTTTGGGTGAAACTACTATGAAACCTTCCCCCATCCTATCGTGACCTATTGAGGTCATTTGAATAAAGGTGTGAGTGGGGGTTGAGGCACCTCTGTTCAGTGATGGTCGTTCACAGTGAACATATATGGACATAAAAAGAGGAGTAAAAGGGCCAAAGTCTCACAGTGGTTTCACCAGAAACCCTTAGTGGTAATGACCCACGCCTTTTCACACCTTGGTTCATGTGATGATGCACATGATCAACAGTGAGTCAGTGACCATCTCTAAAGGGGACACCTCCACTAGGGTTTAAATAGCTGGGACTCTCCACCTTTTGCTTTGAGAACTGAGGAAGCCTCTTGGATGAAAGGTGAAACATCTTCAAAAAAATGAAAGAAGTCCAGTCGCCTTTTCTTTTTTCTTTTCAAGCTCTTAAGACTAACGAGCCAGACCAGATCCAGCACAGGTCTCTGCAGTGTTCCCTCTGAGCTGCAACTAGCTCACATTGTTCCTGTGATTGATCACCTGTGGAGAACAGCTGTACATCAGTGATCTACAGGTGTAGTCCACAACACTGTGATGTCACTGCTGGGTGTGGCCACAGGTGCCATCAGTGATCAGGTTCATCATTTAGTCCCAAACATCAAAAACAGAGCGATTAATTGATCATCAACATAAATTTACTGTTTATTGGCCGATCAGGTGAGTCCAGGTAGCTGCTGACAATTACCTACCTAATGTTACCTAATTTGATGTCACTACTCACGCCCACATGCTTGAGTATCACCTCTGCTTACCTGGCATTAAATTTAAACCTGAGCCGAGAATCAGAGCTGATTCGGGGCGTGTCTCCTGTGGCCTTTGGGTGGACAGGTGTGGAGATGTGGATCAGGTTTCAGCAGCTGTTTGTAAATCAGCTCTGAGTCACCTGCCGTGGTGTGGCATCATCCAATCAGAAGCCTCATCGGTGTAAAGGCCACCTGAGCTGAGCAACGTCATGTGCAACCTGCTGATGGACTGCAGGTCACATGACACAGCCCACTGATCTTTTCTGAACCTCAGAGTGGCTCGTAAACAGCTGCTGGATCCCCATCAGGAACAAGAACAGGAAACAGTGTGAAGACCCTTCCTCACACACACTTAGACACGTGTGCTGCGATCCAAACCTGCTGCAGGTGTGATCGATCATCAGCCAGCTCGAACCTTTGAAGTGGACATGAAATCCTGCATGTATGAAGGCTAATTTACAGCATGGAGCTGCTCTAAACCTTTCACAGTAACTCTGTATGTGAAGCTGCATTTAAGAAATGCAAATTTTTAGAGCAGGTGTAGCGCCATCTTGTGCCAGCACAGACTGTGACATCACTGATTGGTTGGTCAGTTCCCGCCAACAGTCTTACATTAGCTATATTAGCTAACCAGTGACAGAACCGATAACTCAGTGGAAAACAAGGCAACTAAAACTAAAGCTGCCTCAGGGGGGCACTCTGTGCTGCCCCCTGGCTGCAGCAATGAGTTTGTTAAACCAAGAATATACTGTCCACTTTCACTCCGTGTCTGAGGCAGTAGTTGCTGGCTAGCTGCACTGAAACGGGAGAATCCGCCTGTTAGCCGTAATGTTCGGGTTTGCAGAGCACCTTATAGATGAGGACTGTGTGGAGGAGAGCCTGTTGGAGGCAGGTGACCCAGTGGTTACTTCCTGTATGAAGTGATTCACTGAGTGAGATAATGTGAGATAGGAATTTCTAAACCAAAGCAAGAAAACAAGGTCTCCAAAAATGTGGCATCTCTTCCTCGGAGGCTTGTTTTTGTTTCTCCGTCGCACACATCAGTCTGTGCTGTGATGTGAATAACCTGTTATGTTGTAAACTGGCTGGATGTGCTGGGAAAAAGACTGTTTTATAGTACAAAATGGAGCTGATGGCATCTTCATCTACACTGCTCGGTACACTGACCTGCCGGGGAAAAATCAGAGTGTCTGACTCCAGTGAACCACCAGGTCACCTGCCTCCCACAGTCTCTCCTCCACAAGTCCTCTGCTAACCCGAGCATTACGGCTAACAGGTGGATTCTCCCGTATTAGTGCAGCTGGCCAACAACTACTGCCTCAGACACGAAGTGAAAGTGGACAGTATATTCTTGGTTTAATAAACTCATTGCTGCAGCCAGGGGGCAGCACAGAGTGCCCCCTGGCTGCTTTTCAGTTTTAGTTTCCTTGTTTTCCACTGAGTTATCGGTTTTGTCACTGGTTGGCTAACATAAGCGAATGTAAGACTGTTAGCGGCAACCGACCAATCAGTGATGTCACAGTCTGTGCTGGCACAAGATGGCGCTACACCTGCTCTAAAAACTCTCATTTCTTAAATGCAGCTTCACGGACAGAGTTACTGTGACAGGTTTAGAGCAGTTCCATGCTGTAAATTAGCCTTCATACATGCAGGATTTCATGGCCACTTTAATCTCTGGAGCGCTCCTCTGTGTTTCCATCCAGATGTTTGGGATGTTTAGGAGCACGCTGCATTCAGATGAGAGTTTGTGTGTAGCTTCAGGTGCTGACGAGCTCTCAGAGCTCAGGTGAGTCCTCATCTGGTCCTTCAGGCCGGATTCACTCTTCGGCGTTTGTGATGTTTGGGGCGTGGTCTTCATAGTGATGACAGCACAGCTAGCCGATCTTCCATTAGCAGTTAGCATGAGCTAAGCTAGCTGCCTGTTACTAACTGTTCGTATTCAACATGGCGCTCACTCGCCACACAGATCCACACCTCAGTGTGACATCACGGCGAGTGCTGGACTGAAAAGTGTGAATCCTGCCTGATGGAACAGGAGCATCGTGTGATTGGACGGTGCTGTGCAGCAGGTTTGGATGGCGGCGCCGCCCACAGATGTGTATATAAAAGTGCTTTGAGAAAAAAACCAGTGTTACCGTCTTTAAAGCATTCAGCTGCGAGCTGAGCCACAGACTGAACCCTTTACTCTCCAAACGCTGAGCAGGTCCTGCTCGGCAACCTCAGGCTTCCCACAGGAGGGAAGGCACGGACAGGTGATCCAGGTGTGAGCGCTGCTGCTCGGTGCTCTGTTATGTATGAAATGAAGGAGTTGACCTTTAACCTCTGACACTGACGCACTGACAGGCTGACTCTTCTGTAAACAGGGTATGACTTAGTTTGTGTTAAGCTTTTTCAGGTATCAGCCTCTGAGACTCATCATCGACCTATCAGAAGCCCAGATGCCTTCTCATGAACCTCCTGTATATGCCTCTGTACGCCACCACAGAGCAGACTCTGAGCTTTAACTGTTCCAGATGTTCAGGAATTACAGACTTTTATCCACAGTCTGTTTCATGGACAGCTGTGGATTTCTTCATAAATAAAGCAGGTTGAAGGTGTGCAGATGATTCCAGCTGTTTGAAGTAGTGGTGAAAGGAGCTCCGAATGAAAAAGGAAATCCTCAGACTGCAAACACCAAACACCCGCTGGAGAGAGTGTCAATATCCAGAGTTTGGTCTATTTAGAGATAAAAGAACACAAAACGGCCTGGAGGTCCACAGGGGACAACAGAGGGATGATCCCAGGATCCTTTCCTTCATCAGGAGGAAGACTCTCGTTATCCAAGTGTAGCATGAAGAATCACAGAGGGTTCGTGATCACCCTCAGGAACAGACGCAGCTTTGGACTCCTCGAACTCCTGAAGACAGATGACTGTGGATGAAACGTCTGTAATGTCTCTGTTCCGCTCAGAATCTGAACTTTAATTGTTTTGATTTTTTTTTTTTTATTTCAACCACCACGCAGAGCCAAAATGATAACTCACAGTCTCCAGCCCTGACTGTACTGACCTTTAACCTGTAGATTTCACAGTTAAATCCCCATGTACCTTGTCATACCCCATCATACCCCTCCTATACTCTCCCTGCTCTTATACCCCACTGTTCCCTCATGGACCCTTTGCTGCCCCCGCTGGACATGGAAAGTGTTGGCATCTTGATGTTCAACTGTAAATAAATGACGTAAACATGAATGGACTGATTCTCTTCTTCATCTGTAGCTGCTCCTGTTGAAGATCTATCAGTATTTGTTGGATGTATTTATAACTGAGAATTAAATATTTGTTAAATGTGGCTGTGTGGCTGTGAGGTGTGTTATTGTGGGGCTCTGCAGGCTTCTGCTCAGCTCTGAGCTGTGAATTAAAGTCAGGAGCTCAAAACATCACATGATGATGAGCTGAAAGCCTCAGCTCTGCAGTTGCAGGGTTCTCCTGTTCTGTTCAGTAGAACCAAAGGGAACAAACACATCAGAACAGCACAAAGTGAAACCAGAGTCAGTTTCCTCTCTTTAACTCTGATCTCAGCTTCAGGAGGTGAATTGGATCCAGTTACCAAGTGAGGCATGAAAGAAGGTGCGTCCTCCTAATGAGAGTGTCAGTTGTGTTAATGCACAGAAGAGTCCATCATTACTCTTAACATGAAATGGTTTTGAAGCGTAATGAAATTTCACCCAAACAGAAAAACTGAACCCAAAATGATGAAGACTTAATTTGAAAGGTAATATCTTCTAGTTTCTAAAGATTCAACCCAGCCCAGCCCTAACTAACTCTAAACAGGTTGCCAGTGAGCTGATGGAGGTTAAGAGGTTAAAACATGAAGGTCTGTCAGTGAAGAACATTTCAAGTTTCTTCCAAAACCATCAGACGCTATGATGAAGAGTTCCTAAGTCCAGACTGATGTGAAGGGAGGAGACTGAGTGAATCATGTCTGAGGAGCACCACAAAGAAGAACTGCCGAAACCCAGAAACACCATCAGAGCAGAGGAGACTTCAGTTCGAGGCTCCCCCAAACAATACAGGAGTACTGACAGTTAAAAATGAAAGATTAGTGTATTAAATTGCTCAGGAAACACTTTTCCAGAGTAAGATGAGCAAAGCCTGAGTCTGCTGCAGGATGATGAAAGGCCAGCAGATTCTGATGAAACGTAGAAATTACCTTTTCTAAGAAAATGGGGATAAAAGAGTTTAAATTGTAACATCATGGAACATGCAGACAAACCAAGAGGTTACATTTATTAAAAAAAACAAACAGTTCTCATGCTTCACAGAACACACCGCCAGATTATTACAGCGCCCCCTGGTGGTGCATGTGTTGGGGTTTTCTGTGGGAATCAGAAACTTTATTCCCTGGATTCAGGTGACTTTCTGCTCACCAGGTTACTGCATCAGTTCATGCTGGAAACATTTTTTGTTTAATTAACACAAAAATAATTCAAATGTCACTAAAACTTACCGCAGCCTCTCAGGAAACCAGAATGACTGCATTTACACTCACCTCTCATTTAGGGTGAGCACACGCCTCCTTTCTGCCCTCTTTTGGGTTTTCTACAGAGAGAGTGGCATGAAAAATGAAGCCAAAAACTGTTGAAAAAGACAAAAAAGAAAAAGAAAGAAACTTACTAAATACGGGCTTCGATTGTCTCTTTCACACCTGCCTTTGGGTGGCAGAGGGTTAAAACATCCAAATTTATTGTTTTACTGACATAACTGTGAACATCTGGAGATCCCACAGGATCAGTGGTTAGAATAAAAATCCAGCAGACACATGGAGGAGATGCTCAGAGGATGAAAGAGCTGTTTCATGTTGAGAAGAACTCAGAGTCTAAAGAAACTCTACAACCCCAAAGCTGTTTCTGCTGGGTTTGAATTCAGAAGAGCACATCCATCCATCAGTTATCTTCTGTTTATCCCAGGTTGATCGATGAGTTGCTGTGGCACCAGGCTAAGCAGGTATTCCAGAAGTCCTTCGTCCCAGCCAGTCTTTCCACTTCCTCCTGAGGGATCCCGAGGCATTCCCAGGCCAGATAAGATAGACTAGACTGCCAACAGTATTCACTCGTCTGCCTTCACGCACATATGAACTTGAGTAACATCCCGTTCTTAATCCATAAAGTTAAATATGATGTTGGCCCACCCTTTGCAGCTACAACAGCTTCAGCTCTTCTGGGAAGGCTTTCCGCAAGGTTTAGGAGTGTTTATGGAAAGCAAGATTGTGTGCTTGTTTCTCTTTTTCTCTTTCAGGTGCTATTTGTTCTTTTTTGTGATTTGTTGCAGATGCAGGAGTTGGTGACTGATTATTTGTTCTCTGGCTTTTCTTACCAACCCCTTCTTTCTTCCGTTGTCTCTCTGTTCTCTTCTTTTTTCCCCTTCTTCCTCTATTACTTCTTTCCTGCCTGTCAGCTCCGGTATAGTTAAACTATATTGTATCAATATCAATAAGCAATAACATTTTTACAAAAAAAAAGTTCCTTTCACTGAAACTGAGCCCAATTCCTGAAAAACAACCCCACTGATGGATGGATGGATAATAGTATCCCCCCCTCCACCAAACTTTACACTTGACACAGTGCAGTCAGACAGGTACCGTTCTCCTGGCAACCACCAAACCCAGACTCATCCATCATCCAGTCCAGTGGTGGTGTTCTTTACACCACTGCATCTGATGCTTGGCATTAAACTTGGTGATGTAAGGCTTGGATGCAGCTGCTCAGCCATAAAAAAAAAAACATTCCAAAGCTTTGCATTTTGCCTCGGCTCTGTCTTCACCATGACATTCCATGCACCACTGCTCTCTTCCAACCCAGAGGGAGCACTCAACCTTTTTCCACCAGAGAACCATGGGCTCAGACTTGGAGATGCTGATTCTCATCCCAGCCATTCACATCATCTGCAAAAATCAGGGATGCTATTCTGAGATTTCCAAAGCAGAGACCCTCCTCAGCTTGGCTATGCCTTGAGATCCTGTCTGTGAAACTCAAGAACAGGATCAGAGATGAGGGGCAAGCCTGGCCGAGTACCCACTGAAAACACGGCCAAGGATGAGGACACAGCTCTCACTTTAGTGCCTCCTGGCATCCTAGTCAGATGTCCGAACCACCTCAACTGGCTAATTTTTGATGTGGAGGAGCAGCGGCTCTACTCTGAGGCCCTCTCAAATGGCTGCATTCCTCACCCTATCTCTAAGGGAGAGGCCAGCCACCCTCTGGAAGAAACTCATTTCTGCCGCTTCTATCTGTGATCTTGTTCTTTTGGTCACTACCCAAAGCTCATAGGGATCATAGGGATTTCGATCAACTGGTGGAGCGTTCGGATCGCTGCAGGTGGCCCCATTCTGTCTGTAAATCTCCCGCTTCGCTCATTCCTGAGCAAGACCCTGAGATACTTAAACTCCTCCAGTTGGGGCAGCAACTTGACCCTGACCCAAAGTGGGCACTCCACCCTTTTCCGGCTGAGGACCATGGCCTCAGACTTAGAGGTGCTAATTCTAATACCTGCCACTTCACACTCAGCTGCAAACCATTCCAGTGCAAGCTGGAGGCCACCACCTGATGAAGCCAACAGGAGTACATCAGCTACAAAAAGCAGAGATGAGATTCTGAGGCCACCAAGGCGGAAGCCTTCCACCACTTGGTTATGCCTAGAAATTCTGTCCATAAAAATTATGAACAGAATCAGTGACAAAGGGCAGCCCTGGCAAAGTCCAACGCCCACAGGAAACGAGTCCGACTTATCGCCAGGCACCCCATACGTCACCTCCCACAGGAGGAACGCGATTGAATGCTTTGCACAGAAGTCCAATAACAAAACACCACTCTGGTTCAAATCAGGCAGGCCGTTCCTCTCACTCACACCCCTCCAGGTGTCAGTGTCGTTGCCCACGTGAGTGTTGAAGTCACCCAGTAGGACAATGGAGTCGCTGGATGGAGCACCCTTGAGCACCCTTGAGCACCCTGCCCAGTGACTCCAAGAAGGCTGGGTACTCTGAGCTGTCATTTGGCACATAAATGCAAACAGCAGTCAGGAACCATTCAGTGACCCAAATGTGCAAGGAGGTGACACTCTCATCCACAGGCAGCAAGCCGTGGGTATACAAGGATACTCACCCAAGCCCGCCACCAGGCGAACTCCAGACTAGAACAGAATCCAGGACCTCTCCAGGAGACTAGTTCCAGAGCCCAGGCCATGCACTTAGGTGAGCCTGACTATATCTAGCCAGTATCTCTCAACCTCACACGCCATCTCAGGCTCCTTCACCACCTGAGAGGTGATATTCCATGTCCCAATAGCCAGCCTCTAATAGCCGAGGATCGAACTGCCAGGGCCTCTGCCCTGCCCAACACATATTGCTCCCAACCCCTACGATGCCTCCTGCAGGTGAGGGGTCTACAGTAGAGTGGGCCCAGGGGAATCTAAAATGACAGTTTAATGTCCAGCAGAAGCCAAATTGTGCTGGACTGCTTACTTGATCTCTGATAAACATATATTACATAACTATTTTTGTGGCTGTTCACATTTTTTGTATAAATTTAAAAATAAATTCTTTATCTGCAAGATATTATATATTTTCATTTTTATTTTAGTTCTGTGGCTGTTTGCATTTTTGTAGAATCTTGTTAATATTTTAAGGTTTTTTTTGTGGCTTCCTGCATTTTTTTTGTATAGTTTTAACATTTTAATAGGTTTTTAATCTTTTTGTCTCTGTCTCTATTTTTTGTATACATTTTTATTATTATTTAATTTTATCTTTATTTCTTGTAACTGTGTGCATTTTTTACACAATGATTTTAATATGTTTGTTTATTGTGTCTGCAAGTTTTTTTTAAAATATATTTTTAATTAATTTTTTGTTGCTATCCACATTTTTGGTATAATTTATTTTATTTTTTATGTCTATATTCTGTAGAGGAACAGTTTGGACGAACTTGGAAAGTTTGTCCAAACTTTTGACTGGTACTGTATATATTATATATTGCTACTTTAAGATTTTAATTAATTTAATATTTTGTTTTTATTTCTGTGTCTGTTTGCATTTTCTGTATATTTTTTGAGTGTTTTCATTTTATTTTAATTTTCTGGCTTAATTTTTTTGTATTTTGTTATATTTAATTATATTTTTTGTGGCTCTCTGCATTTCTTTTGTATACATTTTCAAAATATTTTTGTTTAATTTTTTATTTCTGTGGCTGTCTGTATTCTTTTTTTTATTTTAATTTTTGCTGTTTGTTTTTATAATTTTTTATTTTATTTTATTTTATTGTGCTGCTTCTCTTTTGTGTATACATTTTAAATATTTTATTTGATCTTTTTTGGTTCACATTTCTTTTTTTTTCTTTTTTTTTAAGACAAGCTTTATTGTGCTTTGAATACAAATACAAATAAAATTACAAATGAAAAGATACATCAGCATAAACATGACAACATTAAACAAAAACGGACAAAAACTGGCAAGTAAAACTTATACTGTTCATTATTGCGGTTCATCATCAATCAATGATAAATTTAGAAGATGCGACAATGTGCGTTCAGCTTTCTTATTTGTAGTTAACTTTAAAGTGTTTACATATAAATGGAAGTCTACTAAGAAAACAAAAGTTTGGGAGGGATTTGGAGGACCTTGCCTTATGTATATGAAATTTCCCTAATAGGAGTAATAGATTCATTACAAAGCTCACTATTTTATCTTTACACTCAAACTTGACTATAACATCTTTAGGTTTGATTTGGATATCAATTTCTCCATGTCCCTCCAAAACCTAGAAGCAAGAGAACAGTTACAAAATAAATGTACTATAGTTTCTGACTCAAC
>JAVDPK010001130.1:166368-180826 GCA_034780415.1 Cichlasoma orientale
CTACACACTCAAAGTACACAACAAAATGTATTTAAGGGCTAAAAAAGTAGATTTTTCATGATACATCTCCTTTAAGCTGCGCATTTGTGAGTTATACCACAAACAGGCATTTCTGATTTGAGACTTTCTTTTCAGAGGAGCCACAGTATCCAGAGTCGTACACAGTGCGGATGTAATACTATCATCAGCCTGTCCTTTTATTTTTGTGGTCACCTTCTTCCTGTTTAAGGACCGCCCCTTCCCATGCATTTTGATTAGGTTTGAGGCCAACATGTGATTGGATCTCGGCAGTGTTCCGCCCACCACACTGTGTTGGTTAACTGTCAGCCAGCCATCACTGAGGGCTGATTTATCAATAAATTAAATGTTAAGTTTGATTATTAATTATGACTATTCTGTGTGTGTGTGTGTGTTTGTGTTTGCATACAGGTACTGAACCAAGTGCATCCTAACCTGGTGTCCCAGCAGGAGGCACTACAGTATGTGGAGGAGCTGATCTTGCAGCTGCTCAGTATGCTGTGTCAGGCTCAACCACGCACATACCAGGATGTCGAGGTGAGACACACACATACACACGCTCTTTGATAACAAAGCTGTATAAAGTTCTTCCTGTGTTTGTCTTTTTTTTTTTTTTTTTTTTTTAACATTTAAATGAAGTTTTGATGCAGCTTCACTGTTTGCGTCAGACGTCAGCTGGAAGCAGCTGAACAGCCAATGACATGAGTTCCTGATGATGACGTCACTGTGAGGCCGTTGGGCGTTTTGCTTCTTGTTTCCAGCTGATGGAGGCTGCAATGACATAATGAGGTGCTGTCTAGGGAAAACACCACACTGCTGGTGTTTTAAGCCTCACCCTGACCCCTGACATTTGACCTTTGATCCCTGACCTTTTGACCTTTCACCCTGACTGCTCCTCAGGTTCACATCCTGTGTGTATTCTTGTATGGTGACGTGCCGTCAGTTGATCGCACTCACAGAGGTCACCTGATCTCTTAGTGCACACCTGGACAGGTGTAAATTTGGATGGGTGGTGTTAGGATTTTATCAGTACTACTCATTGATAGCAATACTCGATGGTACTGTGACTGTTACTGTGCTCCACGTATCATTCTGGCTTCTTTTGACTTGTTGCTGAGCAGGTGTGATGATCAAAGAGGATCAGATCAGGTGCTAACAGGCGTCATCAGTTCCGGACCTGGTCCTGACCTAAATAAACCACAGCTCGGCCCCAGCATTTGTCTGTCCTCATGTCCAAAACTGGGACCGGATGCTGTTCTCGCTTTTTGGTTCTTCCACCTATAGTTACTGAGGGGCTCTCAGTTTCAGCCCAGCTCTTTTGAAGTGTTGATGGCAAACACTGCTGACTTGATTGACTTTTATAAAGTTCCACAGCATCAGTCTCTTCCTTATACACCGTGCTCCCCTTTCTTTTTTTTTTCTTTTTTTTTTACCTTCGCCTGATGGATTATTTTTTCAGGGCGTGCATTTGTTTTGACTCTGACTTCATCATCCACAACATGGCTTATTGTCACCATTGAACGCTCGCCTACATCATAAATGTGACTTACTAGCTTGAATGATATTTGCTTTGAGGACCAAAACATTTTGCCAGTTTTATGATAGAAGGTGGTTTCTTGACCTGAGTTCTGTCAGTATCTCCAAACTCTTCCCAGATGACTTTTCAAAATTGTTTTCAAAATCTACTCAGTAGCAATTGTGGCCTTTCTAAGAAGGTTTGAATGGTCAAGAGATTGACCATCTTGAATAATCAGGACTCATCTTATCTTAAAGTACCATATCACTCAAGTAGAGCACTTCACTGTCAGACTGCAGGCTTATTTGTGGTTCCTAGGATACGTAAGAGGAGACTGGGAGGCAGAGCCTTCAGCTTTCAGGCCCCTCTTTTGTGGAACCAGCTCCCAGTTTGGCTCGCAGCCTGCTTCTGCTGTAGGGTTTTTCTTTCTTTTCTTAAAAAGAGAGTTTTTCCTTCCCATGGGTCATGTGATTCTTGGGGTATTCTCTTGAATATTGTAGGGTCTTTACAGATATACGGATACAGATACAGATATCTATCCATCTATCTAGCTATAGATATAGATATCCAGATCTCGATATAGAACTGCTTATATTTATCTATATCTGCCTTTGTGTTGCACCTAAATTTGCTAAATTAAGGTCCTCGACTCATTTCATTCCTTTTGCTCCTGCGTTTCTAAGTTTTCAGTGTTACACCTTCGTCTCCATGCCCAACTATTCCTGTGAAGTACAATGCGTACTGTAAAAGTTCTTACAGATTTCTCACACGCTCTTCCCATCCACCTTCCACACTTGGTCGTCATTATGAATTAAAGGCCTTCTCTATGTCTTGATTAACTTTTGATCTCCTTTTCCACGGCGCTATCAAGCTTCCTTGGCATGTACACACAAACCCGTTCAAGTTCTGTGCAACAGTTACTGCTCAGGAGCTGCTGCCAATCCTCGATGAGGCCCTCGTGCACCACAGCCTGAGGCCCAGCTGGTGCTCGGTGTCATAAACTGATGAATCAGAATCCATACCCAGCCGCTATCAGTCCAATCAGAGCAGAGGATAGGTGTTCTGTGCCGTGTGATCAACTATACCTGCGACTTCACCCCCAAAAACCACATTAGACCAGATGTGGTTTAGTCTTGCATTGGCCCCAGGTGTTGTTTAGTCCATATGGGCCTAGGTGTGTAGTCTAGCTGAGTCTGTTTTGTGTCCTCACCCTTCCCCCTTCTCTCTCCAGGAGCGCGTGCAGAAGAGTTTTCCTCACCCGATTGATAAATGGGCAATTGCTGATGCTCAAGCTGCCATTGAGAAGAGGAAAAGGAGGAACCCACTGGCTCTGCCTGTTGACAAGATCCATCCGCTCCTCAAGGTCCACTCTTCTTCATTAGATTTAGACACATTTTCCACAATGCACTGAATCTGTTTCTGACTCCGTTTCCCATGATGCCTTGTGTTAGGAGGTGCTGGGCTATAAGGTTGACCACCAAGTGTCGGTGTACATGGTCGCCGTCCTGGAGTATATCTCTGCTGACATCCTGAAGCTGGCAGGAAACTACGTGAAGAACATCCGACATTATGAGATCTCCCAGCAGGACATCACTGTGGCCATGTGTGCCGACAAGGTCTCACACACACGTACAGATATGCAGAAACATGCTTTCTCTGTCCATGTCTTACCTGTACAGCTTTTTTTTTTTTTTTTTTTTTAAATCCCCAAAGGCTCGTGCTCCTGAAAGCTCCACCCCTAGCAGCTTGTGGCTCTGAGGTTGTGAGAAGCTACAGCAGCAGTTTAGCCCATATTATGGTTTGAAGGAACCTTTAAGCTCTGTGTGCCTTACATGTAGGTCTGTGTTTCCCACCTATGTGTCGGTGTACAGGTGTTGATGAACATGTTCCACCAGGATGAGGAGGACATCAGCGGCTCCCCCCTGATGGATGAGGAGCCGTCCGCCAGTGAGGAACAGAGTTACTATGAGCTGGTGAGGAGCTTCATGGCGGACTGCCGACAGTACCTGAGGCAGCTCAACCTGATCATCAGGGTGTTCAGAGAGCCCTTCAACTCCAACCCCATGCTCTTCTCCCAGCACGTACGTTCCATCAGTAACCTCAGGCCGATCAAGAACTTCAGGCTGATCAATAACCTTGGGTTGAACAATAACTATTGTCTGATCAGTAACTTCAGGACAATCAATAACCATCATCTGTTTAGGCCAATAAATAAGCTTGGGCTGATCAGTAACCATAGTCTGATAAATAACTAATTGGTGATTGGCAGAATCATTGATGGCTTAATTGATGCATCAGTGTGATTGATCAGCGTGATTGAGTGATCACTGGATCGATCAGTGGGATTGGTTTAATTGATTACTGTGAGTGATTGATAGAGTTGATCATATTGAGCGGTGAGATTTATCAGTTGTGATTAATCCTGAGATTAATTGATCGTTGTGATTGATTGGTTTGATTGAGCCGTGTGATTGATGGCAGGATGTGGACAGCATCTTCAGTCGGATTGTGGATATACACGAGGTGACGGTGAAGCTGCTCGGTCTGATCGAGGACACGGTGGAGATGACCGGAGAGGGAAGTCCTCATCCTCTGGTGGGGAGCTGCTTCGAGGACCTGGCTGAGGTCTGTATACCTGTGTAATTGATCGTTCTATTGATTAGTTGTTTGGTTCTGGAGTGACATGAGTTTTGATTGGCAGGAGTTGGCCTTTGACCCTTATGAGACATATGCTCAGGACATCCTGCGCCCTGGCTTCCATGAACACTTCCTGAGTCAGGTGTCCAAACCTGGAGCTTCCTTCCACCTGCAGGTGAGCACTGCCACCGACCTGTAGCATGGTTTACTTGGAGCCCAGTACTCTGATTACAGGCAGTTCTGCATCATAACCGGCTCAGAGAGAATAAACATGGTTTACAGTTTTGTTTAGTTTTTTTTCCCCTTTATGAACCAATCAGAAACCATTCATTTAAGTAATTATAGATTGATCTGATCACTTTTTGTTTGCATCCTTCCTGTGGCTGTCTTGATTTAAAAGCATGGAGATGTCAATAAAAAATCAGCTTCTGTTTTTAGTACATGATTTCCTGTGAGACGATGTAGTTTCATAAGTGACCACAGGGCGGTGCTATCCTGACAGTATATGGCTGACATTTTTCCAGCCCACCAGTGAGAAAGAGCTCGGTTCAGTTCAGAGCCAGTGAACAATATGGACTTATCTTCCTGGTCAGTAAAATGAATCCACTGTGGAAATGCCTTAAACCTGCATTCCAAGCCAAGATGGTGACAGCTGCAAATAGACTTCCAGTCTGTGACCTTTGACTGCTCTCCTGCAAAGTTTCCGAGCTCAGTCACTTGTTTTTGGTCACTCTGAATAAAAAATTAAATCTATTTTGTAAATTTTGGTCATATTATGTTTCAAAGATGGAGTATTAGCTATGGTATTTTCTACTTGCTCATTGGCTAATGACTTGTCAATAACAAGTCATTAGCCAATTAGTGAGTGGTTTCACAGTCAAACCCACTCTTCCTCACATTTGGTTTCTTGGTGACGGCGGAAATGCTCATCTTGACACTTCAAAACGGGACTCCACAAACCAGCGGGTGAGATCACAATAGCTCCGCCCAGTTTTAGCTTGGCTGTTGCTTGGCTTGTCATGGCCTCGGCGGCGGCGGCGGCATCTGTTCCACAGAAACTTTACTGTTGGCCATAGCTCAAGAACGATGTGACCTAGGATGTTCAAATTCACACCATAGATGCATGCTCTAACTTCACACGCTTGTTCACTGACTTTACTATAACAGCACTTTGACCCCTGTTATGAATCCAAAACAGCTGAGTGTTGGCGCCCGCTCAGCGGTTCTCGTGTTATTCTTTCTCTGATCTGAAACCACCTTAGGTGTATAACATGCTGATGGAGGTGAGTGTGACTGCATGCTGCAGCTGGTCACATGACTTACTGATGATAATGGTAGTGGTGATGAAGCTGCTGTCTGTCTGTCTTTCTTCAGTCCATCTGTGAAGGCTTTAAAGAGGCGGTTCAGTACGTTCTGCCCAGACTGCTGCTCACTCCTGTTTACCACTGCCTGCACCTGTTCGAGATCCTCAAGGTGAGACACCTCAAAGTGCCATTTATACTTCTGTGTTAAATCTATGCCTCAATGTGATGCAAACCTTTCTAGAAAAGTAACTACACATCACATGGCTCAATCACACCTGTCGCCGCCGTTGCCTTCTTCTGCTGCCATTTTTCAAATCAACTGGAAGAGATAAACAGAGGCATGCCACACACACACCTATGAAGGCTGGCGACTGTGTTCACAGCCTACATTGAGGGCTCTAGATTCAATGCAGAAGTACACTTGAACTAAACCCTGCATTATAACCTGTAATACACCTGGTTAGAATGCCACCTAATTACAAAGGAGTATCCTGCTGTAGACCAGGACCAGTAGTAGTTGAGCATGTGAAACTGGTCTAAGTAAATAAAATGTATTTATATAGCACCTTTCTAGATAAAAATCACAAAGTTCTTCACAATAATCACAAACCACTAGTTAAAAGCAAGACTGTACAAATAAGTCTTGAGCTGCTCTTTAGTAGATCAGTAGAGTCCAAAGATCTCAGGTGTAATGGTATTGCATTCCAAAGTTTAAGAGCCACAAACTCAAATGCATGGTCTCCTTTAGTTTTCAGTCTAGAGGGAGGAACCACCAACAGATTTTGGTCAGAAGACCTCAATGGTCTGTACGTTATGTATGGGTGTCATGGCTCGCTAATGTATGCAGGCATTTGACCACACAAAGCTCTGAAAGTGGTCACCAAGATCTTAAACTGAAGTCTGAACTTTATGGGGAGCCAGTGTAAAGATGACAAAATAGGTGTCACATGAGACCAATTAGAGAATCGATTAATTAGTCTGGGAGCTGCATTTTGAACCAACTACAGACGATCCAAAGATGACTTATTGAGAACAATATACAACGAATTACAGTTGTCCAATCGTGAGGAGACAAAAGCATGAATAATCATTTCTAATTCAGATCTGGACACCGTTCAACTGAGATGGCAATATTTCACATATGGAAAAAGCAGGATCACAAGGTTATTAATGTTTGTCAAATGTAACACCTAAGTTTCTGATATTTGGTTGAACCAGTGATAATAAAGAACCAAGATGATTGATCACAGTGGGAACAAAGCTGTCGGAAGCACAAACACGAACTTCTGTTTTCCCAGTGTTGAGTGAAAGATAATTAGCAGTCATCCAGTTCTTTGTGGCATCAACACAGTCGTGAAGGACAGATCATTTTTAACATTTTGTGGAGAACAGGAAATGTACAGTTGGATATCATCTACATAACAATGAGGCTTCTTTTAAAGGTGCCCAAAATGTCAAAGTGTAAACAAAATAGGTCTCAAAAACAGAACCTTGGGGCACACCACAGGACAAAATGGCAGATGAGGATACAAAACTATCAGCAGCAACTGAGAAACTTCTGTCTGAGAGGTAAGATCAAAACCAATCTAAGGCTGACCAGGGATGTCCACCCATGTCCTTAACCTGTCAATTAAAATGCTATGATCACGGTGAATGCAGTCGGTCCCAGTGATGGCACAGATCACACCAGTTTCCTGTGGACCTACTCCAGGTCTGGGACTTTCCACTGCAGCCGTAAGCTGCTTTGCCCCCTATGAGGGTAAATCTGAGGGCAAATCTCTGAAATACCTGCAGTCATGTAGTGCAGATTATTTCACAGTTGAGGGGTCAGAAGGGGCAGAAAGTTTATACTCATCTGGTCCTGGACTCTAATGGGACATTACAGGTTATGGCCCTGATCCTGGTTTTGTTCTGGTTGTTTGATGGCAGTAGTTAGCCCCTCCCTCCTTTGTTTCCACAGCAACTGGAAGAGAAGAGTGAGGATGAGGAGGATAAAGAGTGTTTGAAACAGGCCATCACGGCTCTGCTCAACTTGCAGAGCAGCATGGAGAGGATCTGTTCCAGGAGCCTGGCCAAGAGGAGGCTCAGGTACACGCATCTGTACACACACACACACACCTACCTCCCCTCTGACTATATTGGTAACCACTGGTTGATGGATGGGCACAGGACGATCCAAACACCACTCAGACTCACGGAGGTCTTGAATAGAAATAATAAGAGAACCTCTTGACTTACAGCAGGTTATTGAGCTTTACCTGTTAATCAGTAACTAATAATCAGCATCAGCCATGCAGACTGGAGATGGACTCATCTATGAAAACTACACAAGAGGAGGAATTGCTGCTTCACCTGTTCATGTTAAAGTGTTATCCTTCACACCAAAATCACCCCCGGGTCTGTCTGAGACCTTCAGGTCGACTGGAACCAGCACCAGCAGCGTTTAACTGAGATTCAGCAACAGCAGGAGCTCACACACACTCTGTACAAACACACTGTGGGTGGGACTCCTCCCATCCTCTGCGTTTCCCTTTGGAACCAAAATAGAGCAGGATGGGGAGGGGAGGGTTCGTTAGGGTTGCTAGTGGGGGGATGGCGGTGTTTGGAGGAAGTGGCGTCAGTGTGAGGGGAGCTTATTGTTCTCTGTTAGAAAGAAAAAGAGCTCAGAGACAGAAAGGGGGGGAAAAAACCTGCTGCTGCCTTCTGTTCAGTAAAGTTTTACCTTTTATTACACTGATCACCTGAACAACAAGAGTAGGAGGAGGAGGACCGATGCTCGGATGACTGGCAGGTGGACATGAGGACGTAGGTGACCACTCTTTGTTCTCGATTTGTTTTTCTGTAGCAGGTTGGTGTTTTTCTGCAGGTAGCAGCCTTGAGACAGATGGAGGTAAAACACTGAAAAGCTGGGACTGTGCGTAAAATAAGACCTTTAATAATGACAGAGGTCTTTGAATGTTGAAACTGGGAAGGTTTATTGTTTTTAAAAATCTGTGTAATGCTGGGTTTTAAAAGAGCTTCTGAGATTAAGATGTGGAGGGCGTAGCTCACTGTCAGCAGAAAGTTCAACACATGAAGCATAAAGTGATAAGAATTAGTGATTTGATCATCTATGGTCCATATTCTGATTAAAAGATTGAGAGAAATGGAGATATAGTTCAGCATTAATGGGGCCTTCACAGTCCCCCCCCCCCCCCCCCAAAAAAAAAAATATAATCAGGGATGCTACTTTGAACTGTGTACTGAGAACAAGCTGGATGGTCCCTCTCCTCTTTAACCTGAAGATGCAGTGTCCATGATTTCCAACCACAATCTCAGCTTCTGATTGGTCAGAGCACAGCACTGTTTTCCTCTCAGTCTATTTGAAATGAGCTCACAGAAGACGGAGTTTCTTGATCTTGTTCCTCTGTTTGTGGTAGAGCTTTAGAGATGATCAAACCATACTGTGCTCGTATTCTAGCAGCATTACTGTTCAGGAAATGGGTCCAGCTGATAAACTGACCTGAATACTCTCCAGATGTTCACCCACCCGAAACAGCTGGAGCTTTATTGAACCAAAAAACACCCCAAAGGAGCAGCTGAGACACTGCATCAATAAGAACGCACACTTTTGTCTCTTCACTGATGGTTAAAGAAGAGCCGATGCAGCTCAAAGGGGAACACGCTGCTGGAAAAACTCTCTTTGCAACCATCTTTAAAATATGGAAACACACTTGGTGGAGGTAGATTGTATAGATAGATGGGGCAGTGGGGGTAAACAGTTGGCAGTTGGCAGTAGATACAGGTTTGGTGGCGGAGATACATGTTGGGTGGATGTAGGCAGATGTCCGGTGGAGGTGGACAATTGTCTATTGGAGGTAGATGCATGTGGGGTGAAGGAGGTAGATATTTATCTACCTCCACCTGACGAGGGCCTGTCTACTGCTACCTGATGAAGGCAGATGGAGGTAGACAGGCCCTCGTTAGGTGGAGGTAGATGCATGTCTGGTGAAGGCAGGCTCTAGCCATGTAGAGGTAGGTAAATGTCGGGTGGAGGTCTATAAACATCTGTTGGTGGAGGCAGGCCCTTGCCGGGTGGAGGTGCTGATGGCGCGTTGTGAACCCCCTCCTGCACATACCTCGGGGGTTTAGGCTGTAAACTGATTAGTGAGCAGTAACAACAGGCTCAAGAAATAAAGGAGCAGTCCGTCATGCTGCAGATATCCAATCAATCAAACCTGCAGAATTATCAGTTTGTTTGATCGGTGCTGTTTTCTGATGGCTGCGTTATCACATCCTGCTAACATCACAACATTTGTGTTGTTGCTGGTATTCTCTGTAGACAGTGTGGCTTTGTTTACACATACTGATGAAGAATCGATAAACAGACCTGTCAGCAAAATCAATACTAGTATTGATATCAATAAAAGCAATACACATCACTACTGATGGCGATGTCTCTATGTCACGGTATGGCTGTCTGTCCAGACTGAGGCCTGAGTCTTCCTGCTGTGACCTCACTTCCTGTTAAGCATGTTGTTACAGCAGCTTCACCGTTTTGTACAGAGCCAGACCTTGTCAACCAATCAGAACTCACCTTGCTGTCACATGATGTGCGTGTAGAAAACCAACAGAGTGATAAATGAACAGTTCACCTGTGCTAGCAGTGAACAAACTTCCTGTCATATAGTGATCAATAGCTGATCGATAATGTTGATCATGTGCGTTTGTGTGAAATAGTTCACAGGAGGAGAGCAGCAGCTGACAGGAAGTTACACATCAGTAAATCTTAGACATCTATGTAAAAGCCTCAGCTCATAACTTCAAATTAAGAGCTGAGAACTGTGTGTCTGGTGTACAGCTGCTGCTTTTATTGTGAAAGTCCTGTGAAACTTCCAGCTCGGCAGCTTTTAACATAAAGGTGGTCCTGATCAGACCCAGTTTCTTGTGAAAATCGAACAGAAACCTGCCCCCTCAGGCTCACTAACTCCTGTTCTTTGTGTTCTCGCTTCCCTTCGTTGCCGCGCAGCGAGTCGGCGTGCCGTTTCTACTGCCATCAGATGAAGGGGAAGCACCTCGCCATCAAGAAAATGAACGAGATCCAGAAGAACATTGACGGCTGGGAGGGAAAGGACATCGGCCAGTGCTGTAATGAGTTTATCATGGAGGGCACTTTAACTCGTGTTGGTGCCAAACACGAACGCCACATCTTCCTGTTTGACGGCCTGATGATCTGCTGCAAGTCTAACCACGGCCCTCCCAGGCTACCTGGTGCCAGTTCCCCCGCAGAGTACCGGCTCAAAGAAAAGTTCTTCATGCGCAAAGTTCAGATCAACGACAAAGATGACAAAGAGGGCGAGTACCGGCACGCTTTCGAGATCATCCTGAAAGATGGCAACAGTGTAGTGTTCGCCGCCAAGTCCGCCGAGGAGAAGAACGGCTGGATGGCGGCACTTATCTCGCTGCAGTATCGCAGCACGCTGGAGCGCATGCTGGACACAGCCATGCTGCAGGAGGAGAAGGAGGAGCAGATGAGGCTGCCGGGGGCCGAGGTGTATCGCTTCGCCGAGCCAGACTCTGAGGAGAATGTCGTGTTTGAGGAGAACGTCCAGTCCAAGTCCGGGATCCCCATCATCAAGGCGGGCACGGTCCTGAAACTGATTGAGAGACTCACCTTTCACATGTACGCAGGTGAGGTGTGATGTCACACAGGTGAGATGTCATTCTGTAGTTCATACCTGTTGTTTTGCCCTTTGGAATGAGAATCAGCAATATTTGATGAATCCACAGGGAAAACTGTGGTTACAGGCTTTAACGAGTACAGAATAAATGAAGTATATAAAATAAAATAAAGACCCAAGAGTGGAATGGACACACTATATACAGTATTCTGGCATTATATACACAGTACACAGACTATATAAAATATAAAAAAACAAAGTGCAGTGTTCATAAATAGCAGATGTTGATTTGCAGTGTAAGCAGATTGTGAAATTGCACGTGAGATAATGGGATATTGAAAAATGCAGTTATTTCAGTTGTGATACAGCGAAGAATTCTTGACTCAGTGTTTCTAATGGACTGGGGGGGGGGATTATAGAGCTAGAAATTACTTTCTGTGCCTCTCTGGGGAGCATCTGGGTTGTCACAGCCTCCGGCTGAAGGTGCTCCTCTGTCTGTTCAGAACATCATGGCGTGGGTGGGAGGCATAAAACACGGACTGCAAATATTTCAAAGGAAGCATTTGTCCTCTATTGAAGAAGGAAACGAAACAAATAAGCTGGAATAGCTGGTGTTGATGTTTGGAGCTCAAAAGACTGTTTTACCCTGTCTTTTGATGGTTTGTGTTCGTTCAGAAAGTGTAGAGGTGCAGGTGGCCTAACAGGTGAGCTGGAAGGACCGTCTGTTTAGGGAGAGCAAAGTTTGTTCTCATGAAGAAGGGAAGAGCAGAAGCATCTGTCAAACTGCTGAATAAGCAAGAATGCTTCAGGTGTGGAGGAGTGTGCACTCACATTTATAGGTGTATATACCTGTGGGTGGTTTGGAGCCTGAAGGTTTTTAGGCTGTGTTTATATATCGGATTATTGAATATTGTGTGATAGAGACAGTGTGTTTCTGTGTGATTCCTGACATGAAACTAAAGCTGATTGGTTCTCGTTGGTCCACGGTGATCCAGGTCGGTATCACCTGGACCAATCTGGACCACGCTCCCCGTGTGTGTGTGTGTGTGTGTATCTCAGTACATTGATCGTTTTCTGTTTCTCCTTCAGATCCAAATTTTGTCCGGACATTTCTGACCACCTACAGATCTTTCTGTAAACCTCAGGAGCTGCTGGACCTGCTCATAGAGAGGTGAGCTCACCTGCCAGATCAATCAGAACACGTGCTGTCACACACTCAACACTATAACCACCAAAGGGGTCGTATTAAGTCCTTGGCATTTTAAAAATCATGCCACTCTGTTAAATTAAAACCTCATCTCACATTTCATGACTTTTTAAAAAAAATGTGTTTATTCATCACACAGTGAATTTTGGGGTGTGTAGGATTTAAAAACAAATTATGATTGTTTATACTGCAGATGGCGGCATTTTGATCCCTGTAGAAATTCATGTAAAATACAGGGCATGTCTGGATGCCTAGCAACATGTATTGTTTACACATTTTTAATATGAATGCTGCTGCAACATGAGCCAGAGTGAGCTAGATGTGACTGATAGATGCACTATTAGGGCTGCAGCGATTCATCTAGTAACTCGATTACAGAAAATCCTCAATGCAAATCTTTTGCTCTTGTAATGCACAACGCTGTATAGCTCACCATGTAAATGTGACGGATAACCCAACAGCAGCATTGACGATGCTGTTATAGTTTAACGTGGAGTCAGTCTACACACAAACAAAGAGAAGAGAGACTGAGCTGTTACTGAGACTGTGAGCTCAGGTGGAGCAAAAGAAAACACTTCTTTAGCATCCAAAACAGCAGTGAGTCTAAAGGGTGTACTAGACCTTATTTATTCCAAGGCTTTAGTAACATTGTTTTGCAGATTTAGATTAATATAAATAAATTATATTAATTAAATTCTACAAATATTTAAGAGGTTTTTTTTGGTTTTGGTTTTTCCTCAGGCCAGGAAAAATATATGCACACAAACCAAATCTACCTCATCCAGGACATACAACACTGTCAGAACTTATTTTTGTCTCCTACAGATATAAGAAAGCCTTCCAAGAGGACAGAGTAAAAAAATCTGATTTTAATATGGCACATAAACACAATGAAATTGGTTTAGTTCTTTTGACAGATTTGTATGCAGTTAAACTATTAACTGCATATTAAAAACATTTGTTTCCATTTTAGAAATTGCAATGAGCAGCTTATTTTGAAAGACCTGTATTTTTCTCTTTTGAAGAGTTACTATTGCTCATTATCCTCCCGCCCAATATAAAGCAGGAGGATATTACTGTCATACCATCTGGGTGTCTATCCATGAGGTTTTTCCTTTCCGGTCCTTCCATCCTTCCTTTCTTCCTTCTTCTTCTGATTATTTGGGGCTGGGTCGCGGGGGCAGCAACCTAAGTACAGAAACTCAGACCTCCCTCTCTCCAGCCACCTCCTCCAGCTTATAAAGGGGAACGCCGAGGTGTTCCCAGGCCAGCTGAGAGATATAATCTCTCCAGCATGTCCTGGGTCTGCCCCGAGGCCTCCTCCAGGTAGGACATGCCCAGAGCACCTCACCCAAGAAGCCTTTCAATGTGGAGGAGCAGCGGATAGTGATTCTACTGAGCCCCTCTAGAATGTTCACCTTATCTCTGAGGGAGAGGCCAGCAGGTCATTCCTCCCAGTCATGCTCCTCCAGGTCGTTGCCCACATGAGCGTTGAAGTCTCCCAAGATGTGCAACATGATAGTCATATTCCTGGATGTTTTTGAATCCTTTGTACATTTTGGCTGTATTTTTCTGAAGTGGAGAGTAAACAACACAGAGGATTTCAGGCTGCTAATGCTATAATATATGCTAATGATTGTTATGGCTGCGTGCCGTGTTGTTTTGGTGCGTGGGGGATCGTAACAATGATGTGCAGCCTCTTTCTCGTGGCTGATTGGCTTAGCCTAATCATGTCATCGTATTGTGCTGTGTGATTGGCTGTACATACTTGATCATTATTGACTGAAATGGAGGAAGTGGGGATTTCCCATATCTAGCAGCTGAACAGCTGGCAGTAGCTGATGGTGAGAAACTGGGAATCCCAAATATCTCCCAAAAAGCCAGTCTGTTTATAGTAACATCAGTTCTAGACTGCAGCCTTATTGATTAACCTGTGATGCCAACTTCTGATTGGCTGAGCATTGGCCAACATGTTGGTCAGGGATGACTCATGGCCATAAATATTACAGACTAATGGGCTCGACACACTGGGAGCGACATCGCTCGCTCTCCATTCATTTCCTATGGAGCTTGTGCGATGAGGCGACAGTCGCTTGCCCTCCTCCAGCTAAGCGAC
>JAVDPK010001130.1:185126-200866 GCA_034780415.1 Cichlasoma orientale
ACACACACACACACACACACACACACACACTCACACACACACACACACACACACACACACACACACACACACACACAAACCCTACCCTGGATCAGCTTCAGAGGTGGAGACTAGGCTGTGCTACTTCACACCATCCACACGAACACCAGTTATAAGTGTCATATCGTGATAGTGACATAGTGATGCCATGCATTTACATTCTGTAGCATACACAAAAAAGCCCGTGGATGTCTTGAGAGCAAGAGCAGTGGCAGCCTCCACTAATAATATAGTACCAAAAAAAAGAGGCTACTTCAACAATCCCCATCAAAGCACAGTACTCTGAAAAATATGCAGTAACACTGGGAGCATTGAAGATGAAAACAGCAAACATATTTCACCACAAACACACCTGAGTACCACCGGGCTACAAAAGAGGAGATGCTAGCAGGTGCTGATGAGCGACCCAAATGTAAACAAATGACTCCACCTAGCGTCGTCGATTCAGTTCTCTCCGTTGTATGTATGAACATTAATTCTACATGTTCTTGGCGTGTTTTCATCTATGCTGGACCGTATATTTGTGGGTAATCTGGTGATTGGTGGTTGCACTGTTGCCACCTTTTGTGTAAGAAAACTCGCGGTCGGCTGTCTCAAAAATTGCTAGAAGTCGCTAAAGGATGAATTGAAGTCTGGGGGGATGGGGTGTCCCCCTCGGTGCTGAAGTGAGGTCCAGGCGATGCCATAGCACCTATTGGTGAATCCTGACCTATGGCATGCTCTAATCTGTAATAAAATGTTATAGTCAACAACATCAAAGCTGCACTGAGGTCCAACAGGACAAGCACAGAGATGAGTCCACTGTCAGAGGCTGTAAGATCATTTGTAACCTTCACTAATGCTGTTTCTGTGCTGTGATCAATTCTGAAATCTGACTGAAACTCTTCAAATACCAGAAATCACTTTTTGGTACAACACCGGCATATCTCCAGAACTCTCCAGAAGTTGCTGATGTCACTGGAAAAAGTCGCTAAATTTGTTGCTAGTCGTTTTTTGGAAAAAAAGTTGCTGAGGTCACTAAGTTGGCAACATTGGCAGCCCGTGTTGCCAAAAGTTGATTGCAGCTGTGACAGGAATGTTCTTTATGACTCAAAATGAATTGATATCATTCATAATGTTTGAGATATGCTTGACAGATTATAGGTCCACAAGTCATTTACAACAATATAAATACTAGCAATTATTTTTTTGGCAAATACCAGAAATGACCAGCTATTTGGATGACAAATTGTTCTACTGCCACTGTGTGCAGTGTGGCGGCATGTACATTTTGGATACATGCAGTGCAGTACACATTCAAATTAAAATTCAGATCAGTTTATTGCACCCTATAAATTCTATTTATTAATTTATTTTTTGGCCACAGTGGCTTTTATTGGCAGTAGCGAGACAGGAAACGAGGGAAAGATACGGGGGAAGACACGGGGCAAATTGGCGACAAGCCAGGACTCGAACTTGCGCCGCCCGCACTGCAAAAGCGGCATATGAATGTGGTCGCCTGCTCCACCCCTGACCCACCCAGGTGCCCCCGCACCCTATAAATTCTAATATATAGGTATCTGTTCATTACAGGGTGTACCCTGCCTCTCACCCTGTGACAGCTGGGATAGGCTCCAGCCCTCTCTTCCATAAGTGGAAGAGGATGGATGGATGGATTTTTATTAGTGCAACAATACAATGTATTAATAGATAGGAAAGAGTACAGAATTTTTCAACACCAGGATGTGTTTTTAATACAAAGAACCAGGTGAAGTTAAATGTCATAAAAAAAGATCAACATTTTCTTTGTGCACTTTTGGGGTCTGAAAAAGAGTACGCTTTGGAAAATGTTGATAATTGTGAATGACCCCTTAAAGAACAATGAATACCTTGAAATCTAGTGCATTTCTACAATCTCTTAAAAATAAATACTAAATTGAAAATAAAAACAGAATATATAAATAAAATATAAATACAATATTAAAAAAATATAAATTGCAATATGGTGGTTGCACTGGCAACAGTGCAACCACCACAAATTAAAAAAAAAAAAAAAGAAAAAAAAAAAAGAATAAATACATAGGTAATGCTAGTTATCACGACTAATAAAACTAGGAAGAAATAGGACCAAGTTATTTAGACCAAATTAACTCTCACATTATACTGACAGGTCCTGTACATGTATTCAAAGGTCTGGTATTAACATGGGTAGGGACACGAGTCAAATTGGTTTCCAGGACTGTCAGCGACAAATGTGCACCTGCACAAGCGTAACTGCTGGCAGGTGATGATGTAGGGCCGCAAAGACTCAATGCTACAGCATCAATCAGGGCTAAGAGTATACAGAGTGTGACGTGACAATCATTTTAATAATCGTTTTGTTGATTACACGTTTTTTTTTTTTTTTTTTTTTTTTTTTTTTTACACGTTTGGAGCCAAAATCAAAATTCGATTTAATTGCACAGCCCTAATTTAATACTTGTTCTCTGTTTCTGGAGCAGAAGTTCTTCGAGAACCTGAACCCGATGGGGGACCTGTCGGAGAAGGACTTCAGTGATTATCTCTTCCACAAGTCTCTGGAGATTGAACCTCGCCACCTCCGATCTGCACCTCGATTTGTAAGTACCACCATAGCAGCACCTTGTTGTGTTTAACCCATGAAGTGTAGGACACTAACTCACTCACCTGCTGCAGGCAAAGAAGTACACCTATCCTCTGAAGTCTCCGGGGATCCGTCCCACTTCGGCCCGACCCGGCACCATGAGACATCCGACTCCACTGCAGAATGAGCCCAGGAAGATCAGCTACAGCCGCATCCCAGACAGCGAGTCTGAGGGGATGGCGGCTTCTGCCCCCAACTCTCCACGGACCCCCTTGACCCCACCCCCTGCTTCTGCGGCGTCCAGCTCCACAGACGTAGGCAGCGTGTTCGACTCGCCGCAGGGACCCAGCAGCCCCTTCCACTCCAGTAAGACCCGCCCACTCACACTGACAGTAAACCCGCCCACTCACAGAGCTGATATTACTGATGAAAAATTTACCATGTGTTGGCCATTTACACTCCAAATCATGTGATCACCCAACCCTTTTGGCTAAGTTTGGGTTGGAAGCACGGTACTTGCACCTTCTGCCTGTGTGCACCAGGTCACATGACGGGTATCTAACCCCTTACCCTACAGTCCACAGTACCAGCAGGATCAATCAGCACACAGACAAACTCATCCTCACAGTCTTAACAAGGCAGTGATGACCACCCTCTGACTCCCCACCTTTCCTCCTCTCCTCACACTCGCCACCACCAGCGCGCCTCCTCTCCTCACACTCGCCACCACCAGTGCGCCTCCTCTCCTCACACTCATCACCAGTGGGCTTGGAGTGTTTAACTAAAACACAGTGATGTCGCTCCTGCTCGCTCCTCTTCCTGCTCTTCCTCACAGTGTTTCTTCTCTTCACTCTGCAGCCTGCGACAGTATCTTTGCTGTGGTCTCTCTGCCTCATGGCCCACGTTAGTATGACCTTCCTGACTCTCCGTGCACATGCTCCATCGCGCAACTGCGCGCCACACATCACACCTGTCTGTCTCTCACCTGTCTGAGTCTGTTTCAGGTTTCTGTTGCATAGTAAATGATTACTCAGATATTGATCAGACTTACTGTTGTCTCACCTGTGCATGACATCACACCCATGGTATTAGTCTGTCTCCATGGAAACCATCAGCTGGCAGCTGTTTTTTTTTTTTTTTCTTTTTCTCCCCTCTCTGCACCAGCTGAAAAGAAAGATGTCCAAGAATTAAAAAAAAAACATCAAAAGAAAAACAACCAACCTCCAAGTAAATAAAGAAAATAAATATTGAGTCCCACAGTTTCAGTGAATTCCGAAACTGTGGCCCTTTTTTTTTATTTTCTCATTTAATTAAAAAAAATAATGTTCAGAGAAGCTGTTCAGAGGTCCAGTGTCTCGTGAATGGGGCAGCAGTTGAAGGCGGAGGCCTTGGCAGGCCGATCCCGGGCTGGACATGGAACGTGATCTCTCTGGTGGGAGGAGGTTGAGAGGTAGCAAATTCAGTCAGTCTCACCTGAACACACAGCTGAAACCAGTCTCTGGGGGGGTTCAGTTCAGAGAACCTGACTTTCTTGGATTCGGTGCTATGGGGTGCACTGTCTACAAATTCCATTGTTCTGTTCTGTCCTTCCATGCTCACACGGACAGTGACCGTGAATCCTGAAGTGGTGCGATTGGAAGACACATGACCAGATCAGGCACTGGGAGAGCATGCCGGGCAGGCCTGGTGGATCCTAGAGTGAGCGTATGCTGAGAGGATCTGGCCCTGGCTGTGGTCTGTGAGATCTTCATGTACCACCTGCGGCAGAGCTTCCACGGTATCCTGAGTGGGCCGTGTTCCAACTGCAGTTGTATGGAGCTTTAAGACATGGGACCACCTCCTGTAGAGGGTCCTTTGGGAGGGGTATGGGGCTCATTATGGGTTATTTTGGTTCACAGTGCTGGCAGTAAATCAGACTCATTCCTGGTGGGTGTTGGCCTCCGCCAGGGTCGCTGATTGTCACTAATTCTGCTTTTATGGTCAGAAAGCAGAGGAGAGTGTGCACTTTGG
Organism: Cichlasoma orientale; assembly: GCA_034780415.1. Classification (NCBI taxonomy): domain Eukaryota; kingdom Metazoa; phylum Chordata; class Actinopteri; order Cichliformes; family Cichlidae; genus Cichlasoma; species Cichlasoma orientale. The sequence continues at coordinate 189,757 of JAVDPK010001130.1, forward strand.
TGGTTTCAGGTTTATTTTTTTCCAGCTAGAGACCATGGTCTTCAGCTGGAGAAACAAGGTGTGCTCACTCGGGGTCAGGAACAAGTTGTTGCCCATAGTGGAAGAGTTTAACCCTTTAACAGCACCGATATGCCTGTCACTCACCCTTACTTGCCAAGCGTATCACTGCTGAGACATCTGATCAAACGCACTTTGAATTACTGTAATTACGCAACCGTTTGTCCTATTGGAAAATTTCAAACGGTTTCTGAAAGCTGAAAAATTCCGCTTCACACCCAACATAGGATTATTATGGTAATTGTTGCCAGACATCTGTGAATGGCAGCACTTTTGAAGTTTACAGGCCCGCCGGCGTTGTAAATAAGGGGTTAAGTATCTCAGGGTCTGTTGACAGTGGGGGGAGGGTGGATCAGGAGATTAAACCCTACCTTTAGTCATGGTGAAAAAAGAGCTGAGGATGAAGGCAAAGCTGTCCATTTACTGGTTGATCTCTGTCCCTGCCTTCACCTGTGACCATGAACTCTGGTTAGTGACAGACAGAATGAGATTGTGGATACTGCGAGGAGCTCGGTCATTCATGAGGAACTGAGAATAGAAACACTGCTACTCCTCGACATTGAAAGGAGCCAGCTGAGGTGCTTCATCTGACCAGGATACCTCCTGCTCTCTTAGGTGAGGCGTTTCAGTCCGGGGCAGACCCAAGACATGCTGGAGATATGTCTCTCAGCTGGTTTGGTGTTTCCCCAGCAGAGGAGAGAGTGAGGTCTGGGAGTCTCTGCTTAGACTGCTGCCCCAAAACCTGATAAGAGGTGGCTGAATGAGCTGGAGCTAAGGTGGTGAAGCTGACGGACTTCATTTTTTTTTTTTTAAACTGAAACAAGGCAATAAAAACATTTTAAAAGGCAAAATTAAAGAGCGAGAAACAGATCTGCTGATTGGTGCTGTCTTCTCTGTAGTTCTGCTGTTTGTTCTCTTTGGTTCTAACAGTGTCTGTCATCTGGCTGCTTTCAGGGTCCTCCTCTGTCTCCTCCATGGTGAGTTTCAGTCGGGGTTCTGAGGATGTTCCTGTCCCTCCTCCTGTCCCTCCTCGCAGACGACCAGAGTCGGCTCCTGCTGAGTCGTCCCCCTCAAAGGTACGTCTCCTTGTGATAAACATGAGGCGCTTTCGCAGCGTGGGAACTTTACATGGTTATTAGTCATCTTTCTGTCACAGAGCAGGGACCCATTAGAACCCATTTTAGGGTTGTGTGTTTTTTTTTTTGTTTTTGTTTTTTTTAGCTTTAGGGTGGGTGCTCTACAGCTTTTCCAGATCAAACATATTACCTCTGTCTTGTTCTGGTTGTAGTTGTTGCTATGCCAACTCTAAGTGGGCAAGTTCCCGTTGGCGTATGAATACAAACACAAAAGTCTGTGGTTGTTGGAGGGGGTGGAGTTTTTGAAGGCGCCTCTTCACAAAATCTTTTTCATGTTTAATTTGTTGATAAAGATTAATTTGAATATAACCTCATGTGTTTGACTCCCCCCCCCCCACACAGATGATGTCAAAGTTAGACAGCCCCCCTGCTGTTCCACCTCGTCAGCCCACCTGTAAGCTCCACCCTCCTCGTTACTCGTTGTCATCGTCACCACCCGACAGCCCCCCCTCCTTGCCGCCACGAGAGCCCCTCAGCTCTCCTCTGCACCTCCTGCCCCCCCCTCAAGGTCGCCCCCGCTGTGATCTCCTGCCTCAGGCCTTCTTCCCCTCCAACATCTCTGGCCCCACCTCTATCTGCTCACCCCCCACCACCTTGTCCTCTTCACCCCCTCTCCCTCCCCCTGCTCCTGTGACCCCCACCTCCAGGAAATTACCCCTGCCCTCTCCACCTCTCCCCTCACTCCCTCCCCTGACCTTGGATGGCCCCCCTGTGCCTCCCCGTCATGGCGTTCCCAAACTCCCCCCGAAGACTTACAAGAGGGAATCTGTTGGACACACACCCCTGCTGGACACACCCCCTGTGCGATTGGACAGCCTGGAGTTCCAGAAGGTTCAGGGGCAGCTCATTGGACAGGCTGTGGAAGAGGCGGAGCTAACACTACAGCTGATTGGATCAGAACAAAGTAAAAACGTATGATGGACCAATCAGGACGCTCCAATCACTTTAAACTGAGACTGAATGAAAAACAAAAATGTGCTCTTATTCTGAAAATCTCTGAGCTCAGACCTCAGAGGGACGAGACCCTCAGGTACTGGACCGGAGCCACACAGGTACTGAAGCGGTTCTGGTGGACCTGGTGATGATGGTGGTGGGGATGTCTCATTGTTGATGGTGTAAACATACAAGGGAATAAACGTGTTTGTATCACTGAGCTGGAAGGATGACAGAATTCACCTGTCTTTATTTTTTCCTACTGAGCATGCTCAGTGGGCCTGTGCTGTGAGACTGCCCTTTCTGTCACCTTCTCCAGAGGTAAGCAGCTGATTCCTGTAGTGATGAGTTACCTGTTGAGTTCTCCATGGAAACAGCAAGGTGTGTGATATAACTGTTCATGTTTGTTGGAAACTGAGCAGGTAAGTGTGGATGTTTCCATGGTAATCAAAAATACCTAAAGGCAGGCGGTGAGGGTGAGGGGGGGTCAGGAGGGAGGTAGGCGGTCTGGCAGCTTGTTTGGGGGAGTCTTACTTGAGCAGGTAAAAAGGGTGGGGTCAGTGTGATGATGGTAAAAGTGTCTGTCTTTATGAATGGCATTTCCTGAAGATTTTCAAAATAAATCCTGTTGGCACCAAACCTGTCTCTGTAAGCTTTGTCCTCGCTCTCAGCAGAGGAGTCTGATGGTCAGGTTTGAAACTTGCTCTGTTACAGTGGCCGCGCCATGCCGTGAAGATTTTAAGTCAGCTTTCTCTTTGTTAATCACATGAACTCTAAATAAAACGTGTACGTTTGAAACTCCACCAATGAAATACCTGAATCATCAATCTAATGCGATCAGCCCCCCCATGAAATCAAACACACTGATCAGTGATGTTGGTGCCTTCGGGTAAAATCTGATCTGTGCTCACTGATATGATGGAACATTTTGTGACTGTCCCTAAGTCCCTCCTCAGTCAGCAGGTGTGTTCATCCTGCTGACCTTACAGGTCACGATGAGGGGAGGGTGGCGCAAGAGATGGATCGATGCAGTGCCGATCTGTCGTGGTGAAGAAAGCAGAGTCGTGAATCTGCGTTCCTACAATAACCACGAGCTCTGAGAGAAAATGAATACTGAGTTCAGCTTCTCGTTCTGGATTAGAGCTACTGCTCCTCCACATCAAAGGAGCCAGCCGGGCAGACGCTGCAGTTTCATACTGGGGTCAAATCACCCCTGACTAGTTTCATCGCATAAAATCACAAACAATCACAGCATCAAAGTTTTATTAAAGTTTAAATCTCAGCCTTACAAAATATGCAAATTCATTTTAACTATGCAACAACAAACATTGTCTTTGAATGAGATTATCTTAAGAATACTGAGAAGAAATGAGTTTGCTTATTAGTGCAATAAATTTTTCTTTATGTTCTGAGAAGCAGGATGAGGGTCAATGACAGGTAGGACCAGGATTCACCATGGCAACAGTAAATGAAGAGCAGAGCCTTCATTTTAGCCCAGAAGAGCAGGGAAGCTTAAGCTCATCTTAAAAGATCAGCTCAGGCCTCTCAGAGACAGAAGAACCTGACACACTTGAAGATAAACACGTAGATCAAACTGACCAGTCACTGGTGCAGCCGACGAGCGCCTGAATCACCTGAGACTCAGGTGATCTACACTGGGAAACATTGAGCTTTTAGTCCAGTTTATTCATAAAGTCACACCAACAAGATCCAGCTGTGACTCATTCATCCAGCACAGTGGAAGGAAGTGGAGTATTGAATAAAGATCACAAAGCAGAAACCCTTTCATGAACCCCACCTGTCCATGTCCAGATGACCTGGGTAACCAGAGTAACGGGTTTCAGTGTTTCTGACCCTGAAACTGATATAAAATCATTCATGTCACACAATCAGCTTCTCCCCTAGTTTAAAAGCTGTTTCAAACTGAGACTCCTACCACTTTGACATTATCAATTACAGCAATTGATCAGCACAGTCTGTGGGGCAAATCAGATACCTGACGTTTCTCAGTCCTTTCCTGTTTACCTGGAACACCTGTGAGTCATTTCACATGACAACACATTTTATTCATTCTGCTTTTATTTAGGAGTCATACTGATGACGTCAGCAAATGAAGGGTCGGGGCGCCAAAAAAAACCAAACAAACAAAAAACCCCAAACCAAAGCAGAGGAATTGGCGCTTTCTGTTCAGAGCCGTGGACTCCGGTTCAGTTCTGGGTCCGGATGAGTCTCTGGATCCGGTCCAGGATGATCTGGTTGGAGCTGCTGCAGTCCTCGGCTCTGTACGGCGCCGTGATCGTCAGGACGCCCGCCACCGTCAGTTGCTCCCCCTGCTCTTCCACGGGGACGCGGTTCTCCTGCAGCCACCGCCGCACGCCGCCCCTCCGCCGCCGCAGCTCCTCGGGATCCAGGCGTGGGGGAGACGGCGGGAGGAGGGCGGCCCGCAGGCGCTCCGCCGTCTCCTCGTCGGCCTCCCGCAGGACCTCCACCTCCTCCACGGCGTGACCCATCACCACCCGCACCGACGCTGCCGTGTCACTGAAGGTGAGGAGGACCGTGCTGCAGAGAGAAGGAGGAGAAACGGTCAGATTCACATCACACACGGACCGGTCTGATGCGGACTGCAGAAGAAACGGCTGACATTTCTACCTCACAATCAGCTGATCAGTTTATTTATTCAAAATAATCCTCCGTACGCGTGTTACCTGGCGGACACCGGGTCCACGCTCAGCAGCCAGCCTCGGTGCTCGTCACCTTTTCCCGTTCTCACCTTCACCTGTTTGTTGACGTAATGAAGCCACCTGAGCGGACCTAAGAGACGCCAGCAGCACTGCATCACGGACCTCCAATCAGACCAATATCCGAGTAATAATCGATTCACCTGCAGACACTGTTCTGTTTGCTGCACGCGCTGTAAATGTTCTCGAGGAAACACGACACGGAAACAAAGGTTCCGCTTTAAGGTTTAACCTGAGCCGCGGCTCCCCTTGTAGGCCGGAGCGGGTACCGCAATAAAACTCAATAGAAACGACCAGAAAACAGTAGAAATGCTACGCTTCGATCGCATTCTCTGCTAACATACAAAATATAAATAACAGATAAAATCAAAAAGTCGATCAAATATCGACACAAGAAGAAAAATTATTACGTGAGGTAACCAAAAAAAAGAAAAGAAAAAATCGGAAAAAGCAGAAAAAACCAAACAAAACCATTGAATAAATTTAACTGATGCAAACACCAAAAAACTGAAATTAAATTCGTTAATTTAATTTAAAATAAAACTTCACTATTTGCAAACCGCCAATTAAGAAAAAAGCTGAGACAGGAAGCAAGCTTTTCCTGACGTAACTTCCACCACAGGCATAGTGACGCTGCTAGCTCACACCGATGCTACGGAGCCGCCGCGAGGATGTCCAGACACGGTCGGTACGGCGCAGGTAACCCGCACCGAGCTGCCCCGGGCCCACGCTGTGGGTAGATGCTATGGGACGGGAACCAGTACGGTTGTTTGCATTAGCACTCTTAGCCTGTGGGACGGTTAGCTGCAGAGCTAACAGCTAACCTCAGATCAGGAAGACTGAAACCTGTTTACGCCGGAAGTTCCTCTGTTAGCGCAGCTAGCTTCTGTCAGACAGGCACGGCAGGTGCGTGTAGCCGTGACGTTTACTCCATTTCACAGTCTTCTCACCTGTGCGCAGGTCACCTGGGTTTGATGTCTCAGCCTGAGGTTATTGATCTGTGAGCGCCAAGTTGATTAACCTGAGGGAATGTTCAGGTGTTTGACTTTATAGATTTTACAGCAGGTGACCTTTCCCACTCGCCTGTTTACACAGAGACAAAGGTGTATGTGGGGAACCTGGGGACGGGGGCAGGTAAAGGTGAGCTGGAGCGGGCCTTCGGGTACTACGGACCCCTCCGAACCGTCTGGATCGCCAGGAACCCGCCGGGTTTTGCCTTCGTGGAGTTTGAAGACCCGCGAGATGCCGACGACGCCGTCCGAGGGTTAGACGGGAAGTGAGTACCTCGCACACATGAGCACACCTGAACGCCCGCTTTCACCGTTTCTGATGTCACGATCAGTTTCTGATACTCAGTGACATCATCAGTGGCATCAGCAGAGTTAAATGGGCTGATTGCATCATTATTGATTTGGTGGCATTTAATGTTTTTGGAATAGAATAGAACTATTCTGATTTGTTTGTTTTTTTCTTTCTCAGGGTGATCTCTGGCAGTCGTGTGCGGGTGGAACTCTCCAACGGGATGCCTCGGCGCTCCCGGTATGACCGTCCTGTGACGCGGCGACCTTTTGACCCTAACGATAAATGTTATGAGTGTGGAGAGAGAGGTCACTACGCCTATGACTGTCACCGCTACAGCCGCCGCAGCCGGAGGAGCAGGTAACCCAGACGACCGGCGTACCATGGACAGGGAACGGCTGAAAAAAAACGTTTTTTTGTCGGTGCGAACAAATGCTTCCAGCTGAGCCTCAGTCGCCGGTAACCTACACAGAGGCCTGGCGAGCTGAACCTGTGCAGGTGGTCATTTACCTACTGCAATATTATGATGAGGTCACATGAATAGAGCTTTAAATCCATCCTTTCACAACATAGTCTGTGTGAACATCTGAGTACACCGATTACTTTCTTATAGACAAGCGCGCTGATTGGCTGCCCCTCAGTAAGCTTCCAAAAGCCAATCAGAGGACAATTGTGTGAAAAGGGGAGGTGCTAAAACAGCTTATTTCAGACAGTAAATGGGCTGCAGACATTCTCAGCAAGAAGTTTGTGTGCTGAGCGTGCTCAGACGCCTGAGGCTCAGCTGTTTCTGTTTGTGAGGAAATGCTTTGAGATCCTGCAGCTGTCAGACCTGAGGCCGGCGGGGCGGGGCCAATATCTACTAAGAGTATTATAGAGATCAAAAGTATTACAGTGTGCAAGAGTAATATGGAGGACTAGAGTATTATTGAGTATGGGACTACTTGAGTATTATTATTTATTATAGAGTATCACAGAGGACTATGTTAGTGTAGAGTACTAGATAATTTCTTAGCGTTACAGAGTACTAGAGTATTTTTTGAGTGTTATGGGGTGCAGGAGATGTCTGTGCTGCTTGGGTACAGATGTCACCTGACTTGGCACTTCCTGTTGAAGGTGCGGGGCCGCGGCGTGCTCCATTAGCTCCGTTGCTGTGTCCTCAACACATTCAAATAAAAAAACCTGAGAGCCATCGCACCTGAGCGTCAGATTCTCCCACCTTCTGCTCCGCATCCTGAGCCTTAGCTGACCTTTGACCTCCACCTGTCCAGGGTCACTTTTACATCCAAAAGGGCTTTTTCACGTTTTGAGATGGCAGCCATGTTGGATTTTTAGGTGGTTAGCAGTAGCCACTTTCTGTTCTTTCCTCTCACAATAAAAGCTCCTGATATACACACAGAGGTGCATCGAGGGGATTTGCGACAGATTTTAGCACTAAAGTCAAACTTCATCTCTGATTTATGGATGAACAAAATTCTGATTTCAATGTGGACGTAGCGCACTGACCTCAGGTTTGGTCGTTTTACTCTGAAGGTGGCAGGAAGTGCCAGCATTCAATACAAGCATTTTCACACCTGCTTTTATTTTGTTGGCCTGGGAAGTGTAAGAAATCTTTTCATGCTTTTATTGTGATGGTCTCCTGTCAGAGGAACCCAGTCTGTGCCCTGGCTGGTCCAGGTCTGCAGCTGTGTGTGTTTGTGTGTGTGTTTGTTTGTGTGAGAGAGACTCTAACTGCTCTTCTTACTGTGAGATATTTTAACACCTGGTCAAAACATTTCAGGTACATCGTTTGATCAGAACCATATCAGAACCAGAACTTTAGGGTTCCTCCTTAGAGCCGCCCGCCCTCTAAATTTGCCCGTAAAGAGCCGCTGGACCGCGGTCCCTTCTAGAAAAACTGCCTCGCTTCCATCAAGTCTCAATCAAGCGATTTGGCTGTCAGTATGATCTTCGTTAGAAATCTTCTAGATCATCTAGATCTGCTAGACCCGGTCCAAAGAGGGCCGACCTGCAAAAGGTTTACTTCATCACGCATTAATGTTTTACTGTCTTCACTCTGCATGAGCATCAGCTGCAGTTCATACCTTTACCTGCGCCCTCACCTGGCTGTCCCCTCACACCTGCTGTCCTACCTCTGCTCCAGGTCCAGGTCCCGGTCCAGGTCCCGGTCCAGGTCCCGCAGGAGGCGGTACTCCCGCAGCAGGAGTCGCAGCAGGAGCCGAGAGAGGAGGTGAGTGTTTAGGAGGGACTTTGGCGGTCAAAGATCAGACTTCCAGAGGTCGTCATCACCAATGTTTAAATAAAGACAGCCATTTAATCTGCAAAATAAAGTTTTAAATGATTTGTCCAGCCTTTCTAATGACGTCATTGCATCCAGGTCCAGGTCTTTCTCTCCTCGCCGCTCCCGCTCAGCCTCACCCAGAAGATCCGGATCAGCCTCAGCGCGGAGGTCCAGGTCAGACTCTGATCCCACTGACATCATCACACTCTTTGCTGACATCAGCACAAACCAGGTGTAACATTAAACCTTACTGTCTTCTGTAGGTCCAGGTCCAAGTCCGGGTCTCGAGGCCGGAGCAGGTGGGTGTTTTTGTAGTCAGCCTGACTTCTGTTGTGAGGTCACTTCCTGTGCAGGCTCCAATCTCAGCACACCTCTAGCGTGAGGACAGGAAGTGTTTTTGGGTTTTTTTTTTGTTTTGTTTTCGCTCAGAGAAACACCTGCTGCAGGGGCAGCTCAGTGTTCACTGATCACCAAATACAGCTTCAAAGAGCCTGCTCCATCTTCTTCTGTGGTGTCCTGAGACTGGAGGTGTGCACAGGAAGCGACTTCACAGTGGAGGTGTGCAGTCAGGTGTCAGTGCGCTCCCCTGCTGATCATCAAATATGATGTCTGTTGTGAGCATGCTCACTACCGATCTGTCCAGGTGTTCACTGACCCGTTTGTCTGCAGGTCTGGTTCGATGGGTCGCTCTCGCTCCGGATCTCCGGGTCGAAGGTGAGAACAAGACGTGAAAGAGACGCACGCCATCTCACACACACCTGAGAATGAGCTCACCTGTAGGGCAGCTCTGACCCAGGTGAACAAACATTACGTGACTAACACCTGTCTCTCTCTCTCTGTCCTCGCCCACAGTCACTCGTCTGCGGGGAGTCGTGCCGCTGATGAGTAAACTTCTTGTTTCCTGTTGATGTTTTTTGAGTTTTTGTATGACCTTTATTCAGCTTTGTCGATATTATTGATCACCGATCGTTGTCCTTCATGCTGTTTGGTTTCACTTCGGTTACTTCCTGTTTGTCTAGTCCCTGAAAGATAAATAAAGATTTATACAAGGGCGCCCGAGTCTGGCTTTATTTAAACAGTATGTATAGACATTTTTTAGTCTGCTCAAACCCCTCTGAGCTGTTTCACCTGGCTGACCTTTGACTCTCGACCTGCTGAGAGATTCTCAGATGTAACCATTAAACACACCTGAGCATTCTCGCTCTGAGCTCACATCGAGCTGCTTGGACCTCGCAGGGTTAAAACCTCTGCCCCCGCCATGTGGACATGCCCCCTCTATCTGGCCCCACCCACACAGTGATGTCATCACTGCGCGGAGCGGCTGTAGAATTCTGGAGAGTCAGACGGAGGTTCAGACCTACGGGACGAGCAGCACAAAATGGCTGACTCTTCATCATCGACCAACAACTCCCCCTCCTTGCTGAGAGACCTCACACACGCAGGTGAGACAGGCACGCACTTGATCTGTTGCCATGGAAACTGTCCACCTTGATTTGTGAAGTCAGCTCTGATTGGCCGAAACCTTCATTTATTTCAAACTGTGAGCCGTTCGACTGGACTGAGTCTCACCTTTTTACACCTGTTCTCAGGGAGCTGACTGCCTTTCACCCAACAGGCCAACAGAGTGTTGTTGTCCTCACCAGCTGACTCTTATTTAGCCTGCTTTGTGTGTTTGTGTGTGTGTGTTTATAAATCACGTGAAGGTCAAATTATATTTATTTGGTAGTTATCTGACTCTTCAAAGGTCTTCTAGGAGCTGACGTTTCTGTGGTCCTCTCTGGATTCTTGGGATCTTGAGTTTAAACTGTCAGCTGCTGTTTTCATATCAGAGGAAACATCTACAGATTAGTTCTGATTGAGCGTCACATTTCCTGTGTGTGGAGACCAATCAATATGTAGTTTGCTTTGAACAGGATCACCGTGGAATGTAGCTCTGCGCTCTTAATCCGATCCACAAAACCGCATGACCACCGCTGATCTCCAAGGATAAACCTGGATTAATGGGAGGAGGATATTGGGAAACTTTACACAGATTCTTTAAAACATGAAGTTAGAGAAGGCTTCACATGTGGAATAAAATGTTAAAGTTTACATGTCACATCCCTGATCCTGGTTCTGTTAGAGGTCTTGGTTTAAAAAAAAAAAAAAAAAAGAGGAGTTCTTCGTTCCCACAGTCACCAGAGTGCTGCTTTTTTTGGGGGGGGGTCTCTCTAATATTGAAAGTTCTTTACCTTACAGCAGAGAGAAACAGAATTAAAAAGTACAAATAACCTGGAACAGGTGAGAATATTAAAGAAAAAGCTCTTTTCAGCCGGTGTTTAAAACAAAGCACAGATTAAGCTGAGGAAACAGGACGTTTCAGAGTGCAGGGTGCAGGCAGGAGTTAATGTTCCCAAGGAGCCACGTGAGAAACCGGGAGTGTTATGGAGGTTCGCACCAATAAACTGAAGGCAATTCTGCTCAATATTAAGTTAATCTCTCTATAAACTGCTGCTGGTAAGAGAAGGTGTTACAGTTATGCAATGACAATGTGAACATTTTATCACTATTTAACACTATCAAAAATAATTGAACAAATGCATGTTTATGGAAAACTTCAAATCCTTTTTTATACAAAGTGTTATTTTTCTTGTAGTTTAATGACTTCATCTGCAGTTTTTCCCAATTTG
>JAVDPK010001130.1:263345-276090 GCA_034780415.1 Cichlasoma orientale
TTTTTCCTGATGTTATTTTTGAAGAAAAATATAATTTTATATTTTATTTAATGTGTTGAGGGAAAAGTTGCTGTATTTTGGCCATTCAAATTCATATTGCTGATTAAAATTATTATCTTTAATCCTATTCGGCCCGTGACTCAGACTGTGGCTTCAATGTTGGCCCGTCCTGTGACTGTTTGACACCCCTGGAATATAGTAATGGAGGTGGTGGGCGTGACCAGAAATAGATGGGATGTAGCAGCGTTACTGATAGGTTTTACCTTTGACTGACAGATTACAAGCACAATAGGCAGACATGTCATGCATGTTGGATGACTGACGGAACATCCATTAACCTTCTCGTCTAGTTTCGTCTCGTCATGTTTTAGTCATCAACGAGCCATGTGTATCTCGTCATCGTCTCATTATCGTCATGAAAAAAAGGGTTGTCAACGAAATCATTTCGTCATCGTCATCGTTAACGAAAACAACACTGCTCACGTAAGCCCCTTCCTTCTGCAACCTCCCCACTCACCTATATTAAACGCTCACTCCAGCCCATGACTCACCTCTCTTCTCTCTCTGCCTAGACTGACCCCTCTCCGTTCTAGTGATGGGAAGTTCGGCTCTTTTGGCTCGGCTCCCAAAGAAGAGCTGGCTCTTTCGGCTCCCAAACGGCTCCTCAGATTGTAGTTAAATAAATGTGTAAATTGAATTACTTTTCCTCACTATTCCTGCATGTAGTCTTTATGTAAAGCGCAACTTCCTCTTGCTCTGGTCTTTGAGCAAACTTTGCAGGAGACGCTCCCTCTGTGTTTCATCTGTGTGGACTCACTGTGTGGTGTGTAGATACGCAGAATCTGCCACACATCTTAAACAATCACGTGCAGCTTCCACAAAAAAAACAAAACAATGAAAAGAATAAAAAAAATGGCTCACTATCAGGAGCCGGCTCCCGTTGTTCACGTCAAAGAGCCGGCTTTTAGAGCTGGATCGTTTGCGACCAACCCATCACTACTCCGTTTATGATCTCTCTCGGTGCCCGTAAGGATTTGGACTACATCTTAAGAAAACCCCCAGAGAGCCATTCAGATATTTATTTTGTGTTTCTTTTGTTCTGAACAACAAATTGTTTGAATTGTCCTAGACCTGCCTCTTTCAGTGTCTGCATTTGGTTTCACCTTCACCTTGTCTTTGGCCTTGACAGCCTGCTGCTTCCACTGCCAGAAACAAGGGAGTTAACCCCAACGTACTTGGCCCTGGAGAAGAGGAAATCTCCCCTGTGCAGAGGAAAGGTTAACAGCAGGCTCGTCAATTGGATTGCCAGATGCAGAAATATTACACATAAAAATAAAATATTTTTATACTCAAAGCTAGATGTCAACAAAAGGAACTGTGATTTGGGAGAGAGGGTGAGCACCTACGTCTGTACTGAGGAGGGTGACTGATCTGTTGTCATAGCATTTTACTGCATGCAGTTGCGTATCTCCCACATTTGCAGTTTTTTCTTGAAGGATCCACGACCACATCTTTTCAAATCAGCGTCTGACATTATGGAACTGCAAGGTAGGCAATTAGATTGCACTGTACCAAGGCAGTGAATGCCTTGCTGGGACAGGCCAAGCATCAGAGGGATCGAGCTAGACCAGTTGTCAAACAAACAGCTTGAAATTTCTGTTATTGGCATTGGCTTTGCAAGGCGCAGTATCACATTCCCACTTGTCCCTACATCTGGGAGCTCATGGACAGCTTTCCCAGTGTAAACTTCTAAATTGTGTGGAACACCATCTGATCCAGCAAGGAGTGATATTTTGAAACCCCATTTTCTTGGTTTACTGGGTACGTACTGCTTGAATTTGCTCTTGCCCTTAAATGGCACCATTTGCTCATCCACACACAGCATCTCTTATATAGAAAGCTGTTTCAGCTTCATGAGAATGTAATTTAGGAGCAGCTGAATCTTGTGCAGGTCATCATAGTCACCTTGGCAAATGTTGTCGCTGAAATGGAGAAATTCTTTGATGGCCTCCCACTGTGAAAGAGCCATCACGTCAGCAACATGTGAAACGCAGCTACTGTGGTTCCAAAGGATGTGAATGGCTGGAAGACCAGTGCCAAGGATCTGTTCAAGTTCTTGAACAGTAAGATTTAGTGGCTTTGCAGGATTGCACTGGATGCTGTACAGGTTTGACTCATGCACAATAAGCTCATGGACGTTGTCAGAGAGAAGAGGTTTAAAGTATTGGTATAAAGACAGAATTTCACTGGCTGATGGAGCAATATGTAACCATTCAGGCTGTACTTGGAAGGCAGTGCTGTACATGTTTTCCATCGAGGGGTTTTGGAAGAACTGCTGTCATCTTCAGATGGATTGTCATCATCAGCTTCTTGTTCATCTTCACTGTTACTGGTATCCTGAGTGTCTGTAAAAATATATATAAAAAGTAAGCTCTCAGTGCTAATGCAACTACAGCTGTGCTGTCTGCTTCATGAAATGAAAACCCTATTTCTCTGTTCTGCTCAAATCTCTCTTTCCACTCCGCTCATCCTCACTGTCAGATGGGGTTTCCTTAACATGCCGATCTTGTTCTGTCCTCCCATAGAACAATCTTACGTCCATTTTTCTGTCAAAATGTGTTAAAACAAGTTAAATTTGACAGGTATAAAATACCATTGCATTTACAGCTAATTTTGTGCTCAAATACATGAAATATGTTTACATTCAAACACGCTGTTAGCAAAGTTTCCCTCAAGAAGTACCCCTTATTGCACAACGTTGCCCTGAAGCAGTGAAAAGAAAAACTGAATTTCTAAACACGCAAAATAAAAAAAATAAAAAACTTAATAAAACCTGACAAGACCCTCTCTACAACTTCATAAACACAAACAAACACTTGTTTTTTATTTACAGTTCATCATTTTAAATATGATTTCTAGGGCAAACATTCCTACCTTCGTCTCACACCTTGTGCTCCTGTGACCATGTGTCTGAAAGAGAAGTCCTGCCTTCAAATCATTCTTGATAGTGACTCCCACATCTTTGGTTGGCATCATTTGAATTCTGTTGCCCAAGGGCAATGGTGTGCTGTAGAGAGCTAGGAAAGAAGACTGCTGCTGCTCAGTAAAAGACTGGACATCCGCTGCATGGCTAATGAAGATCGTTTTAGCTCTGGAAGTGGCAACAGCTGCAACTGGAACAGTGTTGGCTGGACCAGCAAAAGGCAACCAGGAGCAGGTCCTGGGTTGCAAACTGGGCACAAGGAACAGGAAACTGAGCTTCAGGAAACACATTAAAGTGGGTGACAGGAGAAACAAGAAAGGCTTAGACTTAGGAGGTGTGATGAAAACTATTTCATGGGGAAGTTTAGACTTTGTATTCCAAATCGCTGCTCTCTGTAAATACAGTAGAAATCACCTAAGTCGGATTCAAATGGCCCATAGAATTTTATCTGACTTGGTCTTGTGTGTAAGTCGGATAAAATCAGATTCTTCAAAATATCAGACAGTTTGGGGTTTAATATTGATGTGTCATGGAAGCCTTTAGTTAGTACCGGAACACACACCAACACTGGGGATATTTGTCACCAGGCCCTTTTTCTATTCACGCTTTTCACTGACTTTCGGTTCTTGGCAGGCATCCACCTCAGCTCAGCTCATTTTCCGTCTCTCCCCTCCACCTGCCAGCTACTGTGTAAAAAGACAGAACACACAATTAATACCATGCTGGGCAGCTGCGTGCTAACGCCCCATTCTGAACCCACTGTTCCACCTCTCCCCTGCAGCCATGCCCAAAACCACACTCTACCGCCACATACCCCCACCGCCTGACTCAGGTCAGGGAGCCCTCCAGCCTGGCCTCACCTGCTTTTTGATCTCTGGATGCGGGCAGGATGCAATGGCTGCCGTCTTCTCTACCCGTGGACGCACCTGCCAGCCTCTGTCCAACTGCGCACTTCTTCGAGGTGGCCGTGAGCCCCGCCTGCCTGAGAGACTCAAGCCACCTGCTGCACATGCTCCACCCAGGTGTCTCTATGGATGATAACATCATCCAGATAGGTGGCAGCACCCGGTCCATGATGCGCTGAAATGTGGCCAGGGCTCCAAACAAGCCGCAAGAAAGTGTCACAAATTGGTACAAGCCGTACAGAGTGGAGAAAGCCATTTTTTCCCGGGACTCTCGTCGACCACGGGGCATGGGGTACAAGTCAAACCGTGACAACTCATTCACTTTGCGATAGTCCACACAGAACTGGATAGCCCCATCTTTCTTCACTACCAGAACTATAGGGCTACAGCAGGCACTGTGCGACTCTTCTATCAGCCCCATCTCCAACATTGCTGCAAATTCTTTCTGAGCAATTTCCCTTTTATGTTCAGGTAACCGATAGGGACATGACTGCACTGTCACCCCAGGGTGAGTCTCAAAATGGTACTGTATGAGAGTGGGGTGAGCAGGCAGGGGGGAAAACACATCTGCAAAATGTTGTTGCAGAGATTCCACACCCGGTCTCTGGGCAAGTGTGAGATGGCTCTGAGAATGGAGTGAGGTGGAAATGACCAATATTGGCACTTCAGGCCCCAGCTCATAATGTCATACAGGCGCTGTTGATGTTCCTGAGCCTGGAGATAATTCTCCCGTGACAATCTTCCCAGTGTGTGCAATTTTGCTCAAAGTCCAGGACGTTTTGAACCTCATTCTTACTTGGGCTCAGACCTTCTGCCCAGTTTTCTTTAAGCAGGTCCAGCACCCCTCTCGGTTTTCTGCCAAACAGGAGCTCAAAGGGAAAAAAAATCCAATGGAGGCCTGGGGCACCTCCCGTACTGCAAACAACAGAGGGTCAAGCCAGTGATCCCAATTTCGTTCGTCCTCCTGAATTAACTTACGAATCATGGACTTTAAGGTCTTATTCAGGCCCTCCATGAACCTGTCAGTCTGGTGGTGGTACACGCTGGTCCGAATAGACTTCACGTCCAACAATTCATGCAGTTCCCTCAAGGTGAAAGACATGAACGATGTGCCCTGGTCAGTCAGTATTTCTTTCAGGATGACTTCGACTTCGGAGATGACCTGAAACAGTGCCAGCACCACACTCTTTGCAGAAATGCTGTGCGGTGACACTACTTCAAGATATCGGATTGTGTGACCAGGACTAACACAAACCGAAATCCCCGTGCTCTCCGGTAAAATGGCCCGATGAGGTCCATACCAATGCACTCAAACAAAACCTCCATGAATGGTAGCGGGCACAAAGCTACTTTCGGAATGGCCGCCTGATTTACTAGTTGACAATCCGGGCAGGATGCACACCACTGGCGCACATCTCCTCAGATGCCTGGCCAATAAAATCGGACACGGTCCTCTGGTCCATCACCACCCGCCTACCCTGGGCGAAGTCACCCCTGGCTGCCGGGCATCTCCTGACAGCAGCGGGAAGGACCCCACCCCCCAGATCTTGTAGAGCACAATGGCTGGGGTGGAAGGAGGAAGGGCAGATGGTGGCACATGGGCTGGGGGCACCTGCTGCTTGGCCTGAGCAGGGGTATCGGCAGTAGTATTAGAAAGCACTGCATACATTTTCATTGTTATGCAGATGATACCCAGATTTATCTATCCATGATAAATCTGGTGCCCCGACGAGAGCTTCTCTCGCCACCCTTTCTAAGATTTTCTTTTCAGGAATCAACCAAAAAAGCAACAACAGAAAAAGAGTTTTCTTCTTCTACCACTTTTTCACGAACAGTTTAGCTCATTCACTAATTAGCACCACCTTGTGGCAGAAACTATGCAATACACATTTCAATTGAACACTGGAACTGGGAAACATATAGGCAACTGATACATCTTCAATCACTAAGTAACAGTTTACCTTTCGCATATGATCAAATGAAAGAAAATAAAAAAAAATGGGTGGACTCTCATACTCAATATTTTAACAGAACACAGAACAATGTCAAAACATTCCATAAGTATGAACATCTACATAGCCATATTAGTTGTCCCCTTACAGTGGGGTTTCCTCCATATTATTGTAGGGTCTTTACCTTACAATATAAAGCACCTGGAAGTGACTGTTGTTTGCGCTATGTAAATAAAACTGAATTGCATTCACTCCACACTTGTTTACATAACACTGCGGCATGTCATTAAATTTTTGTTTTTTCTCTTCCTTAGTCTGTGTTCTGCAACTGGTAAGAGTAGCTGTCACAATTAGGCAATGAGAATGTGAAACAGTTGCCTCAAGATGCTTTTTATTGTAAGTTAGCAGCAATTTAAAGCTTTTAACTGATTCTATCATAGCATTGGTAAATTATTTATTTGAATTCCTAATGCTGATTATTGTATTGTGTGATTTTGTATTGTCAGTAAGGTGAAAGATTTGTATTTGCATTATGCATTTGCGTTTTCTCTCTCTCGCTAGAGCCTTGATGTAAATCTAAAAAGAGAGTGCCAGCTCACATGTCATATGTTGTACCTTGGAGAAGATGTGGACAACTTATCAAGGAAAATCTGGTAAGCAGGTTTGCATTAACCACTTAAGCTAAACATTGATATGTAGTACTATTCAAAGGTTTACATACACTTTGTATGTGCATATGTACGTCCAAACTTGATTGTTAGTATTCAGAGTCTCAGATCCATAATGCAATGTTGACTATTTGGCACATTATATCTTCCATAGTCAACTGTGGACATGGAACTGACATTACAGTCTAATATTACATTCCAAAATGTGTGTGGCCAAGATAGACAAAACTGAAATTTAAGGTTATTGTATCGCTTAACCTTATAGTGAAGTATTGTATATTTTGTTTTTAAAGCTTTCACAGACATTTAAAGATGGGGCAGTTTAATAAAACTTGTACTAAAGCTTTATGCGATATAAGTTCAAATGTTTGTTTTGAGAAGTATATTTTTCACAAGTCATTACATTTTCCCACCATAAGGGACCAAAGTTTTGAGATTTGACTGGTGTGGAAATGGTTTTCTACCATGATCCGAATGGACCATGTTCCGCACCTCCATTGTTGAGGCTGCTTCTTAGAGTTGTGGCTTTATGGTGGTTGGTGCCTGTTGTGGTGGTGTGGTAATCGGTAATCCCCGAACCAGATGGTGGTCTCTGGAGGTGAAGGGAGCCATCGAGCTGAAGAAAGAGTCCTATTGGGCTTGGTTAGCCTGTGGGACTCTGAAGGCAACTGATGGGTACCGGGAGCCCAAGTGAAACGCGGCTCGGGTGGTGGCTGAAGCAAAAATATGGGTGTGGGAGGAGTTAGTTGAGGCCATGGAAAAAGACTTTCGTAAGGCCTTGAAGCAATTCTGTCAAACCGTCATGCAACTCAGGAGGGGAAAGTGGTGCTCTACTCACAGGGTCTATAGTGCGGGTGGGGCGCTACTGACTTCAACTGAGGCTATAGCCAGGCAGTGGAAGGAATACTTTGAGGACCTTCTTAATCCTACTGTCAGGCCTTCTGTAGTAGAAGAAGAGTCTGGGGACGGGGGAATGACTCACCCATAACTGGGGGTGAGGTCACTGAGGTGGTTAAAAAACTCCTTGGTCAAGATTCACCCTGAGTTCCTGGAGGCTCTGGATGTTGTAGGGCTGTCTTGGTTGACACACCTCTGCAACATCTTGTGAAGATCTGGGGCGGTAGCACTGGATTGACAGACTGGGGCAGTGGCCCCGATCTTCAAGAAGGGAGACTGGAGGGTATCACACTCCTCAGCCTCCCCCGGTAAGGTCTATGCCAGGGTGCTGAAAAGAAGGGTCCGCCTATTAGTCAAACCTCGGATTCAAGAGGAACAATTCGGTTTTCATCCTGATCCCGGAATGCTGGACCAGCTCTTCATCCTCTTGAGGATATTCGAGTGTACGTGGGAATTTGCCCATCCAGACTATATATGTTTTGTGGACTTAGAGAAGGATTGTGTCCCTCGGGGTATACTGTGGGAGGTGCTGCTGGAGTATGGGGTGTCTGGCCCATTGTTGCAGGCCATTCAGTCCCTGTACAACTGCAACGAGAGCTTGGTCCGGATTGCCAGCAATAAGTCGGACTCATTTCCTGTGGGTGTTAGACTGCCCTTTGTCACAGCTTCTGTTCATAATTTTTATTTACAAAATTTCTAGGCATAGCCAAGTGGCAGAAGGCTTCTGCCTTGGTGGCCTCAGAATCTCATCTCTGCTCTTTGAAGATCATGCAGTCCTGTTGGCTTCATCAGGTGGTGGCCTTCAGCTCGCAGTGGAACAGTTCGCAGCTGAGTGTGAAGCAGCTGGCATGAGAATTAGCACCTCTAAGGCCATGGTCTTCAGCCGAAAAAGGGTGGAGTGTCCACTCTGGCTCAGAGACGAGTTGCTGCACTAGGGGGAGGGGTTTAAGTGTCTCAGGATCTTGTTCATGAGTGACAGGAGAAGGGAGTGGGAGATTGACAGATGGATTGGGGCTGCATCTGCAGTGATGCGGATGCTGCACTGGTCTGTCATGGTAAAGAGGGAAGTGAGTGTGAAAACGAAGCTGTTGATTTACCGCTCAATCTACATCCCTACCCTCACCTATGGTCACGAGCTTTGGGTAGTGACCGAACTAATGAGATCATGGATACAAGCAGCAGAAATGAGCTTCCTCTGAAGGGTGGCTGGCTTCTCCTTTAGAGATAGGGTGAGGAATGCAGCCATTTGGGAGGGGCTCAAATTAGAGCCGCTGCTCCTCCACATCAAAAAGAGCCAGTTGAGGTGGTTCAGGCATCTGACTAGGACGCCTCCTGGGCGCCTCTTGGGAGAGGTGTTCTGGGCATGTTCTACCAGGAGGAGGCCCCAGGGCAGACCCAGGACATACTGGAGAGATTATATCTCTCAGCTGGCCTTGGTGTCACCCCAGATGAGCTGGTGGAGGTGGCTGGGGAGAGGAAGGTCTGGGCTTCTCTGCTTAGGCTACTGCCCCCACGACCTGGCTCCGGATAAGTGGAAGAAAATGGATGGATGGATGATCTTTAAAATAAACAGACTTTGATTGAGACACTACTTGTGTTTCTTTATTGTGAAGTCGGCGATAAGCGAGCCAATCATTCTCTTGCCCCGTTTGCTGTGCTTTATGCCATGCAGCATTTTTTGGCTGCAGTAAGACTGACAACTCACAAGGGAACCAAGGACTACTCCAATCTTTTATTCATAGTCGTTTTAGGAGCATGGTGATTGAGCGCTATTTCAAAGTAGTGTCTAAACAATGACTATGCTTCCCCCACTGCAGGGACAAGGTCAGTTCTACCCCAAATAACTTTTGCCAAGTCATGTAAAAAGGCTTGGACATTAAATGTATGTATTAAATGTATGTATAAATGTAATGTGCCCGACAGATTTAACACTAATATTTGCGAATGCAAGAAATAAAGCAGTGATCACTTATATCACTACTAAAGACAGCAGAGTGATACATATGTGATAGTTAGTAAAAATCACATCAATTAAAGAGGCCTTAGCTGTCTAGAATCATATCGAGTTGGTTGGGATATAAGTTGACACAGATTTAAAGAATCAAATTGCTCAGTAACTGAATCAGGTGGGTTCAAAATATCCCAATTTAAATCACCTAGCAAGAGAAATTCAGACCGAGTGAATGGGGCTAGGGAATTACTTAAAGATAGCAGAGAACAGGCTGCGGGGGCATAAAAACCTGCTATTGACCAAGAAAAGTTTTTTGACAGCTTTACTTTCTAAACCAATAAATCAAGACTACAAAACAAGAATCAGACAAGGAAGTAACCAAACGGAAAAGACACAACACCGAAGACTAGAAATGGGAGGGAAAACAGAATCCGAATCCTGCATTGGGGTCATCCCTGCCTTGCCTGCCACAGCAGTATATGACAGAGGTAGAGCAGGATTCAAAGAATCAATAGGACCTAGTCATATTGAACCTGAAAATCGATATTTGTTATGAGTGCCGTGATTCTTCAGTTCAGTTCAAGTCCAACAGTAATCACCACCAGGCCCCGCGACAGCTGTCACCTGGTCCTGCTGCAACTACAACCAGGCCTAGCAGCAGCTATAGTCAGGCCTAGCATCAGCTACCATCTGGTCAGTCATCAGCCTCATATGCCTGTCTTCAGACACTGGCCCTGTTTATTGGTCTCCAGACATTCGCCTTGCCTGCCAGCTGTCAGCTTTTGGCCTTGCCTGCTAGCCCTGTTTGTGAGGCTTCTACCATCATTTATGCCTGTCAGACTTTTAGCTATCAGCCTTGTTTGTTAGCCTTCAGCCTTTGGCCTTGTTTGCTAACTTTCATCTATCGGCTTTGTTATAGGGGTAATGAGGGAAGTGGAAACATCTGGGGTGACAGCACACACACAGGAAACAAAACAAAACATTAAGAACACGGGACAAGGGATCATCAAAATAAAACAAAGGGAACAAATATAAAGTAGACTAGACATAATACGGGGAAGCAGGTCCAGAAGGAAACAATTAACAGACCTCAACACTACAAAACAAGAATTAGACAAGGAAGTAGCCAAACGGAAAAAACACAACACCGAAGACTAGACATGAGAGGGAAAACAGACACCTGAACACAAGAACACAGAGAGACAGATACACAGAGGAGAACAGACACAGGAACACAGAGACACGGGAAGACAAGAACACAGGGATAACAGAATGAAATACAAATTACTATAATAACTATAACCAAAAACAGAATACAAAATTACAAAAAACTGAGAGAAAACTAGTAAACACAACCAGAGATGTAACAAAAACAGAACTTCACTAAAAGAACTCAAAACACTGGGTCACCGGCCCAGGACCATGACAACCTCCTCTACTAATCGGAAGGTGGGTGGATCGATTCCTGGCTGCTCCAGTCTGCATGCCAAAGTATCCTTGGGCAAGATACTGAACCCTGAGTTCCTCCTGATGTATTCATCGGAGTGTGAATGTGTCTGTGACTATCAAATAGAAAGTAGTTAGATGTAGAAAAAAGTATGAAAGTATGTGTGTGAATGAGTGAATGCAAATGTGTTGTATAAAGTGTTTTGAGTGCTCAACTAGAGTAGAAAAGCACTATATAAGAACTAGTCCATTTACCATTAGAATTTTAAAAACTGTTTTTGCTTTACATATTGCATTTCCATGCACTTTTCAAGCATCTTGAGGCGACTGTTGTTTTGAATTAGAACTATATAAATAAAACTGAATTGAATTGAAGCTGTGTGTGCAGTCAGTTGACCATGTGAAAAGTTCAAATGAAATGATTTTAGGACAATAACAGCAACAAAAAACAAGACAAAGCGGCAAAGGGGGAAGTGAGGCAGCCTTGGAAAAGAGTGGGGTGAAAAACAGGCCCAAAGTTTCAAACATTTGGTGATGACTGAATGTCGAACAATTACAGCAGAGATTTGGGTTGAGTGGTGGAGAGGCGATCTTATTAAGGTTTTCAGTAGAAGCACGCCATTTCATTGACAGTGACAGTGACACCAAATGTCATTTTAATTGACACTGTGCCATAGGAGAGAAGGGAAGGACAGAGAGAGAGAGAGAGAAAGGGAGCCAGAGTGAGAGTCCTTCTTCCCCCAGGGTGATCTTAATTGGTAAAGTTAGGAATATAAGCTATGAAATATTAAATGTATAAAGTAGAATATTCACTGCATGCTGAAAGCACTTTAACTCAATAGGAGCTTTTGCAGAGCAGAGCACCTAATAGGCAAAGTTGGTAAATACTTCTTTTTCAGTAATATATCTCAGTTGTGAAAACTGCCACTCCTGTGCATTAAATAATCATAAACATGCTGTGCTTGCTTTTATGCAGTGTAGAGCTCCATGGAGAAGTAGATACACCTTTTTAAAGATTAAAATGAAGTTATGTGAAGAGTTTGCCTCTGAATGGAAATGAGTGATAATGGTGCAAAATTAGTACACCTGTAGCTTACTTAGAAGCCTTAGTTAATTTTATTTTTTTTTAATCCTGTCTGGCAATCTGGCAATTTTTGCAATTGGAATGATGATCCAAATGCACTGATATACCAAACATTTGCTTTTACAAGAATAGCTCTATAAGTTTTCTATAGGCTATTCTTTTTTTTTTTTTTTTCCAGCTCCTCAGCGGAGTCGGATGCACTTTTCTTCTCTCCCTAACCCTTCCTTTTTTACCCTGCTTTGCTACTTTAGAGCAGGGGTCACCAACCTTTTTGACACTGAGAGCTACTTCAACGGTACCGAGTAATACTTGTTTGATACAAAACTTACAGAGTAACAAAGTTACACAGTTCACCTTAATTAATAGCAATATTAATAATAAAAAAAACAAGAGGGTCCACACACCAAGAAAGCTCCTTAAGACTTTTTATATTTCAATCCATATAGACAGTATGTGACGTTTCGGGCCAGAACGGCCTTCTTCAGACATAATGAGGTCATGCTAAACACCTGTTAAATACTCACCTGTCAACTGAAAAGTCAGGTGACAGGCACCATTCATGGTCCACAACAAAAATTGGAAACAAATACATAAACATTAACAATCATGAATGGATAAAACAGAATGGTCACATCCCAAGGAGCTTTCTTGGTGTGCGGACCCTCTTGTTTTTTTTGCTTATTTTCCTTCAGATCCACCACCCAGTTTATTTATTTTTTGGATGTGCGTGTTTTTCCGGTAATATTAATATTAAAAAAAAATATCTGAAGAGATTGATCATATTAGTGTTATTCATTCCTCACAATAAATATTAATGATAAATGACAAAAATGTCTTTAAAATGCAACAGTATTTATTT
>JAVDPK010001130.1:276190-287743 GCA_034780415.1 Cichlasoma orientale
AGAGAAGCCAATATGGGAGAAATCTGCTCTCTCTTTCTAGTCCCTGTCAGTACTCTAGCTGCAGCATTTTGGATGAGCTGAAGGCTTTTCAGGGAGCTTTTAGGACAGCCTGATAATAACGAATTACAATAGCACAGTACTTTCTATTTGTTGAGAATACACACTACACTTGTAAGAATCACAGTTTTGGACCAATAAATCATTAAATTGACCTTGAAGACCTTGGTGGATGTAAGCCCGATTTTAAGGGATAATATGACCCCATCCTACACACTTCTAAAATTTTATCAGAATTAATTTTTTCAGCTGTTGTGTTTACAGACAGAATGACATACAAACGCTGCCAAAAACAGAACCTCTGTGGCAGCGGCAATAAACAACAGCAAGACAAAGGAAATGTTGACTTCCACTGCAAGATGGAACAGTTTACAGCAGTGAACAGTTGAGGAGTGGGGATTGAGATTGTATTAGTCCACAAATACCACTAACAAACTGGACTGGTCACATAACACAGATGTCTTGCATGAGAAGGTCCAAAGTCATCTCCATTTACTAAGGAGACTGAGATCCTTCAGTGAGTGTAGGACATTGTAAAGGACCTTCTACAACACTTTGGCAGCATCTGCATTTTACTGGTGTGTGGGGAATGTGGGATCTCAGAGTGACAGGAAGCTGGTCAGGAGTGCTGGCTCTGCTGTGGGCTGCTCTTTGGACCTGGTGAATCCCTCCCACCCTCTACATGACACAGGCAGCTCCTTCAGCAACAGACTGCTGCGTCCACTGTGTAAGAAGGAACTCTACCACAAGTTCTTCATCCTATCTGCCCACAGACTTTACAGTACAGTCATTTAAAGTAATGCACTGCAACACAACCTAGTCGATATGTTAAAACACTGGTATGTCTGTTACTTCTGTGCAATATTTCACCACTCTACAGTACCAGTCAACAATTTGGACACACTTACCCATTCATATTTTAATTTTAAACATTCATATGAATGGGTAAGTGTGTCCAAACTTTTGACTGATACTGTATATGTGCAATATCCATATTTATATACAATTGTTTCTGCTAAATGTTTTGTGTTGTGTGTGTGTGTGTTTTCAGTGTATGTGCAGGGTGTGTTATTGATAATCAGTTTATCTTTGTGCTGCAGTCACTGCTTATCTTTACACTGCAGCCACTTTTCACCCAGTTCACAAATGTCAACAAACTTATGAAAACATTTAAAGATCAGAAACTAAAAAACTAAACAAACTAAAAACAGATTTTTGGTTAAAAACTGATCATAAGAGTTAAACCTGTTCCTGTTCACACATTTGATCACAAGGTTTTGTTTTTTAAATGAAATATTAAAACTTTAAGAACTTCTGATCATCTGTAAAATTCGTCGTATTGATTACGAAATTTGTAATAACTCATTGACAACAGTGAAGTCTCCTTCAAAGCACGAACACACTTGATCATTGCTGATTATCATATTGACCATTTTATCTCAGTGATTTGTCCATAAATGTGAAAATATTTTGACTTGTTTGTTTCACTCACTTGTCTTTTGGTGGGTTGGTGGTCATTTTCCTCCGAAGAATCAATCAAGTGATCAAATAAAACTGATCAGCTGATCAACTGATGGCCTGAATAACCAACAGAGTGAGGACTCGAAGGTCTAATGTGAATCTTGTCTGGAGGTCTGAGGGTCTGGAGGAAGAGGAGGAGCTGTGTGAGACAGATAAAGAGAGTTTCAGATGCTTCGGTCGAAGTTAACTTTATTTTTTTATTTTTTTATTGAAACATCACATTTTAATTTCCTAATGCTGTGATGTCACAGACATCTTACAAAATAAAATAAAAAAATCTGAATTTAATCCAGGACACTCAAACACAGTCTGGTTCAATGTGAATGTTGGGAACTTCTCTGGTTTCAGAGCTGAAACATTTTCCTTTGTCAAACCTGCAGAATCATCTGTGAAATGAAGTGGACTGAATATTGATCGTTCACCCCACGGACAGAACAAACACCATCACCAATCTGACCAAGAGTCAGAAAAACAAATGCACCCCGACCATCTCTGACTGTCACACTGCTCAAAAAAAAATTAAAGGAGCACTTTTTAATCAGAGTTTAGCATCAAGTCAGTTAAACTTGTGGGATATTGATCTGGTCAGTTAAGTAGCAGAGGGGGTAGTTAATGAAATTGTTAATGAAATGAACCCTTTAACAGTGAGCGTATCATCGCTGAAATACCCTTTAACACTCTCAGGAGCATGGAGAAGGTTACAGGAGACAGGCAGTTACTGTAGGAGTGTTGAACAGGGCCGTAGAAGGTCCTTAACCCATCAGCAGGACTGGTATCTGCTCCTCTGTGCAAGGAGGAACAGGATGAGCGCTGCCAGAGCTACAAAATGACCTCCAGCAGCCACTGGTGTGAATGTGTCTGACCAAACAATCAGAAACAGATTTCCTGAGGGTGGGCTGAGGGCCCAATGACCCTGGTGGAAATATATTCATGGGAATCTATGTTTGAGTAAATAAGTTCATAGCTTAATAAATAGCATTTAAGTTAAATGGTTAAAATTAATTGACCAGGAATGAAGTTTTGGTGTTGCTCAATAAGAGAAATGACTGTTGGGTAATCCGATTAAGGTTTACTTAATATGTCATAGAAAATGTTAATTATTTTGTTGTGTTGAATTATGTGTTAAAAGTGGTGTAATATCTCCATGAAAACAGGAGAAATGAAACGTGTTAGTGTGAGTTAGCTGCTACGACAGTGGCCGGCGCTTTTGCATGGGCTTTGCTAAGAAGCTAGCGACCAGCAAACTCAACCAGCAAAGTCTGTGTGAATCTGCGAGCCGGACGACGAGGACAGAGAGTCGATGGAGCGCCGCGTGGAGGACTGTGCCTGTATTATCTGCTGCGTGAATCCTCTCTCATCTTTTCTCCTGCCATCCTTGAATTTGCGTGTGTGTAGCAACATGAGGAAAGATACCATTTGTTTATTTTTGGGGTGAAGCGGCCGTTTCTTTTAGGCTACAGCATTGCCGAGCAGCGTTCAGGCCTGCAACAGTTTGAACTGGGCATCATTTTATTTAGTTTTATTTCCGGCTACAGAGCTTATATGTTTATATAAACAACATATAAACAAACTCAAAGATATCCCAGAGAGAGATATCTTTGAGTTTGGCATTTTATGTTATTCTGAATGCATTTATCATTTCAAGAGTGAAAAATACACCCGAACATTTGAAAAGAAAGGATGGAAATAATAGATTCTATTTTCTTAAGGAAATGTTTCATTTTCAGCGAACTGGTTGATGCAGATTGGTGTAATTTGAAGATTAATAGTTCAAAATATTTGAGTGTTTAAAAAAGAGTGAAAGGAGTTGCAGAGATTCAAGGTAATTACCTGGTACAGTGTTAAGAGCCCACCATTTATAAAATGAATAATTGTACACACATGAGGGAAATTCAGTTATGTTTATTAGAGAAACCCCACGTTCTTTGGATGTTTAAAAGAACTTAGGTTAACCTCCTCTTCTTTAGGCTAGAGAGGTGCTACAGCACAATCAGGTACTGTCAGACCCTGTGCTGGTGCTGTGGGTCCTGAGTTCCTCCTGGTGCACGACAATGCCCGACCTCATGTGGCAAAAGTAAGCAGTTTCTGGAGGATGAAGGAAGTGATACCATTGACTGGCTCCCACACTCGCCTGACCTAAATCCCACAGAACACCACTGGGACATTGTGTTTTGGTCCATCTGATGCTGCCAGTTTTAGTTTAGTTTTAGTTTTATTATTATTATTGTTATACAGATAACAGTGCATATCACCACGGGCAGTGAAATTCTTAGGCCCAGGTCCCTCAGTATTTCACATTAAAGAAAAACAAAAACAAAGCAATACTGCACATGAACAAACACATAAATCAATACAGTAAATTATATTTAAAAAGTCTATAAAAGACTACAGACAGGTAGAATAAATATAGAAGTAAAATACAGAGTACTAAAAAAATACTGTATCAACTGTAGTCCAAGGTAGTGGTACAATCTATACAATAATTGTGCAAACAGTTATTGTATAGATAACTGTATACAATACAGTTTTTCAGCAGTTCAGTAGTCTGAAGGCTTGCAGGTCAAATCTGTCCCTCAATCTGCTGGTGTGGGTCTGGATGCTGACGGCAGGAGAGTGAATAGCCGGGGTGGCTGGTATCAGAGAGGATCTGCTGGGCTGTCTGTAACGGTCCTGGATGGCTGGCAATTCAGACCTGTTAATACATTGAGCTGATCTGACCACCCTCCGTAGAGCTTTGCGATCCAGAGTACTACCTGTACCAGGTCGTGATACAGCCAGATAGACTGCTCTTGATGGTGCATCCATAGAAGTGAGTATTCTGGAGCTCCTCAGCTGCTGCGGAAAGAAGAGTCGCTGTCTCGCTGCTTCTGTGATCACAGCCACATGATGTGACCAGCTCAGATCCACGCTGATGTTGATCCCCAGGAACCTGAAGCAGCTGGCTCTCTCCACCTCTGCCCCCTTGATGTGAATAGGGGTGTGTCCTCCTCCCTGTAATCTCCTGTAGTCCACGATGAGCTCTTTGGTCTTGCTGATACTGAGCAGCAGGTTGTTGTCCTGACACCATGATGCCAGGCTCTCTCCTCTGCTGTGTAAGCGGACTCGTCTCCATCTGAAATGCAGCTGATGACGGTGCCGTCGTCTGCAAATTTAACGATGGTGTTGGTGGCCACCATTGTGGCCGTACAGTCATGGGTGAACAGGGTGTACAGCAGGGGGCTGAGCACACAACCCTGGGGGGCACCGGTGCTGAGCGTCAGTGTAGATGACGTGAATCTGCCTGTCAGGAAGTCCAGGATCCAGTTACATAAGGAGACACTGATGCCCAGATACCGAAGCTTCATGATAAGCCTGGATGGAATTATGGTGTTGAAAGCGGAGCTGTAGTCAACAAACAGCATCCGCACACATGTGTTCTTGTGGTCGAGGTGGGAGAAGGCGGTGTGCAGAGCCAGTGCTATTGCATCGTCTGTGGATCTGTTTGGCCCATAGGCGAACTGAGAGGGGTTGAGAGTAGCAGGCAGTGAAGATGTGATGTGAGCTTGACGATAAACTCATAGTGAGGGGCTTTAGTGCTACTGGGCGATAGTCATTATGGCGGCTCACATTCGGTTTTTTCGGGACAGGGATGATGGTGGTCTTCTTGAAGCATGAGGGGACTACAGACATGAGGAGGGACAGGTTGAGCGCTTGCTTTGAGATCACGACCTGGGAACGTTCTGTGTGTTTACTTTTTTAAATAAGTCTCACACAGCAGCCTGAGGGATCTGAACCGGACAGCTGTCCTCCTCTGACAGAAACTCCAGCTTACTGTGCTCCTCAAAGCGGGCGTAGAAGGTGTTCAGCTCCTCAGGTGGAGAAGGAAAATGGCCGAGCCTGCCGCATTTGATTTCAGCCCTTTGTGGGTTGATCATTTTAATTTCCATCGGTTGACGCAGGATCATTCCTAACACATTACCCAGTCCATATCAGTGTAGATATCGAGCATGATTTTTTCCCGTTGAGATCTGATGTGTTTTCAAAATGTTCCTTTATTTTTTTGAGCAGTGTAATCACTGTTGTGTTATATTAGGAGTTTAGGTCCTGCTTTGGTTTCATTGCTATCCTCTCGTGTTTCTTTTATTAAGACACTTCCGTCTGTCTCATTGTATTGTTTGTTCCTTTGACCTTCTGCAGTTTCTCTGTCATTTTGTTTAATGTGAATTCTTTTTTTTTGTGATTAGCATTTTTTCTTTTGGTCGTGTCAAGTTCTAGTTTAAAAGTTTTGTGTAGTTTTACTTCCCATCTTTATTTTGCCCTTTACTTTCTCACCTGTTTTAATTACTTTCACATGTATTCCGCTCCTGTGCACACCATGTTCTTAGGAATATGGCTTTGGATGTATTTATGTATTTTGTTTGGGATAAAGGCTTTCCTTGGTGCAAGATGGTGTTATGACATACAGTTAGTGGGGTTAGGTTAACTGATGATTCTAAAGTGCCCTTGGGTGCAAATGGTTGTCTGTCTAAGCCCTGCGACAGGCTGGCGACCTGTCCAGGGTGTACTCTGCCTCTCACCCTATATCAGCTGGGATAGGCTCCAGCCCCCCTGAGACCCTGAATTGCACAAGTGGAAGAAAACGGATGGAATATTGTATAACATTCAGCCTGTGGTGTCCTGTTTTTGGACTCCCTGCACGATAAACAAGACACTTAGTTTTTACTTTGATACCATAACTTCACCTCTGTGTCAACCTTCTACAACGGATCTTTCTGGCAGAGAGATGTTGCAGAGTTCTAGCCAGAAAAAATTTACAGCCCCGCGATTGCTTGCTAGTGTTAATTGCACTAGCTAGTTGTGGTGATTGCAATCAGTTCTAATAGTGAATCAGTGAAATACACCTGGCGGCACAACCAGGTCTTCAGGTGCCTGGCCAGTGAGCTTGAGAAAATGAGGGTAACTACAAATGTCATGCTCTTTAACACCAGACCAAATTCTCCCAGTTGACATATTTTGTCCGGTAGGGGGAGAAACAGTTGGCAAGACCAGCTGATGCTGCATCAAAAGGCTGGAAAGCTGAGGCTCGCCTGGACAAGGGGGGCGCAGAGGCTTCATCACAAGCTCTACCATGAAGGCTCCAGCGGGAAGTTGGGATTAGAGGACAGGCACAAAGGAAAATGGTGAAAGAACTGGCAAGAGTGACAGAAAGGTGTAGTCACTGGCTGTGGTTGAAGAGGAAGGAACCTGGTTGGGCCTCCAGGTGACCACGGAGGAGCCAACCACTTGGCACATACCCGGGACTGATCAACCTGTGGTGGGGCTGCCTCGGTGAAGGGTATATTGTGGTAAAACACCGAAACACCTAATGAAGCTGTGGCTCAGAACTGATGATGTGCTGGGTTGTTTCGTGCCATCCGGTGGTGACAAGAACATCCATAGAGAGTGCTGAAACTTCAGGGATTTAAACACCAAGTCCTATGTAAAAAATGTGGAGGCCAAGGTAACGCCATCCAGAGTAAGTATCTGGTTATACACCATGTTTCTAAGGTTTGTGAATTACTAGAAAAAATAAAAAGAGGTAGAAACAGAAATCCGACTCAATATTGGAATAATAAAGTAATAAAAACAGGAATCCTTCGAACAGTAAAATAATAAAACACAAACTCAAATATATTTAAAAGAATCAAATGCATAAACACAGAAAAACCCGGGACAGGGACAAACTGCTTCTTCACAGGTTTTTTCTGGTTCTTCTTGCGTGCTCCAAAAAATGAGTTTGATGCCCCTGTGGACCTGCCGGCTACATGCCACCTTACTGCTGGAGGGTCAGAGATTCAGGTTTTTAAAATTTGCCACCAGTCTGTATATTAATGATTAAAATTCAGAAAAATCAATGCAAATTCTAAATGGAGAGTTTCTCTGTTAGAGGAAATAAAATAGCTGCAGGATTTTTACCTTGAATCTTTCTGTAGGACAGCAGCCAGATGTTCTTTCAGTGTTTCCTGGAAGGAATGATAATGTTCAATTGATTTTTTCCTTGTCAGTCACTTTTTCTTCCTGCTGTCCGAACCAATAAAATCCACCACCATTATCACTTTGTTCACTTTCCTGTCTGTTTTTCTTGTCTTTAGCTTTTCTCTCTAGACTGTTGTGAAATCTTTCTTCCTCTTTTTGTCACGTTTTTTTAAATCCTCTTTTCTTTCTCACAAATCTCCTCCGCTCAATCGTCTCCCCTCTTTCTTCAGCTTCAGCAGAATCACTTCTTCAGTCACTTTTGACCTTTAACTTCTGATATCAGTCAGTGCAGTGGACTTTGTTTCTGTGCAAATAATGAAAACGTGATAGCAGAGCAGAACAACAAGACAGTTACCGAGAAAAATATCTGACTCGTTATTTATGCTGAACCTGCTTTTGTTCCCTGCACCACAATGCAAGTTCGGCATACCCAGGATTTCTATTTCCTGTCTGGCTTCTCTTACCCTAACATCATCACATGAGGGTGGTTATCAGCTTGATGAATCAACCCAGGGTTTATTAATCTGGCTACGAGCATGTTCAGATGGAAGAGGTGGTCTTTACAGCATGTGTCAAACAACTGATTTCATAAAGGAAGATTAAACTTATCAGCTGTTATTGTTTTCCAAAATAAAATAACAAGGAAAAGCTTAATAAAAAATTAATGATGCATGGAACAGTATTTTTAAACATATTAAAATAAATGTAATCATGAAGCAGCAGAGAAATTAAATATTTTATTGTATGTAGTAAAATGTAGGTTAAAACATTTTTATTTATTTATTCCAGACTTCCGGTGTTTAGATTAAGTCAGTTAATTAAACTTTACTGCAGCTCATTGATCAATAATTAACAGCAGCTGTGATCAGGGTCAATCAATGACAGGATGAAGCTCCACCTTAAACTGTACATGACATGACCCAGTGAAACACAATCAGTGAGCACACCAGGATCAATACATTTGGATTAATAACAAAAACACAACACTGACAAAGTTTAGTAAAGAATGACCTCCAAAAACTGAGAAGATGGAAAAAAAACCCCAAAAAAACATGATTGACAAGCTGAAGACACAACTTCCTGTTTCCGGACCTCAAACATCACAGACCCTGAAATAAACAAGAGAGATAAACTGATCAGAGATAAACAAACTGATCAGAGATAAACAGATCACAGGTAAACAAACTGATCAGTGCCTTGCACTATGAAACAGGATTTTTTTTTATCCGGGGTGCTTTTCCAGAAAGCAGGTTCAGCTACAACTCTGAGTTTGTTAACCCTGAGCTGAGGGAAACTCAGGTTTTCATTTCCAGAAAGAGAGTTAACTTCAACTCTGAGTCAGTTACAATGGTAACCGACTCTGTGAACCTAACCTACTCACTGGCAGATTAAATAGATTACATTTTTACTAAATAATTATTCCAACGATGAAATGGACTTAAAATAGACATGCTGCTTTTACCTGTTGCCATGGTGAATCATGGTATCGGTGCTGCATTGGTGATCGCTTTCTTTCTTTACTCACGCACCCGCTTAATTCAGGGCGAACATACTCAGGGTTGATTGAACTAACTCTGATCAGCTGTTCTGGAGCGGGAAAATCAGAGTTGCTGATCTCCGTTTATTTTTAAACTCTGTTTGTTTAATATGCTTCCTGGAATAAAAAGAAAGTCCAACACACTCAGGGTATCTTTCCGTTACCTGGATTCTCTCACCCCAGCACGCCGATCGGGATAAACGGTCAGATCAAGATGGTTATCAACTCGCTAAGTTAACCCAGGGTTTCTCCTGAGCATTCACATGAAATAAAATAATCCCTATGAGTGCCACCTACTCCAGAGACATTATCAAATGGTTATCAAATAATACAATAAACAATAACAAACTGAGGATCTAAACTGTAAGGAAATCTAAGAAAACACAACCACAAAATACAACAGAAACAGAACTTCACTAAAAGAACGTACGGCCCAGGACCATGACAAGAACAATATTTATACATTTTCTGCATCACCAAATTAATATATGCACATTCCTGTGACAATTCAATTCAGTTCAATTTTCTATATATATAGCGCCAAACCACAACAGTACCCTCAAGGTGCTTTATATTGTAAGGGAAAGCTCATACAGTAATTACAGAGAAAACCCAACAATCAAAATGACCCCCTTGGCACTTGTTGACAGTGGGAAGGAAAAACTCCCTTTTAACAGGAAGAACTTGCTGATCTTATGTTAAATTTGAATGTAGACTACTGTTTTTATATTTTATTTTTTCTCTCAAAGCTTTCATCAGCGGCAGAATAAAAACATGTGTTTATCCTGATGGCCAGTGTTGGGGTAAGTGAATCCAGATAATGAAAATATACCCTGGGCATGTTGAACTCACTTCACAGTATAAGGCCCGAGTGATTAGCATCAGTTACCATAGTAATCTAAGAGGTAAAGAGGGAGACATCGTGATCACACTGATTTTAATAACTGCTGACACATTGATCTCACTTTGTGGTTACACTGAACACGCTGATGGAGATAAAGAGCTGAGAGATAAACACTGTTTAGAAATAAACTAAGACTAAAAGCAAAGATATGTGGGAAACATAAAACAATGAGTTTTTGGTTTGTTTAAAAGATGAATTTCACTCTTAGAGTTTTAGAGTGCAGAGTTAAAAACAAAAAACATTTTTGCTTAAGTGAAAGAAAATTAGAGTAAAACTTCAAACATTTCACCACAACTCACTGATTCTGTTACTGCAGTGTGCTTCGTGTGCTCAGCTCTTTCTCTGAACATCCACATGACCTACCAGAGTCAGCTGACTGGTGATATCATGGAATACAGAGTCGTCATTGGTCTGGGATGAGGTAGCATCTGGACTGATGGAAACCTCGAACAGGGTTACATCGTCCACACTGCAAAAAAAAGAAAGAAAAAGAAACACTGAAATGATTCCTAAAGCTTTTAGAATAAACTAATCTAAGGCATTAATAATCCATCCATTCATTTTCTTCCGCTTATCATTTTCAGGGTTGCGAGGGGGGGGGGCTGGAGCCTATCCCAGCTGTCATAGGGCAAGAGGAGGGGTTCACCCTGTACAGGTCACCAGCCTGTCGCAGTGCTAACACAGAGAGACAGATGACCATTAACACTCCCACCTGTGGGCAATTTAGAACCACCAATTAACCTAACCCCACTAACTTTGGACTGTGGGAGGAAACCCACGCAGACACGGGGAGAACATGCAAACTCCACACAGAGAGGCCCGGGTGGATTCAAACCCAGACCTTCTTGCTGTGAGGCAACAGCGCTAACCACCATGTCACATGCTGCCAGGCAATATAATTTCAAAGAAATTTAAATCAAGTACAAATGAAGTTTAAGTTCCTTAAACAGTGTGAAAATGAGAAACATTCTGTTTAAAGAAAACAGATCACATGGCTCAGATGGAAAAGGAAATTAAAAAGGGGAAGTGAGAGAATCAAAGGTCTTTACAGTGCAGTTACATTTCATTTCAGATGTTAGGGACAAGTCCCTGTGAGTAAATGATTTAATAATTGATCAACACATTGATTTATTCTGCCTTACGTGAACCTGGTTACAGCAGGATGAATATGTTCAGTAGGTGAATATGAGTCAGACTAACTGTCAGAATGATCAAAGCACAGGTCGAGGAGGAGGAGGTGTCATGGTTCTGGGTTTCTGACCCTGCATTTTGAGTTTCTTTGCTTTGGTTAAGCATCTTTTCTTATTTAGGTTCTTGTTATATTTTTTGGGTTGTTGTTAAGGTTGTTGCTTTGACAGGTGATCTTGGTTATTGGACTGTCTGATCATTTCTTAGTAACATTTACTCTAATGGATTACACAGCAGTGGGGAATACGTTTTATTACAGTAGAAGTCTTTCTAATAGTGCTGTAACTAAGTTTAAGGATATAATTCCTTCATTAGTATCCTCTTCAGTGCCAACACAGTGCAGAGCAGCTAC
>JAVDPK010001130.1:301188-308688 GCA_034780415.1 Cichlasoma orientale
CGCCCCCCCGCCCCCCCCCCCCCCCCCCCCCCCCCCCCCCCCCCCCCCCCCCCCCCCCCCCCCCCCCCCAGGCAAACATCACAATTGCAGTTGGTTCAAAATGCTTCAGCTAGACTCGCCACAGGAAGTGTGATCATCACCTGTTCTTAAATCATTGCACGGGTTTCCTGTGACACAAAGGATCACTTTGAAAATATTATTGCTCATATGAGCCGTCCAAGTTATTATTTCCCACCCTGCTCACTGAAATCTGTTGATCAGCAGCTTTTAGGAATTCCAGAGTCCTGACTGGGTCCTACAGCTGACCGGAACTTCTCAGTTTCAGCTCCAAATCTCTGGAATCATCTCCTTCAGGATTCAAATCCCAGCTGGAAACCTGTTCTCTGCAGCTTTTTCAGGTTCTGTCTGGCCTTAACTTACAGTGTCCCCAGTGCATCTCTTTGATTATTAGTTTTTTATTTTCTTAAGAAAATTATTATTGTTTCTTGATATAATTTTCCTTGCTGTGCAGCACTTCGGTCAGCTTCCGCTGTGTTCAGATGTGCTGTATAAATAAACTGGTTTGATTATCCGGCGTGAGTGAGGTAGTAGTAGCTTGATGGTGCAATGACAGATACAATCAATGATGTGAAAATGAGAGCTTCACCGGTCTGAAAATGGCTGACAAAGATGAATCCCATGTGAGGAGCAGAGAGAACAACGCAGTTTCACATGAAGGGTATGAGGCCAGGTGGAGACTGGAGTTTTATGAAGCAGTGGAGTTGATTTTAAACTCCACTTTTAAACTTTTTATCGCCTCACAGACGTAGCTTGTTTATAGCTTTGGATGCCAGGCTCAGTCAGTTGGAGACCTGCCCCCACATCATTGAAAGTAGTCCTATAACTAGCAGGACCCCAGTAGTCAGTGCAGGACAAAGCTCAGCTCAGCCCTCGTTAGCTGTCCCTGAGCAGCCGGGAAAGAAGGCCGGCTGGGTGACTGTGAGAAGCCCCCGATACACCACCAACCCGTTAATGTTTCAGACTTTTCTCACTAAGTTATAATTCACGTCGGCAGTAATGACGCCCGGTTACACCAATCGGAGCTCACTAAAGTTACTATTGAATCAGTGTGTAACTTTACAAAAACAATGCTGGACTCTGTAGTTTTCTCTCATCCCCAATCAGACCCGGAGCGACACGTTTAGCTGCGTGTTCTCCTTGAATTGCTGGCTGTCGGAGTGGTGTTCTCATCCTGTGTCTCATCCTTCTCACATTTGTTCCTCTGTCTGGTGAACTGTGCTGCCACTCCCCTTACATCACATTCAACCTGCGCAGATCATCATCAACATCTGGCTAAACACAAGCATGTCTGTGTAATTTACAGAAAATCTGGGAAGCCGAAAGCCTGCGGAGGCAAACACAAGACAGGTACCGTGAAGTCTGCTCCTTACACCTTACACTCGTGTGTGTGTGCACTGGGATGTTGTTGAACAACTGGATGTAGGCTGGAACCCGAGCATATGAACACATGCAGCTCACATCTGTCGCTCAGGTGTTTTTATAGTATTTGACCCTCGAGTTTGACTTTCTGTGTAAATGTTGCTGGCGGAGTTTTCTGATAATTGTTGTTTTGATTTGGAAACAAGCACATTTGAAATCATTTTAAAATAAAAATATAAGAAGTTGGATTTGTTCAGAAAACTCTCCTCAGTGTTTCCCTTTTAAGGGCCCACAGAAAGTCATTTACAGTCATTTTATTGGCAGTGACGATAAACGTGCAAAAATATGCAATCAAAAGCAGATTATTTATACATTTAAAGTCACGTTTCTGAATGATTGGCATAGATTAGCATTTGCTTGACTCACCGAGGAGCAGAGACACCGACGGGCTCTTCATGCTGCCTGGATCACAACTGAATGTCAGTTTAGTGATGCCTTTAGCTTCACCACTTCCCTTTTAACACCTATGCAAGTCCACATAATCCAGAAATACACAGATTGCCAAATTGTGCAGCTGTGTTGCTATAGGTAACAAGTACGACGGAAGTTGAACAGTATATTTCTAGACTAGCGTCTTCAGTGTGTTAGCTTTACAATAATCAGTGAGATATGATGCAAAGACTGCAAAACCCCAAATCAGGAAATGTATTGTTCAGTTCCATGAATAACATCCATCTGTAGAGACTCCTCCCACCCTCCTATCTGCTGATGTGAAGCCAGAAGCTTCACTTTGATTAACTTTGAACCAAAACACGGCTCATGTGTCCCATAGTACATCACCACCACCAGTTGGTAGGGAGTGTGGATCAGAATGTTACTCAAAAAAACAAAAACAACCTTCTTTTAGCCACTCCCATATTCACAAGGGGTCATCAGACAGATTTTTCTTTACACCAGATGCTCCTCCTGACAAAACCAGCAAGGGATTTCTCTCTCCTTCCACCCTCAGGCAGC
Source organism: Cichlasoma orientale (assembly GCA_034780415.1). Lineage (NCBI taxonomy): Eukaryota > Metazoa > Chordata > Actinopteri > Cichliformes > Cichlidae > Cichlasoma > Cichlasoma orientale. Next base: position 303,622 of record JAVDPK010001130.1, read on the forward strand.
TTTTGCTTATGTGGCAAAGTTGTAAACCACTGCACTATGGAGCTTCAATGGAGCAGGCTAATAAAACATGTTCCATGGTTTCATCTTCTCCACAATACTCACATTTGCCAGTATGGTGTTTCCTCATTATAAATAATTTCCCAGCAAACATGCCCGTGTGGGCCCACAGCAGGTAGCTGTGGGTGGGGCAAATCCACACTTATCCCATGCGGGTTAGGGTTAGACTTCAGAGAGCATCAGCTTCCACAGACACCTGATTTTCATGTTGCTCCAATCAGTCACTGTGGCTCAGCTTTAAGGGCTAATGTGAGATCCACACCATTTACCCTGATTTCCACATTATTTGCATACAAACATGGAGAATAGCTCCTGAGAGGCTTTCAGTGAATGTGACCGTGTGGTTTGTTAGTTTCGAGGAGATTCCAATGTGGATTTTTAAAATCTCCCCAGCCTCAAGATACAAGAGCAGCATATTCTCAAAGTTTCCTTGAGGTTCTCCTAATGCTAGCTTCATATAAACTTTACAAAAGCTCCACATAAAACAGGATATTTCCATTTTCTGGTTTTCCAGCCCCGTCACATGGCAAAATGTAAAACAGTGATGAAAAATAAAATCACTATAATAACTTGTGCAAGTGACCAACAAGAGTGCGGAGTCAGTGAAGTAGCACTCGGAGGTATTTAGAGCTTTGCACACAACAAACTGCATTCACCGTCTAGCTGTTTCAGTGTGTGTGCAGCTAATAGATGCATCGTTACTTTGTTCAGAACACCTCAACGTGGGGAGTGGGGATCAAACCTTCTAGCTACAAAACAGCTGCTTCCAGCTGTGTCTTTACCTTCAAAAATAGAGTGAGACAGAAGAACATCTGCTGACCTCGCCATAAACAACAGGTTACCACACAAAAACTGGAGGTCCCAGTGACAAACATTTTCAACTATGAGCACAAACAGATGTTACTGAAGCAGGAAGTGTATTTTTTATGTCCATACCACAGAAATGGAAGTTTAAAACATGCCTCCGTTTTGCTTGTTGCCCCAGAGAGAGGAGAAAAGTTAACATTGGGGGCAATGTCAGATGTAGAGGGTACTCCTGACACTCTCAGGCTCCTAGTTTAAATTCTGTAAATGGTTGAGTTTTGAAAATGTAATTTTCTTAAAGAGCACAACCACAGCTACAATGTGAAGTATAAACTGTGTGGGTAGACCAAAATCTGTGGGAGTAAAAAGAGCTGAAAGAGAAAAAAATTTGGAAAAGTAAAACAGCTCAAGTTGTTCAGTGGGTGATGATGTCCCTCCATAGAAAACTTGAACTTTCTGAAAATTTCATCAAACTTAAACGGTCACTGTTTAAAAACCATAAAAGATATCAACAAAGCGAGTAACGCCTGACTAGTTCAAGGTCTTGGAACCCAAGTAAGTAGTTAACTGTTAATTTGCTGAGTAAACAGAGTTCAAAATGATTTAAGTGAAACAGTAAAAGAGCTGAAATCGTCAGGAAAGTATCTACACTGAACCTGAATCGCTGAAATTGGCATTTAAAAAATAGGGAAACAGCCATTTGAGGAAAAATTTCACCAACACTGGGAATCAAACCCATGACCTTTGCACCCCCCCAGCCCAATGCTTAACTGGTCAACCTAAACCTCCAGTACTGCTCCTGCTGATCTGCCCCCAAACAAATGGTTGTCGCACAAAAACTGGAGCAGGACGTGTTTTTTTATCTCTGATTTCATCTATGCTCAAACCCTCCACGGTAGCTAAATTAAAACAGTTCTGCAAAGAAAAGTGGGCCAAAATTCCTCCCCAGTAATGTGAAAGACTTATCACCAATTGTAAATGCTGTTGAATAATGATTTATGTGAAGCTCGTGATGCAAACTGATTTATGATGGGTTACATAATTTCATAAATATATCATTTAAATTAAAAATGTCTCAATTTAAAATGTGATGCAATGCACAGTAAATTGTTGTGTTTACAGTCCGTTTATCATTGTTATCATTGTTGTGCAAGTGGCTTCACCTGAGCTGTCTCTCTGATTACTCCCAAAATCTCGGCATCTTCAACTCTGCAATTCCTGTCCTTTTGTCAGTGCCACCATCTCCAAACCGTTCATCATAGCAGGCCTCACTAGCATCTCGTAAATCTCCCCTTTCACTTTTGCTGCTATCCTTATGTCACAAATCATCCCTCACACTTGTTTCCACCGACTCCACCTGCCTGCACCATCTTCTTCACCTGTCGTTTGCACTGTTGCTTCGGATGGCTGACCCACAGGTGGTTATTTATTGCCACATCACTGCCTGTCTTTGTTGAATGTTTCCACTCCACATCCCAGCAGTTTACAGTGAATCACTGTTTACTTTCTGTTCATGCTGAGTTTAGAGTCACCAAAATGTAAGAAAAAAACTTGCTATGTCTGCTTCTCTTGGTGTTTTGGAGCCGGAGCACCATTAAATAAAGATCAGTGTTGCTATGTAACCATCATCTTACCACTCTGGGATGCTGCTAGATCCACAGCTTGGCCAATCATAAAATAAAAATTCCATTCTGTATTTTTTTCACTCTCTGATTTTAGAAGGAAAGAAAAAACATATCAGTTGTTCTTGGTGCTCGGTACCCAATCTTGGCGTGTGGGGATGATGATCTCTCTTTAAAGGTCAAAAGAACAGAACATTAAGGGCCCAGAACTATGATTTGACTCTTTGTACAGTGCTGTAAATTGTGCACTCCCTCTGAGTTAGGAGTGATGTCTCGCTTCAGTTTAGTGTCAGCATTAAAGTTGGTTTTTACCAGAGTGTTGAGGTTTGCCTCAGCTGATCCTGAATCTGGTCTTCCTCTTGATATGCTCTCCTTCTTCACTTCTCCCTCACCCTCCATTCACCTGTGGCTGTTGGCTGCACCTCCATGGGTCTCTTTGTGTTCTCTTCCTGTTGAAAGGGAGTTTGTCCGACTCATTGTCACCAAGTGATGCTCATAGGGGGATTGTTGGGATTTTCTAATATTGTAGGGTCTTTACCTCATAATGTAAATCATTGTGACTTGTGCTTTATAAATAAAACTGAATTGAAATTAAATCAATGTTTACAATGATGCACTGAACAGGAAAATTAGTTTTTACAGGAAAATGGGGATCTGGATCCATCGTTCCCCTTGTAACATCTGCCTTTGTTTGCACTGATATGACAAACACAATTTTGAAGGGGTAATGAATAAAGGGATAAAGACATTTAAGGGGATCCACAGCAGGACCCCTATTTAGCCTCACCCCTGCAGATAGAGTGAGAAGCTCAGATTGTGGGAAACAAAACTTCTGCTTGTTCATGTTGATACTGTATGTGGTTCAACTTATCCAGCTGTTCAGAGATTTTTTTTAGTACACCTCTGGATCCTCCAGGAGGAGCTGTTAAAGTCGTTCTTAGTGGGGATATCTGGAGGAACCAACTGTCACTGAAACCAGCGTCTGGATGAACAGCAGTGGATGGATACTGGTTTGGACCCTAACCGAACAGGCTGATTTGACTCAGCTCTACACAGCAGGTCTTGCATAGCAGTGTGGTTTTAGTAAAGTATAAAGAGCTACATCACAGTAAAAACCTCCACAAAGGCAGCTCACTTTCTGGACAGTATTTACTTTTAAGGGAATATAATTGTAAGGTGAACAAAAAAAGGTACACAGAGTACCAGACAAAGATTTTATATGGTACTGTATAGGTTTTTTTTTCTTAACCTGTTTTGTCTTGCGCTCTATATGCTTGTTAGTGTTTTCTTTATCTTTTCTTTTCTTTATATTATTATTCACATGATTGCATGTGCAGTACAGCAATGCCAGAGCTGACAGGCAGGGAAAAAAAGAGAGAAAGAAAAAATAAAAAGGGAGAGAAAAATAGGAAAAACTAAGAATAAAAGGACAGAGCACGAGAAGAAAAACACAACGGGTCACCAACCGCTGCACCTGTGAGAAAGCATACACACAAGCCAACATACAGTTTTGCTGTGTGTGTGTGTGTGTGTGTGTGTGTGTATCATTGTCTTGATAATGAGGGTGACAAGCTGTAACAACCAAGCTCTGACAGCCAAAGAGCCCCAGAGAACCACCGGCAACAGGCAGCTGACCCCGCCAGAAGCTGGGACGTGTGCCATATAGGCACACGCCAAACCCCAAGACCCTATGTGTTTGAGTTGTGTTGTTTGAGGGAGTGAGAGGGTCAGGATACATAAGACCGGGAGGTAGAGGACTACCCCCGGAAGCAGAGAGCCAGCTAACCAACTTGGTCAATAAGAACCCTGATTCCCTACACCCCACCGCAGGATCTGGGGCCTGCAGTGACAACACCACGGAGCACCAATGCACCCACACCCACCATCCCCAAAGCAAAGGGTAGTCTAGAGCATACATGCTGAGCCCCAACACCAGACAGCTAGTACTACTACTACTAATAATACTACTACAACAACCACAAATAACAAAATGGACAAGATAAACTGGCCTGAGTCCAAGACAGATGTTTTAAAGATAAAAGATATTTTATGAAAGGTTGACCTTATTTGACCTTGAAGAAGAGGCCAGAGGACCAAAGAAACTATATATAGCTCTATATAGCATTATTATTTTTGACCTTCAGATAACTCTATTAACCTTGATGGAGAGGTCAGATGTGACATGATATTTAAAATCTTTATATGATACTGTCTATATGTGGAGAATGCACACCACACTTAACACCACACGTAAGAATCATAGTTTCTAAGTTAGAAGGCTTTTGTCAACTTTTGACCAATAAGTCACTAAGTTGACCTTGAAGACAATGGTGGATGTAAACAAAATTTTAATGGATTGTTAACATGACCCCACTCTACACCCCTACAACATTTTATCAGAATTCATTCAAAACTTTTCGAGCTATTGTGTTTACAGACAGAATGACACGCTTGCTCACACGCACACACACACACGCTACCAAAAACAACCAGAGGCATTACACTACACCAGCCCATCAGGACAGTCATACATGTTGATACTAAATCCATCTGTTTAATGTAAACTGTTCAATGCACGCTGCGC
>JAVDPK010001130.1:311188-325606 GCA_034780415.1 Cichlasoma orientale
GTCCAGTTAAATCACATAATACACTGCTCAAAAAATTAAAGGAACACTTTGCAAACACATCAGATCTCAATGGGAAAAAAAATCATGCTAGATATCTTCTCTGATATGGACTAGGTAATGTGTTAGGAATGAAAGGATGGCACATAGTTTGATTTAAATGAAAATTAAAAACTTACAGAGGACTGGATTCAAAGACCAGTGAAAAACTGATGCAGCAGGTTAGTACATTTTGCAGAAATTTCATTGCAGCAGCTCATAATTGTACTGAGTTGTTTGTGTGGCCCCTGCATGCGTGTATGCATGTCTGAGAGCGTCAGGGCTCCTAATGAGACGATGGATGATGTCCTGGGGGATCTCCTCCCAGATCTGGATCCGGGCATCACTGAGCTCCTGGACTGTCTGAGATGCAACCTGGTGGCATCGGACAGACCGTAACATAATGTCCCTATTGGATTTCAATCAGGCGAGTGTGGGGGCCAGTCAGTGCAACAGCATGCTCTCGCTACATGGGGCTGAGCATTGTTGTGCACCAGGAGGAACCCAGGTCCCACTGCACCAGTGTAGGGTCTGACAGTGGGTCCAAGGATTTCATCCTGATACCTGATGGCAGTCAGGGTGCTGTTGCCTACCCTGTAGAGGTCTGTGTGTCCCTCCATGGATATGCCTCCCCAGACCATCACTGACCCACCACCAAACTAGTCATGCTGAACGATGTTACAGGCAACAGCCCTGTCCAGGGCCCTGATGTCTGGGGTCTGATGTTCTGCCTTTTGCCATATTGGGGCACCCAGAAGCTTGTCTGTTGACCAAACTCTAGGGGTAACAGGCTACCAATGCAGTCAGTGGATATTGGAACCCAGATGTCCTGTGCTGTCTGCCTATCATTAAAAAACATTAAAGAAAAGCTGAACTGTTTTGAGAAGATAGCAGATGATTATTTCTGTGAATGAAATCCAGCAGAGGTCAGACTAGAAGAAACTACAAACAGAACCAGAAAGCATCCTGTCCATAAATCTCGTCCTATCCTACAGATTCTGTATATTACTATGCATGTGGGGGGCTAGCACAGATTTCTGGGTCCCCCTTCCTTTCTTGATCCATATTTATCACCCATCTGTTTTTTTGAACAAATAATTGAGCTGAAAACATTTCAAACATTCTGCAGTGGTGATTAGGGAAACCCGTAATGAACTTCATATCCCACATTTAATAAAACTCTCTGATGTGTCCATAAGCCTACACAGCCAGAAATCTCCTCACACTTCAACACTCATTTCTCAACAAACTCTCCTCTGCAATTACTTCACGCTTGAATTAGTTTTGCTTGAAATATGAAGCTTAAGAGTGCACGACTTTCATTTAAGTATTTATGATTCACACATTATAAAATGCAGCCTTAGCTTTCTAACATTTACATAACTTTATGTTAACTATATAACAAAGAAAACTGAACTTCCCATGTTTAATTTGCAGAAACAGACAAAAAGAATCGCCTTTCCTGACCCGCAGTGTAACGATTCAAAAGCAGATTATCAAGGCACGTGCCGCTATACTGGGAGGTTTAGTGTTACATTTGTGTGAGTATGCACAGGTATGTTGGTGTAGTCCTTGATAGTGTTATTAGAACTAGCAAAAGTGAAATAAATGTGTATATTGCCATATAAATGACGACCTCCCCATTTTTAAAATGCTCTCTCATTAGCCTGAAATACAGAAGGCTTTGCTACCCTCACAAAACACTGGTTAAACCCACTCGTTTAACATACAGTAAAGCTGAGCTGCTGTTAAGCTCTCAGGCGACACTGTTAGCGATACAACGACTGCTTGCAGTAACCTTTAGGTGCCACAATATGAGCTCACCTTGCGTTACAAAGTTTAGAGTGGGACCTGCTGCTGCTTCACTCGCTCTGTTTCTGGGTATTACAGTGTTAAGTTGTGTTGATTCATTCTGATGGATATATTGTCACATCTGACACAACTGCTGACAGCTGAAACATTTTTAACCTGTGTGTTGTGCTCTTCTCGCCTTTCTTTTGAAAGATGAGCCCTGATTTCCCACAGTTTGCGTTCTCTCCCTCTCCTTTCTTTCTTTTCTTTTTTTTTATACCCAGATTTTGTTTTCTTGGGTAAAGACGTGACTCACAGTTTGCCCGATTGTGTAAATTAACCATCAAATGTGTAGGGCCACTGTGGGCAGAACCACATGACCCACTGTTGGCCTTCATGGTCATATTTTGCTGGGTAGCTGTGTTCTGAAAGTGAATCTGAGTGTGGAGTGGACCTTTCACCAGAAGTGAAAGTGCCATCAATGAGGTTCAGTAAATGGCCCCTCCCACCACTGGGACCTTGATTAGTCAGTTACATGTTTTGCTCCAGTAGATGTCCTCGTATGCAGGTACAGGTGTTACAGTGACTCATATTTTACAGGTACCTGTTACAGTGACTCATATTTTAAAGGTACCTGTTACAGTGACTCGAATTTTACAGGTACCTGTTACAGTGACTCATATTTTACAGGTACCTGTTACAGTGACTCATATTTTAAAGGTACCTGTTACAGTGACTCATATTTTACAGGTACCTGTTACAGTGACTCATATTTTACAGGTACCTGTTACAGTGATTAGTGTTTGACAGGCAGAAATTCCTCAGCTGATCTTTGTTTTAGTTTCTTTTCTCGTCTCCAGATTTTTATTTCTGAACTTCTGTTTCCCTCACTCCCCCCTCAGGTCAGACCAGGCAAATCCGGTCTACCTGTCTCTCTGTCAACAGGTGCTGGGTGCTGTTAAATCACTGGCTAGAGAGAGTACCATGATGAGCAGAGACACCTGGGAGATGCTGCTGCACTTCTTGCTTCGCATCAACCATGCCATGCTAGCCCCACCCACTACTGCAGGTGATACAGTAATCCCACCCACTGCACATTTGCTTCTGTCTCCTGTCCATTTCTCCTGTCTGTCTCTCGCGTTTCTCATCCGTCTTTCTTAACTGGTCCTCGTGTCTGTGTAGGGAGGGTATCGGACCTGTTGATGGCAGTTCTCTTGGAGGTGTGGCTACTGTCTTGCTCTCGGTGTTTTCCGTCTTCCTCGCTGTGGCAGACATGCAGACAGATGTTGAGCAGCTGGAGACATCAGCCTGCAGTGGTGGAACAATGGAGCAGAGTTGTTGCAGCTTTAACTTCTAGGTTCAAACAAACACATCACAGACTGGTTGAATTCTGTCTGGCAGCAGCCACCAAATGCTTACATGGAGGTGTTAATGTATTGCTGTTGAGTTGTGGTTGTTGTTGCTGAACTGTATTTATTTTTTATCATCATTCTTGGTACAATGTTGTTACTGCTTTGTGTTGCATTATCGTAATGTGCTCAGGTTGCTGCAGCTGACCTTTGGTTCATCCTTCCCACACTTTAAAGTCCCGGCTGAAGATGTTGCGCTGATCCCTGCTGACATGGATGACAAACGAATCCCTCAGACCTGGTTCAGGTTCCTGCACATTTTTAGGTAAAAACTGCTTCAGAAACATGGCCAGATGTTTGTAACTGGATGTGTGACGTGTGTGCTCTTTGACCCCCAGCAATCCGGTGGAGCTTAGTCGCACAGTGGCTGTGGGGCCATCTCAAGTTTCACAGGGGGAGCTGTTAAGAAGAGGAGACAGTCAGCTGCCAAACATCTTCTTTAAGGCCATGAGTGGAGTCAGTACTCTAGTCGATGCCTTCCTGGGTACGCTGACTTCTATCTTACCCCTGAACCCTAACCCCTCACTTTCCTTTACTAGGCTTGTGCCTGCAGGCACCATCCAGGGCCTCTACACTCCCATGGCTGACTTCTTGTTCAGTGTAATACAGACGGACACATAGAATGTGTTCTAGTGTTATTACATTAATTTGAAGCATAGAAATATGTATTTAATGTATTATGACATTTTTATTCTCAAAGATCTACCTCCGTGCCTGAAATTTGAATTTTTGTGGCCATTTTTTTCTGTTTTGAGTTTACCATTTCTCAAATTAGAGATACATTCTGGGAATACCAAAACAAAATAATAGTTGTGCCTAATGTGTCAATATGTCAACAAAACATTGAGGAATTTACTGTAAGTTGTGCTGTTACAGGTGTGACTGTGGCAAAGAAAGAACCTATAGAACAACTGCCAAACACTGGTATACACCATCACACCCATTACATACACTCTGCTTTACATGAGTGACACATTACATATACAGTTAGGTCCAAAAATATTTGTGCAATGCCTTTGTGCACCACCACAATCAGTCAAGATGTGACTGAATTACATACTTTCAGCTTTAATTCAAGGGGTTGTTTATGAATCACAGCCATTGTATAAATAATCCTTTTGACAAACAAATAATTTTAAATGAGGGTTTTTTTTTTTTTGCTCATTTGCAGTAAATCCTTTGCAGCCAACGACTGCCTGAAGTCTGTAACACATCTTTGCCTTGAGAAACTCTCGAGCTGCTTTTGCAGTATGCTTTAGTTCATTATCCATTTGCTCTGTGAATCCACATCTAATTAGTTTGGCAGCATTTAGCAGAATCTGAGCGCAGATTTACACTTCAGAGTTCATCCGCAGCAGTCACATCAATGACCCAGTTCCACTGGCAGTCAAACATACCCGTGCCATAGCACTGCCTCCACCATGTTTGACAGATGATGTGGTATTCTTTGGATTGTGAGCTGCTTCTCTCCATACTCGTCTCTTCATCATCATTCCGGTACAAGTTCATGTTGGTTTCAGCTGCCCAAAGATTCTTTTTTACAGAACCGAGCACTTCTTTCAGATGTTTTCTGGCAAAGTCTAATCGGGACATCCTGTTCTTCGGTGTAACCAGTAGTTTGCATCTTGTTATAAACCCTCTGTATTTATATTCATATATCTCTTGATTGTAGACTTGGACAACGATGTGTCTACCTACTTGAGTGTTCTTGTCTTGGCCAGATGTTTTGAAGGGGATTTACAAAGGAAAGATCGCTGTGATCATTCACTTCAGCTGTCTTCTGTGGTCTTTCAGGTCTTTTGGTGTTGCTGAGCTGATCAGTGCATTCTCTCGTTTTTAAGAATGTACCAGATTGATGTTTTGGTCACTCCTAAAGGTTTTGCCATCACGCTGATTTGATAAGTTTATTTTGGTTTTTCAGCCTCCTTCACTTGTATCAACAACTCTTTGGACCTCATATTGTAAGTTGCAGTGAAAAACTACCAAATGCAAGTCAAACAATTGAGATCAACTTTAGATCTTTTATCTTAATTTTTCACGGAATAACAAGTGAACAGAAACTGCTTTTCAGTCTCTGAAAATGAGAGACCGTGTATAGAAAATGCAAGTCAATGCAATATTCCTGTTAAACCCCTTGAATTAAAGTTGAAAGTCGGCACTTTGATCACATCTTGATAGTTTGATTTCAGGGATTTGATTTCAGAGGGATACACAGAGGCAACATAAAGTACAATCATTCAGCTTTTATTCATAGCACTTAACAAAAATACATCACTGTTAGGATCCATTTTTATTCATAGTTTTTTGTTTTTGTTTCTTTGTTTCTTCAGGATTGACAACAAGGCTGCATTTCAGAGACCGGCTGCCTTCTCTCGGTAACCCAACCTGATCACGTTAATCCAATCAGTTAACTAATCAAACCAGAGCTGAGAGTAACCTGAGAGAACCAGAGGTCTGTACTATGAAACGAGCAGGTTTAACCCTGGGTTTCCAGCGTTTAGGTGATTCAAGTCCTAACAGGATACACTGCCATGGTAACTTATGCTTCACAGCTGACGTGCTCCTAAGATGGTTATATTCAACATAAGATATCATGACTGTTGGATAAATTCAGAAACTTATCAAAAACCAGAGGCCACACGCTCAAATCTATCTATTTAATTTGCTTGCAAGGAAATTAAAGGAGCGAGTACATCAGTACAAGTTCAGTTTGTTGTCTGCTGCGATCCACTTTTATACACACACACTTGAGCACACGAACAGGAAACAAGAGTGCGCATACACAAAGGAAGTAACAAAGACACTGACGTCTTCCAATGTTTGGCTTGCAGCGGTCTTTAAAGGTCTCTAAGCTAAGTGGAAAGTTGATTTTGCACCTTACTAATTAAACACATGACATTAGCATAACCTCTCACTTCTATCAGCCTATATGAAACAGACAGGTCGACGGAAGGTCATCAGACAAATGAATCTTCACACTTCTGTCTTACGCTTCTGCCCCACGTTATTACAAAGAAACACATTCTGTACAAAAGGTCATAAGGTTATAGAAAAATTCCCCCACGTAGGCATTCTTTTACATAATCAACATTAATAAAAGATACATTTACATGTAACATAATCATTATATAAAAATGGTTATCATACTATTACAGCATTCATTTTTCCAACAATGACAAACAAGCATCTATAAGAAATAACAGAAACTTTATTCCCTGTTTTTTCCTGCTGGGGAAACACAATATACATTGTTCTGTATTCCTTAGTATAGTGATATAATTCTAAAATGGGGGACCTAAGACTTGTATTTGTTTTTTGTTTGTTTGTTAGTGTGGTGTTTGTTATGTTTGTTTGCATCTGTTCTTGAATTGCTGTCAGACCCTTTAACGCAGCTGCTAAAACATGCCTTAGATGCCATACGAATGCTTTTAAACACGTTAATTTCTGCCGTGGTCGTGGGCCGTTTGCCCAGTGTTTTGTGTTTTTCCTGTGAGCTTCTGTTTTTTGTTGTATCTCTGCAGTGCTTCTATGTTTGCTTACAGTTAGTCTTATTTGGTATAGATTTCAGAATTCTGCTATTAGTTGTAGTTATTGTATTTCATTCCCGTTTTCCTTTGTTCCTCGTCTTCCCCGCGTCTCAGTCTTTCAGGGTCTGTTTTGTCCCTCTGTGTCATCGTCCCTTGCCTCTTGTGTGTTCTCTTTCTGTTTTATTTTGACAGTCTCCTGTTGAATTTTGCTTCCCCTGTCTCGTTAATGTCAGTCAGTCCACGCGTCCTTCCCAGCTGGTTCCACTTGTCCCCGTTATCTCTTGTGTATATATTCTCTGTGTTTTCCCTTGTTGTCTATGTTCCCTGTAAGTTGTGTGTACTTTTGTTAATGATTTTCCCCGCTTGTCTCTTTGACGTTGAGTCGCTGTCTCCAGCTCAGCTTCGACTCTGGGATTTAGTATTTTGTGTTACGGATTTTGTACGAAGACCCAGCATTAAAGCTGCACTTTGGGTTTAAGTCTGTTTGCCCCCTGCATTTGGGTCCAATCCTGCCTGCACACACAGCCGACTCGTAACAGTATGATGTGACAAGTCATTGATCCAGCAGCTTTCCTGAGTTTGGAGGAATTTCAAATTCAGCTCCTCGTGTCCCGTGGACAGTGGATATTGGCATGTGACATGAGGGGAGGAGTGCAGACAAAAGATCTGCAGCTTGGTCCTGGCCTCCCTATATTGATATTTTGCCGTCATGAATTAAGGACTTTGTTTCCTCACTCGAGCCTCGATCTCCTCAACTGACATACTCTCCAGCCACGCCACCAGCTGACAGCTACAACACCTCACCACAGCAGCAGCAAAAGCCAAGCCTACAGTCATAAGGACAGGTTTTTTCGATCTCTCATCAGTCATCCCCACACCACAGTCTGCCAGTCCCTCCTTTTCGCCGTCACCCACTTCCCATCCTAGGAAGACGGGCTCTCGGCAGCGAAGCAGGGATTATTCTCCGCCAGCACCAGGTTTGACTGCACTGGAATCTTTTGCACATTTCCTGGGATATACTGTCACCACACCACCCGGCTCCTCCACTGTGATGTTGCCTGGTCCGCCGGAGAAACCAGCTGTTCCTGCGTCACTAGCTCCCTCTTCCAGGAGGAAGCGGGGCTCCCGACGCACCTCGCCTGAGGCTGTAGGGGAAACTGACTTTCCTGTGAGTAACCCTGCCTCGTATCCGGATGATCATTCTGTGCCAGAATATAAAGAGGTTTCGAGCTGTGTTTTTGAGCCGCCAGATAAAAAATACATTTTCTATCTTGTCAGAGCCAAGGAACATTTTGAGTTTTGTTTACAAGCCACACAGCAATATTTTTTCATGTTGTGGTGCTTGAGCTAGTGGATTATCCTAGCATGAGTGACACTGTGGAGATCCTAGATCCTCTTTTTGTAGATTCCTTTTCTCCTGAACACAAACAATGATTATATTTGTTGTTGTGATGTGCAACCTGAGTATGAGGGCAATGTTTCAGGTTATATTTTCAAGCCAGTCATTGAAAGTGACTGCTGTGCACATGTTATGTTGCTCTCTGAGACTCATAACAGTGTGTCTGGCTCTGAGACAGTAAACACTTGCAGCTATAGAAACCTTTGTCCCTTGAGAGACTGCGTGCTCTGCACCTGTGCATAACTCCTCTAAGACTGCTGTTGTTGCACCCACACCTGCTCCTTGGGTGGGGGTGGTTAGGACCCAGCCAGCCCTTGCACCCGTACTTGTTCCTCGTGTGAAGGTAACCATGGCTCAGCCAGTGCACCTGTTCCTCGGGTGGGGGCAGTCAGGTCCCAATTCAGCTTCTGAACACAGCAGTGTGCCTTGCTAAGCTGGCCTAGTTGCCAAATGAGGTGGCAGCATGCCATACGGAGTCACCTGCAGTCTTCGTCTCTGCCTTTCGAGCCACATGCACAGCAGCCCCAGTCGTCCGAGGAATTGGCTGTGCGCCCTGCTAAGTATCTTGACTGTTTTGATATCCTGAGTGTGAGATGGTGCAGCCCCAGTCAACAGGGGAGATGACTGTGTGCCCTTCACAGCAGCTCGAGGGGTTCAGGTATCCTGGTTCCCTATTGTCACAAGCCGGCCTTCAGCCAATTACAGAGAGGAGAGACAAAACCAGATGTGTTGCCAATCATTATTTTATTTACCACCAAGGAAAATAAGAAGAAGAACAAACCAAGAGCTGGAGGTGTCATTCCTAGGAGGGAGAGAAAAAGATCATTAGCTCAAACCTACTTAGATTATTAATCCCCACTGGGAAAATTCATTTGTGCAACTACACATCACATTACAAATCACTCCAGTGCAACCAGACAGGAAAGAAAAAACAAATGCGCACGCCAACAAGAGGTGCTGTACAACCTCACAGCTGCAGGAACAAAGGACCTCCTGAACCTCTCAGTCCTACAGCGCAGAGAGAGGAGCCGGTTACTTCGGCTGCTTCTCTGACCTGCCAGAGTCTCATGCAAAGGGTGTTTGCTGTAGCTAAGGGTGGTCTGCATAAGGCCCCTCACCCTCTTCTCCACCAGCTCCCGCACACAGTCCACACTCCCACCCATCACAGAAACACACTTTCTGATCAGCTTATCCAGCCTGATGCAGTCTTCACAGTGATGCTGTTTCCCCAACAAGCCACCCCGAAAAACAGCACTTGCCACACCAGACTGGTAAAAAGTGTGCAGGAACTCATTGCAGACATTGAAGGATTTGAGCCTCCTCAAAAAGTGGAGTCTACTCTGTCCTTTCTTACAGACTGCATCCACGTGCACCGACCAGTCCAGCTTGTTGTCAATATGGACTCTAAGATATTTGTAGGACAGAACAACTTCAATGCGCTCTCCATCAATTACGACGGGCTCATAGTGAAGTCTCTGTTGCCTGAAGTCCACAATCATCTCCTTGGTCTTAGATGTATTCAGGATCAGACCGTTTCTCCTACTCCAGGCTGTAAAAGCTGCAATAAGCTCTCTGTACTCCACTTCCTCTGCTCCTTTTCACACATGCCAACACTGCTGTATCAAAGTTCAGACTTATATTGAAGTCAGCGGTGTATATGGTGAAAAGAAAAAGGTGACAGTACTGTACCCCGAGGAGCCCCAATATCAGTCACTACCGTCTCTGAGATGCTGCTGCCCAACCTGATGTACTGTGGACGCTCTGTGAGGTAGCTGTCTATAGTCCTTGACCCCTGCCGGTCTCCCCACTTTGGGAACCGGTACAAGGCATGACAATTTCCACCAGACAGGAAGTTGTCCAGTGCGAAGACTCTGATTGACTAGTCTGAAGCAGCACAGCCACCTCAGATGCACACTCCTTGAGAAGTCTAGGTGCTACTCCATCAGGAGCTGCAGCAGTTACTGTACTTAAGCCATATGGTAGACCCAACACAGGTGTAACTCAATCAACCTAATGGCCCACTCCACCACTGAACCTCTGCAGGAGAAAACCCTGCAGGGTATTCAAGAATAGGGAGGCCCCCCCCCCCCCCCACCTTGACTCTGGGATTTAGTGTTTTGCATTTTGTGTTTTGGACTTTGTATGAAGACCCAGCATTAAAGCTGCCTGCACTCACAGCTGACTCATAACAATTTAATGGAAAACACAACTGTAATATTGTCATGTTTTCCTGTGTCTTCATTTTTGTAAGCTTTCCTCCTTTATTTCCTTCCTCACACTGACCATATGCATTGATGTTGTTACAGGCCTTCAGGTCTGTCTTATACAAAGAAAGCTGATAGAGGAGACATGAGCTGCAGGCTCATCCTCGTCTCTTTATTAAACGGAATTTTTCACCATCCTTTTCTGTTCATTTACACATTCTTTGATCTTTTCTCCACACATTTCTCTTGTAACAAAAACCACAATATTGAATCAGGGTCACACTTTAAATCCACATGGTTGCCTTGCTTTTTATTTTGAAATATACAAAATAATTACCTTGCGACTACATTCAGCTTTAAAAATATATATGTGCAGTAGTGTTGACACTGCAATCAACTTCCTTATTATTACCTTTGTTAACCATCTCTTTATATCTTAAGAAAACAAACAAACATATTCTGCCATCTGCCCAAATCAAAATATTCTGTTTACAGTATGAAAACACTAACAATTTCTTAACATATTGCAGTTGTGACTATTTCACAATATTCATGATTGTCACACACATTCATTTAGCACTTTTTAATATGCATACTGTACAAAACTTAATCCTATTACACACACAATACAGTACCTGTCTGTCTGTCAGTAGACTTGTTCATGTTTATTTTAGTTTAATTTATTTTATTGGGAACCCCACTGGCTACAGCAATGTGGATAAATATCCAGTTTTCTATTTACAGAAATGCTAATGGCTTGCAATAATGATGGCAGAGACGCTCTCACTACACACTAAGGATTTCATTGATATGCCCATTGGTGATGGGTCTTGTTTTTTTAGTAAAAATATGAGAAAAGAAGTGCACGCATGCCCCTGTTTCCTTTTTCTCTCAGGTATCTCCCGACCTCGTTCTGGCAGTGCCCCGCCCACACCAGTGAATGTACTGAACATGCCCAGCTCCCCACCCTCAACCAGTTCCTCCCCCCCACACAACAGCCAAGTGAAAGCAGCAAATCTTTCTAAAGCAACCAGCAAGCCTCCCATGGTATCACAGTGTTTTTCATTTCCCCCATTCTTCTTCACTAATCATGTGACATTTCTTGGTATCTTTGAACCATGATCAGACTTATTTCCTCTTCTCTCTCCTCAGAGTCCATCATCCTACCGGAAATCTTTCTCCGAGGTTCTCTCCTTCTCCCCCCTTTTTTGTTCTTCTCCCCGACCCTCCCCCTCACCCCTCAGGTGTAACGTGGACTCCCTTTTACACCTGTTTGGCTCCTGGCTGTTTGATGCTGCACTGATCAACAGAGACTCTGGTCTGTCTGGGCAGTATTGTGTCTGTACAATACAGTATAACACTTACTATACTCATTAAGTAGGGCCAGTACAGTTACCACATTCATTGTGTACTCTTACTCTTATAGCTGCGTGTCTAACTGTGTCCTATCCAGTCGGGCAGGGTGATGTTGCTGTGATGTCAAATGGGTGGGTGACAGGTCGAGCTGAGGCTTGTGGGACACTTTGCAGGATCTTCAGCTGTAAGAAGACTGTGGAGGACATTCAGTCCGTCTACCTGTCCAGGTACCTGCCTGGCTGTCCAGAGCTATTCATGTGCCTTTGGGCAGTGTAATGATTATGATCACCCTCTCTTCCACTGCAAGGTTCTACCTGGTTCTAATGCAGGGTCTCCAAGTGTCAGAGAAGGCCTGTCCCCCTGTTCTGGCCTCCATTCTGCTCAACTCCACCTGTCTGTTCTGCTGTGACCTCAGTGGAATTAACATATTGCTCCTTCCCTTCATCTCAGCTCTGGAGAATGTGCTTCTTGACAGGTACAAGTACCGCAAATACTGTAATTTGTTTAGTAAAAAACACTACTTATTATTATTTCCAGCTAGCAACTGTAGGGGCCGGCCGTAGCTGTGTGACCAGCAGCAGAGACAAAGCAGTTCAGGGGGCTGCCAGCAGCAGAGGCAAAGCAACTTTGGGGGTTGGATACAGCTTTTAATCTCTGTGTTGGCTGGCCCAGGAACAGAAAATGCAATATTGGGATTAACCAGCTCAGAAATATTAAATTCATTTTTATTGTTGGGAGCACAGAGCACTATTTTCTTTGCCGATTCAGAAACACGAAACTGTGTTATGATTGGCAGGATTGCAACCAAGTTACCCAGTTCCTGAAATAGTTGATTCAGGCAGGTGAGGAGCACCGGGGACTGAAACTGAAGCACAGAGGCAGGTTCAGGTGGAGGATGCTGCTCCATAATGTGGGGAGCTGCAGGTGGCGGCAGTGATAAAGAACTGTTGGGCCGCAGTGGCTATAATGCAACAAAACAAAAAAAAAAAACAACAAAAGCATCAGCTGAACTCGAGCTAATAGTCCAGCTGGGAATGACAAGAAAACATAGAGCAGGGAGCCACACTACTATGAGGAACGACATGACAAAGCACAGAAGAAACCTCAGGGCTTAAATACACATGGGGGTAATTGGGGAAAGGAAAACACCAGGGAACACAGCTGGAACTAATTGAGGAAAAGGAGACAGAGGAAGCAAAGCTGAACACAACCCACACGAGACAGAAGACTAACAAAATAAAACAGGAAGTAACAAAACACGGGACACAAACACAGACACAAGAGGGCAGGAAAACAAACTTAAGGAATTAACGATGATAACAATTTACAACAGAAAACAGAACCAAGACAGAGAACGTAATCATGAAGCAAAATACTCTAAAATACCAAACTCAAAACTAAGAACAAACTAAACAGAGAAATGCAAAGACGAAGCATCAAAACCTGAGCAAACTATGAAATACAACTGAAGAAATGTAATAATAACAGAACTTCAAAGATCAAAAAACACAAAACACTGGGCAAAAGGCCACGACGGAGCCTTGAGCTCATGGAGGCTAGCAATGCTAGATCAGATGATAACAGCTGACAGATCTACTGGGATTGCAGGCACAATTTGCACTACTACAAATATTAGTAGAATGAAGGCAGGATCTATTCTGCAAACAGCTGATTGTCACAAGTGTCTCTCACTCTTTGTGTCACCCAGAGAGCTGCTGAGGTTTAAGAGTTTTGTTACTCCGTTGGATTTAAGGCGAGCATCCATCCTCGTCCTCCTGTCCCTGCTGCCCGTCCCTATGCACTTTGGATCTATCCCGCTAGAGGTAACCTCCCATGTGTCTGCTTAAAAACGTTTATATTCTTGTGCAGAGCTAAGACGGATCACTGCAGCAGTAGTGTTCATTGTGTTGCTTAGGTTTTACAGGATGGGAAGTTAAGTGCTGATGCTACAACAGGTAGCCTCCTGTCACTGAGGCCCCGCCTTACCAGTGCCCTGATTGGAGCGCTGCAGACAGAGACAGACACCTGTAACACACAGATCATCCTGGGTCAGTTCCTGATTCCTCCCCAGCTTTTGATCCTGGGGTTTGTTTTCAATCCCAGAACCTCATGTCTGAGTGTTTGATGTGAAAGACTCTTCCATTTTCATCACTTCTGATCTGGGTTTTGTATAGTGGCCATGTTGAATCTGGTTCAGGAGTCAGCTATGTTAGAGGCTGCAGGACAAGCTCAGCAGGTGAATGTACTTATATTTATGGGCATGTACTCACATTTGCCTTCACGTCATGAGACACAAAGTGTCATGTTTCTTCTGTGCTTTTGTTTCCAGGAAACTGGAGCCGGGGCCAATAGACCCAGACAGGCTGTGGGAGCAAGTCAGAGCAGCGCAAACCGATGGACCAGAGCATGCAGTAATTACAAATTAATAAATCTGAATTTGTTTTATATTATTAATCCGACATGTCTGGGGAATTTGACCACGGCTATATGTGTCCAATCAGACGCAGTTGCAGTTCTGTGGGTTCAGTTTGTACGTTTGCTGACTCAGCGTCTGACTTCTCAGTGGAGGAATGATCCAGCAGTTTGTCTGTCTGCACTGGAAGTACTGGGAGGATTGGCCAAGGTAGACACACACACACACACACACACACACACACACACACACACACACACACACACACACACACACACACACA
>JAVDPK010001130.1:325706-364846 GCA_034780415.1 Cichlasoma orientale
TGATAAAGCTTATAGTTAGGGCTGGATCAGGTGACCCTGAACCCTCCCTTAGTTATGCTGCAATAGGCCTAGACTGCTGGGGGGTTCCTATGATGCACTGTTTCTTTTCATTCACCTCTTTTTACTGTTAATACACCACTCTACATTTAATCATTAGTTATTATTAATCTCTTTCTCTTTTCCACAGTGTGTCTTTTGTCCTGTCTCTCTCCCCCCACCCCCAACTGGTTGTGACAAATGACTGCCCCTCCCTGAGCCTGGTTCTGCTGGAGGTTTCTTCCTGTTAAAAGGGAGTTTTTCCTTCCCATTGTCACCAAATGCTTGCTCATAGAGGGTTGTTTTGATTGCTGGGTGGTCCCTGTAATTATTGTAGGCTCTTTACCTTACAATATAAAGCGCGGTGAGGTGACTGTTTGTTGTGATTTGGTGCTGTAAAAATAAAATTTGATTTAATTTAATAAAAGAAGTGTTGAGTACCATTATTCATCATTATGAGCCTGGTAAGGCTGAGGTCTCGGTATAACCATAGTGAGAGCTGTCTCCATGTGCTTGGAACACCCCAAACAATGGGTGCTGGACTCCACCAGGGTTGTTCCATTTGTGATATTCAATTCAACGTCAATTCAACTTTATTTGTATAGCGCCAATTCACAATAAACAGTCGCCTCAAGGCGCTTTGTATTGTAAGGTAAAGACCCTACAATACAATATTCATGGACTTGATCTCACGGTGTGATGATGTACAGTACCAGTGGTACTGTAGTTCTCTTTGCATCATCAGAACATGATCTTCAGCTGATGTGGTGCATCTTCTGAGAGCATCCACTTGAGCCTTTGACAGATTTTCTGAGCATGCCCAGATGGGAGGAGACACCAGGGCAGACCCAGAAATTGCTCTAGAGATTTTACATCTCATCTGATAAGGCTTCTGGATCCCCCATGTATGGATGAATAGATGGCTTGCAGCCAAACCACAGTACCAGTCAGTGTCCCATGAGCAACTACTGGTGAATAAGGTTGCAGCTGTGAGTACATTTCATGTTTGACAACATATGGATGGACTTATCCAAGCATCAGTACCTGTAAGTTGTCAGTGCTGACTACATCCATCAGCACGCTTGTTGCAAAGCAGGTTGGTGTGGTGGTGGCTAATTAGCTAAAGCACTTCAACACTGGACATAAGAAGCTTTGTAAGAGAAAAATGATGATGGCACGAGGCCGTGGAGGCACTGCCTCCTGTTGCTGCTGCAGCAGACCCGGGGCATTAGCTGGCCACTGCCTCAGATACAAAGACAGGTTGCTGGATTAGAGCCTGTAAGTGCTTCTAAACTGTTTATCATTACAATTGGTGCTGCGATCTCTGACACACTGAGCCACAGATTCACACTCTCTAACACACTCTCCATTTTGCCATGCAACTGAAAACAAATTCATCGTTTTAACAACGTTATTGACATCGGGGGCCGAGTGAGAAATATCCCCAAATCTGTCACACTGTAGCATAAAATCATGCATGAAGCTGCTCAGATCGATACCAGGCTTAAACAGCAGCAAGGTGATGGACTGACTTTACATGGGAGAAATGTGTGCACTCAGTCTCACTAATATTATTTTAGATGAATAATCTGAATCATTCATTTGAGTGCACTTTGCATAATTTCCCCATTTACATTTTGTTGTGCTGTGTCTGTGCATTCAGAGTGCCATAAAGGAGATGATATTTAGAGATTAATGCACTATGTTATGCTCTTTATCGATTCTGTATTATAATGAAATGTAGTGGTCATTTGAAGACACTACACAGAATAGTTTGCGTGAAATTAATCAAATGTAGACAAATACAGTGAAATTACAAGAACAGTGTAAAAGAGGACTGATGAATAAAATATGCACTGCAATATTACAGGAAAAACATAAGTCATCAAAAGAGGAGGTGATGTGGCTGTGCACACACAGTCCTGTAGCAAAAAATAGCAACAGAGTGATGACTGATAAACATCTGCAGCTGCATTAAATATTGGCCTGTAGCTGGAAACCAATAGTTTTGGCATCCAGTAGTGACCTTTGATGACTATGGATGAAATAGTGCATTAATAGTTTGCTTTTCTGAGGGCTGATATTTGTTGATGTGTTCAAGAAATCGAATGAGTGAATGTATAAAATAAGTTGATAAATAATGTGGTAACAACCTAATCATCACATCAAAAATGAGATATTTGGGTTTGATTGACACCAGGACAGCAGGAGAGAGAAGGAGATTCAGAAGGCAGCAAGTTGATGAGACACCAAACATGCAGGAAGGGGTGAAGAAGAGCTGAGCATCTAACAGACGGAGCAGAGGAGACGCAGGCTGACAGGAGCCATGACGGCACACGAGAAGCAGAAGCTCTGAGTTTGCATCCAGTTAAAAATGTAACTAAATACTGACAACGTATAGTCTCATGTGGCTACTTTGTAAACGTGAAAATTTTCATTTTTCTCAACTTGCACTCATTGTTTATTTCAATATTCTCTGAAAGACAGCTAAGACCCGTTAGGTAGCACAGCATCTTTGATATTTTATATGAATTTTGCTATAAAATTTAGTAAAAGTGCTGCTCCGGAGTGAAAAGATTTCAGGCCTGAGCCTTAGCCGCTAATGTTTCAAGATTATACCAACAGCCCTGGTTTGGACCCTGAATGCCGTGTGGGCAGTGGCCTCATTTCATTTGTAAACGATGTGAGCAACATAAACTCAGCGGACGATCACACACTGCCCACGTTGTCTGGCTCAGCACTCTGGCACAACATCTTAAATCTGTGGAAGAAGATTTATTGTTATACATCATACTGTTTTCAGACTGAAGAAGATACAGTGCAGACGGCCGCGTGCTAAATGTTCCGGCTTCAACACAAACATTTTTAATGCGGGTTTAAACCCTCTGCTTTACCAGCATTTAAACACCATTTCCTCATGCTGAAACAGATCAGGTGTGAGAAGGTTTTACTCATGGGACACTTAAACATTTTCCATTTAAAAAAAAAAACCAACAGCTCTCTTTGCTCTGCCTCACTGACACTTCCAGCCTTTTGCTTCTCTCCCACTGTGCAGAGCCAACAGCTGAATTTCAGGGCAGGGGAGCATCAGAGTGCAGCACTCAGACCAAACAGAATCACAGAGTCACATAGTGACTGTAACCGTGTGGTCGAGTTGTCATGACGGCAGCCTCCTGCGTCTGTAATAGAGAATTTTAGGATTCTATGTCAAACTGACCTCACTGAATGAAGGCTCCCTATCATCTTATTCTGTCTCCATGTAATCTTTTAGATATGCCACATGTTGGTGGACAAGTTATCTGTTTTTACACAGTGTTCTGACTGTGTTCTGTGACCGTGACAGAGAGAGAACCTGTCTCTATAAATAGAACAGGCTGCTGCCATACTCTGTGCTGCTGTTTGACCACTTTGCAAAGGTAAATAGAACTCATAAAGACAACCTAGTTGTGTGTACCTCAATTTATTTTAGATTTCCACAACGAGCTTGGCATCAGAGAAGTGGGATCCCCATGGCTATAACTCTGGCTATAACTGGTCGACAGGTGATTACAGAGCTGAGTAAACTCTGTTGTGGGAACACAGTGAATTGCTTTCAAAGGGAGAAAGTAACTGAGAATTGGGTTCTCCGCACTGTATTGACTGCCTCAGCAAATTGTGACAAAAACCAGTTTGCATTTGCGGTAACACTCATGCCTAAAAAAGAGATAAGTGCACCAAGTAGATAAAGACATTTGTGAGCATGGGAAACAGGTTTGGTAAAGTTTATATGAAGTGAAATATGGAACTGGAGCGATCAGTGTTGTGCATGTTTGGGTAAAACAGCTTCACAAGGAGGAACATTCAGCTTGGGACAGCTGATGCAGCTGGAAGAGAAACTAGATCACAGAATAAAAGAGAAAAGTCAAGAGATAAATGAAAATAAAAGATTTTATTGAAATGGAAAAATCACTTGAAAGCGTTAAATGTGTGGAAACGTGAGGCGGAATGAAAGCTAAGGACAAGGCAGGACGAGAAAGGGCAAAAAGGTTAAAACAGATAAATGTTCTCAGAGAAGGTCTTATCTGTATCCCTCCTGTATCCATCCTGACAGCCTCAGTGTGTATGGATCACAACCCCGACTGTGCCCCTCAATGGCCACACCTGCTGCACCCCCTCGGCCACCATACAACAAAGATGGGCCCCGCATGGAACCAGGAATACTCCAGTGATTCGTTACTGACCATGGCACACCCAGAGAAGAGATTTGAAGGAGAGCTGAGTCAGCGCTCAAATATCCAGCCAGAATTATGATGGTTATCAAAAGCATGTGATAAACGTGCAACTTGCTTAGGGACATTTAACCAAATATTAGTGGGGTGTGTGTATATATTTGAGCCTGTACGTATACTTTTGACCTATGTGGATCAGAGAAAATACAGAATAAATTCAAACCTGTGCACCCAATTCTTGCTTTTGAAAGTCACTAAAGACGTATGCTGTACAATCATTCCACCCTGGAAAAAGAACAGTTCAAAGAAATCATTAAAAACCCAAAATTACAATGTCATTCACGCCCATGAAACTTCCAACCACAGCTGTATGTATCGTTATGCCATTGCTGCTGCACAGTCACAGCTATGTTTGTCAAACCGAGTCAGGACCACTTTAGGGGTCAGCATTAGAAACCTGCAAAAATAAATGGAACTAAGTCCCAGACCACAACAATCATCAGATGCTTGTGCCAGGTGAGCGGTTTCATCACTGATCAGTCACATTTTCTGCACACAAATGTAGTGTCTCGACTCTCGCCATGTTTACGGCTGAGCTCATGCAAACATGGATTTCTCTATAAGCTGAGTTCTTTGTGCAGCTCTGCAGTGGAGTCTTCCAGTAAAACATGTAATGCACAGAGCATTTATAGAAACCAGGTATAGAACAGGGATTAGACCACATCATGATCCACATTGCAACAGATCCCTACAGATCCACACTGCAAGTGGTCGGTCCACAACTGGGGCCCATACGTTAAGGCCCAGTGACCAGCCTCTACTCCAGGCCTAGCTGCAGTGTGGGGCTCTGATAACTCTGATCTGGGGGGATAGTGTCTCCTTTCAATATTTCATCACAGGGGTCCTCTGAATTGTGCTTAGTCTAGCACCCCCAGGACTGATTTGGCTTGGGAGACCCCACCATGGCTGAAAGGACCTAAAAAGAAACTGTGACCCAAATTGTGGGTTTTTTGCTCAGTTGTAGCTGAGCTGTGATTGTTCCAGTGTTCTGTGATTCAGTGAGTAAATCCACTTGATTTTACAAACGGTTGCCCTTCAGTGACTGCAGTACGGGCCAAGTTTATAAGAAGTAATGCAGCATACAGTGTGACTGAACATCACGCCTGGACAGACTCTGTGTGGGTGAAATATCTGATAATCAGCATTAATGAGAGCAAAGACAGCAGGCTGGTGAGGCCTTGAGGTGATTGTTAGTGGTGAAAGTGATTCAACCCTGCTGCAGACAATTTTCTGATTCATTGTGAATAATAAAAAAGGCAGCGGCAGCAGGCATACTGCACGGCACAATGCAGCAGCTGTGGAGGGCTGGAGACAGAATATCTGAACGGAAAGTCAAGCACTATCATCCGACTGTCCATCAGAAACCAGCTCCGAAGGACTCTGACAGAGCAACACTTTTAATCCGTGTCCTCCTCGAGTGATTATATAACACCATAAGAAATGTCACTGTGAATTACTAGAGCACGATTCCAGAGTTTTGTTTTGACTACAGCCAAACCTGGCTGATGGGTTTTCCGTGCAGAAAACTCTACTAACAGAAAATGACAGGAAGGTTTACAGTGGAACATTTTATGAAGAGGAAGATTACTGAAACACTGTTTGCGGTGCAGATGTAGCATTCATGTAGAAAGAAGGGATGCTTGCACAGAGCCCCATTTCTAAGAGCCTAAGAGCAAGGGACTAAGGGATGTCACGGCTTAGACACTTCAAAATGCCATTTGAATTACCCTTTGATAAGCCATAACCAAGCACCAACTTCCAGGGTGCAAAAATAGAACCAAAGCTGAAGCACCAAAAACTGCAGTTCCTCCAATAATTGAATTTCAAAGTGATATTTTAACCTTGTAATGGAGTTCTTTCTTTGTCAGGATTTTAATCTCAAAGAACCTCCTTGTTGCATAAGGCTAAAGACCATGATGTGTGGGAAACCAAGGGTGAGCATCCAAGGCTTAAAAATGAGGCAAAAGTACCAAAAAGTAAAGTAGAATTTTATTTCTATAGCACCTTTCAGGATAAAAATCACAAAGTGCTTGACAATAAAACAGCAGAGTATAACAGGAACAGAAATAAAGTTACCCAAATGCAAGTCTGAAAAGGTGAGTTTTTAGCTGTTTTTTGAAAGAGACCACCGAGTGCACAGCTCTCAGGCTAAATCTCTGTCTCCTTTAGTTATCAGCCTCATATGATGCACAGCCAGTAGGCCCTGATCACATGACCTCCGGGACCTGATGGGGATGTTTGGATGTCAAACCTCACTGATGTAAGCTGGTGCTCATCCACGAAGAGCTTTAAAAGTCAAAACCAGAATCTTTAGATGGACTCTGGGCAGCCAGTGCAGCTGGATCAGTGACATCACAGTTGTGTAATTATTGTCAGGTCTTTACCTTACAATATAAAGCGTCTTGATGTTCTGTAGAGGGAGCAGATATAACAAAAACAAGGTCCCAAAACAGAACCTTGTGGTTCAAATGCAGAAGTCAGGTCCAGCATCAGCAGAACAGAACATTCTCCTGTTTCTATAGAATGAGCTCTACGAAAGCCAGATTAAAATTGATCAAGAAAACTGTTTTTGTCCAACATGGCAAATACAGTGTAAGCTGCTCAGCTTATAGCTGCCCTGGCCTCAGACATGCCAGGCCCAAAAAAAACAACAAACACTGATGTTGAGGCTTCAGAACCTGATCGGTGTCCTCTGCCTGTCTGTGAAATTTGCTGACTTTTCTTCCTCTGTGTCCTTTTGTGTCATTGTGGCTTTTGGCTAAAGCACTTTATAGCATTCTTAAGAAAGGTTCTATATCAAGATTGCTGTTATGATTGTTATGATCAGGGTCAAAGTGGCCTAGGATGGCGTTCCAGCACTTTAGGTTAATGAGTAATTAAGACTGATAAGCAGTTTTATCCATGATAACATCAAACAAGCTCTGATTTGTGTGCTGCAGCCTGGTGTTACAGAAATACTCAAACAGCCAATCAGAATGTTACCCCCACCGTCCCACCTGCACAGACAGAGGCTGATCTCTGATTGTATCTGTATGTAGTTCCTACATCATCTGACATGGCAGCAGCGAGAAGGTTGAGCCTTCAGAACAAAACAAAATTAGCTGCAAAAAGTCCAGTATAGAGACACCGAATGGAACAACCTCCCCTGATTCTCCTGGTTAGGCTCAGTTTGACTCCATTTAGTTCCTATTTTCTATTTAGTGCCTCATCATTTGCTTCATTTGCTGCCAACATGAGAAATGATTGCACAGCTCACATTTATCTTTTCTCTCCTCTTTATTGTAAGCATGTATGCAAATGCTGCAGAATCATTCAAAAATAAAAATTAAAGTCACTGTGCTCATCAGTTCTTCTTCTGACAGCCTATTTGCAGCTTGTGGACTTTGATTTTCAGTGCAAGTGTCTCCCCTAAACCGGCATAGGCCCTGCCTCCAACACCTTATCAGGCACATTCGCACAAACCAGCAAACTTTCTTTGTGCCTCTGGTTCGGGTCCAGCGCTCTTTTGAAGCTTGTCTTAGACTGGATATTTGGGGTTTGGCACTATCTCCGCATCAGCCAGACTTTCCTGACAGATGAAGCCTGTTGCCGTGACTGTTTTTTTTGTTTTGTTTTGTTTGTTTTGTTTTAATAATTTGTTTTCCTCATTACACAAAATTAAAAAAAGGAAAGATCAAGAGGTGATGGTCTGAAGCACAAGTTGATAGAGGGTTACGTCTTTTAAACGAGAAGGAAACCAAACAATTTTGTATATGTAAATAAAAAAAAAAAACGTGTCTCATCAAAGAGGCTCAGTTGGCCTCGAGGGCCAAATAACAACATAATTTCTCCTACATTTTTCTCCCAATCCTCTTTGGAGCTGCATACAGTACATCATCTTGTACAGGGTAAGCATATGTGTGACAATAATAACAGAAAGCGTGGCAGCAGGGTTATTTTTCTGAAACGAACGCTTTAATGTTTTGGGGTTTTTTTTTTTGCTTGTTGTCAGTGAGATCTTCAGAAGGTATTTGCCGGCACCTCCTAGTCCATCAGGGAAATATCCAAGATAAAGTAATCCAAACATTAAAGCCCAAAAAGGTTGAATGAAGGTGCAAGTCCAAATTATACGGGCATGATCAGCCATTATTTCTCCACTTTTCCTCCAGCAAGCCAGCTGAGAGCCAGTTTGTTTGGACTTCTGTTTAGAGGTGACAAAAATGTATCCAATTTTTCCACTGCTGGTCTCTCCAAGTCCGGAACTGATGGATGGATGGATGTGTCTCCCAAGCAGTTTGCCACATACCTCCCAGTCCTTTCTCTCATTGTTGCATCACATAGTCTGTCGTGTCCTTATTCAGTGACGTGATGCTATGATAAAACTTGCTCATGAGTGCTTTAGTAGTACCACGATTATATATGTCAATGAATATCTGTATGATATGTGGTAGTTCTTTTGGACTGGGACCTTTAACCTTTTTATTTGCAGGTGAATTCCTGCTTGTTGAGCCCGTGTGTCAACAAGCAGGTCACATGGGCTCAAGTTACTAAAACCACTGAGCACCACCTTTTAACAGAGTTTATATCATAATACTGCCTAAATCGTGTGGTGGCTGTGGCTCAGGTTAGTGGCTGGATACGTCAAAGTATCCTTGACTAAGATATTTAAAGTATTATTTTTAATTTATGTTATAACTCAGAGAACAGGTCCGTGCTTACTGTGTTTTGTTTCCCTTCCAAAAAAATCAATTACTGGACCTGCAGATCGTTTTATCTCAGTAGAGTTTTATTCTATCAGAAACCTGCTGAGTAAATCTTCCAATTATTCCTTCTGTCTCTCGGAGTTTGGACTTTGCAGGTAAATGTGAGTTTGGCACTCTTCCTTCCTCTTTTGCTCACTCTGCCTAGATGACGAAGACCAACTCAACATGTGGAGAAACCTGAGTACAAAACACAGCATACTGCCTTTGTTTTCTTCAGCAGTGATGATGTCAGTGGTCACGTCAGCGCTTTGTATGGCAGCGCGTCACCGCTTTGGCGTATTGCTCACAGTGGACCCATCAGCTCCAACACCCGCCTCCTGCAGCAGTTCATCCACTGCTGAACTGTGATTGACAGAGCTGTCAATCAGATGATTTCCAGCTGGTGCTGCACAGTGGATCAAAATCTGATGGTACTTTTCTGTGTTCATGATTCCATCAGTTTTGAAAAGATCTCCAGCACCACCAGCTGCCCATGACAGCGCCTCCACCGTGTTTCACAGATGGCTGCAGACACTCAGTGTCTCCTGACCTCCTCCGTACATGTTGACAGTCTTCACTCAATCAGACCCATTCCACTGATTTTCAGTCCTGTTCTTGTGTAATGTGACAGAACTCAGCCTTTCCTCCCTATTTCCCTTCCTTAAGAATGGCTTCCTGAGAGCCGCCGTTCCACTGAGACCATTTCAGATGAGGCTTCAGTGAACAGCAGATGGAGCAGCTGCAGGTCCAGATGCATCTCTCAGGTCCTGTGTCAGGATTTTTTCCTGTTTCTTAACTTTCAGATATTGTTCATCTGCTGCAGATAGCTTTTTTTGTTGTGGTTGTTTTGGTATCGTGTGTCATCCTGATTATTAAGTTTTCAAAGTAATCAAACTCATATTTGTTAAATGTTACAGCCCGTGGAAACTGTTGGGTTTTATACAAAGATGAAATCCTTTGAAATGGTGCCTGTAGATAACAGCTGAATTTATCGCTTTGAGTGCTCCAAGAGAGTAGAAAAGCGCTATATAAGAACTAGTCCATTTACCATTTACCATTTAGCAAAAATATTGATTAATGTAATATTTGGGTAAAAAAGGTAAAAACACACCCCTGGCATCAAAAGTGAGAACTGCCTCCTTTTGCAGAAAGTTCTTCGTCACTTAAAAAAATGTTTGAAGGGTTTCTATGATGTCTTTTTCTTCCCTCAGTGGGGATTTTGGGGCTTTTGGCGGTCCATTTCTCCATTTCTTCTATCTGAGCCATTCCTTGGTGTATTTGCTAGTGTGCTGAGCATCATTATTACTTTCAAACTTCTACTTTTGTTTTAACTTTTGGACAGATAGCCTCACGCTATCATCAAGCAGTCTTTGATATAAAAGAACATTTCTTCCATCAGGCTTCAGTTATTTATTTATTTTTTATTTCTGTGCTGAAAAGCTGCCTTTTGTCTGCACTAAAAACATCTATGGTCTGTTTTGGCCAAACATCTATCTTTAATTAGTCTTCATGAGGACTTTATTCCAAAAGGCCCACTATTTGAATACACGCTGTGCTCGCTGCAAATTAGCTTTGCAGTAAAATTCTTCTAAATGAGCGCAGACTTTATTTCTTCTTTATTTTAAGTCTCAGAAACCTCAGAGGCTCTCCTCTTTTGGGCTCAGATTGTGGGGATGCTCAGCCCTGGACGAATCTGGAGTCATTTAAAATCTAGGCCACTTACAGATGACTCTTCTTACAGCGGAGTGATTGATTTCAAATAACTGGGAGAGCTTTCAACTCTCTTGCCAGCCTCTCAACGTATTTTTGGTAAAGGCTTCAGAGAGCTCCGTTCATCCTGGCATGATGACACGAAACACATCAACTGCAAATGAGACTTTGATGTGTAGTATTATCACCTACACAAGAGTTAGGGAGGGTTTTATTGTGGTCAAATGTTAAATAGGCAAATTTAAACTACAAGATGTTTTATTTCAGATGAAGTCTAAAGGCCATACGGCTCAATGCAGTGGCCCGTGCTAGAGACCAATCCCCTGCTGTGTCTCCCCCTCCCCACTTTCCTTTCTAAATCTTCAGTGGTCTATCAAATAAAATGAAAATGCCCAAGAAATTATCTTTTAAAAAAAAAGAAGAAGACGGGAAAAAAATGGTGTCTGTGGGCTGCCAATGACTTGGTGTAGTGGGTGTTAATACTCTCGGTATACTCTCAGGGTGGCTGTAGCTCAGGAGGTAGAGCAGGTCACCCACTGATCGGAAGGTCGGCGGTTCGATTCCTGGTATAACACGAGTATCCAAAGTATCCTTGGGCAAGATACTGAACCCCAAGTTGCTCTCCGATGCTAGCGTCGGAGCATGAACGTGTGTAAATGTTACTTACTCATGGAAGGGTGAATGCAAACGTGTTATATAAGCACTTTGAGTGCTCCAAGAGAGTAGAAAAGTGCAATATACCATAATAAAGTTTAGGACCAGATTGAATAGGTGAGGCTGCAATCATTACAAACATGGGAGCTGAAGGTTCTGCAAGTGATCTATTAACAATCCAGTAAGTTATAAACACAGATGCAGGCAGTTTGTTTCAGTGATTCAATGGTGTCAGGGTAGGTTTCTGCATGTTTCTCTGGAAACACAATAATCCAGATCAATCAGGGGCAATCTCAGGAGAACTGATATGTTTTTATATGAAGGCGAACTGTTCTATTTGAAATTGATGGAAACTGTGGAGCCTTGAACTTTCAGCAGCCTCTCTGGATAAATCTGAAAGCTCAAGTGGAGCACAGGATTCAATCAGAGCAGTGCAAACCAAAAAAAAAAACTGCAGGTTGTGTAGAAGAACACAAAATATTATAAATCGTCAGATCCTGATCTATCCTCGTGTTAATGAAGCCACTGTTCCACATGCAGAAATGTGCCCACTGTTCCTTATCTGTGCATGCTATGTGAGGTTTTTATTAAAGCCAAAGAAAAGAATCCGACTCTGTGGGCAACACAAAAGCAAAATGCATGAAAAGTTGGTTCATGATGGTGCAGAGCTCTGTGTGTGCAGCAGGTGTGACACACACAGGCTTTTATTCTCAGCAGTTTTCATTATGGACCAAAAAAAACAGAAATACTGAGCTCACCACAGCCTGTAAGAACTTGTAGGCATCTTGTAATGGGATTTCCTTCCTTTTTTGAACTCTCTGCATTATGTTCAGTTTGTTTTCAGCATTAAAAATGATGCAACTTGCAGTAAACTGTCTGTCGAACCTTAGTATACAGCAGGCACACAGTGGTGTGACATTTGTAAGACTGATTTAAATAAATGATTTACTAAAATACTCTCCTCTCCAGACTTTGCTCCTACAAATACATCATGCCGCAAATAAAATAACTGAGCACCTGCGCTTCTAATACTGACCGCAGCTTTTTAACACTAAAAGAGGTTTTTGCACTGCTGCAGTTATTAATATGTCAAATTTTATGTTCTTTTTTTTCCTTTTCAGTTTATGTGCTGTAATGACATCCTCCTAAGTTACTCCATCACAAGAAGAATCATTTTGCTTTAGTACAAAATCATTGTTTAGATTAAAAAATGTTAATACATTTAAAAAGTGTAGGTGGTACTGATGCTCTTCGACTCTCACCCTCTTTGTCCATCAGTTTCTCTCCCTGCCTGGTGATTTTGGCTCGCAGCTCAGCAGCCAGGATGAAGCCTTTCTGCTCCTCGTTGGCCTCCAGAAACTCCTGCAATGGCGCCTCCTGCTGGAGCTGCCGGTGCATGATACTCAGGAAGGTGGAGAAGTCCAGCTCTCCTCGCCGGTCTGTGAGACGGAAAAGAATCTGCTTTTACTGGCACAAAGAAATGAGGCCACTGCAGAAAAAGGGAAGGGCGGGGGAGAGAATATCACACAGTGTATGTGGAATGAGTTGTTCAAATATTAAAGCAATAAAATGAAGAGTGTGACATTTTAAAATAGGCAGTTAATTAGCTGGTAGATACAGAGGTTCCTGCAGGCTTTTTTCAATGTTTATTATCAAAAGATAACACAAGAAAAAAAAAACTAATATCATCACCTTTATGTAAACACGTGGAAATATCCAAACCACGATGAAATAAAAAGACTCTACAGGAAATCCAGATATTTGGTCCCTCTGGACTGATGCGCCCCTCTTTGAAGACAAAATAGATTTATAATGACTTCACTTTTTCTTGATCCCTGGATAAATACATTAATTTCTCCATATTCTAGATCCAGGTTATCGGAGCAGCTGCTGAAGGAGAGATGCCCCTACGTACCCAAGCCAGCTGAGATCCATAATCTCCCCAGCGTGTCCTGGATCTGCTCCAGGGTCTCCAGTCTTTTGATAACAGTGTCAACAGCATCAAAACAATGTCATTTCGGTCTGCAGCTGCACTCTCTTCTAGGACCTCCACACCCTGCCATAAGTGTATATGGGAAAGTGGAGGCAGAGAGAATT
Source organism: Cichlasoma orientale (assembly GCA_034780415.1). Classification (NCBI taxonomy): domain Eukaryota; kingdom Metazoa; phylum Chordata; class Actinopteri; order Cichliformes; family Cichlidae; genus Cichlasoma; species Cichlasoma orientale. Next base: position 339,193 of record JAVDPK010001130.1, read on the forward strand.
AGTCATCTGCATCTTCTACAACTTTTCATCATTTTTTTTACAGGAATTGTTTCACTGGTGTAGCAAAAATAATGGAAATTGTGTGAAATATGTGTTTTGTTTTGTTTTACATTATAGGCATAAATATGATTGAAAACTGTAATTAAGTCCATTTAGGATTATCTGTCAAAGATAAAGGAAATGCTTTAAGCTTGATAAACACAAATACAGCCATTAAACAAAGTTTAATATGAAGTGATAAATGCTTACTTTACTTACTAAAATAGGTGAGTTGCTCGAGGGTAAAGTCAGAAACAGACGGGCTGCAGATTTGAAGAATGGGAAGGCAAAGCAGCTTGAATACATGTACTAGAAGTGCAGCTGAGCTTTACTTTGTGGCCCTCCTGAACTAATGCTATGCTCAGCTGTATGCGGAAATGCCCATTCCCATTAGTGGCAAACTGTTTAATTTTAGCACATTTCCAGATTTGTGTATACATTATTGCTGTGCCACCTTCTTTCAATCACAAATGAATGAGAGACGCTGCTAGCTGGCAGGCCTTGGTTAAGCCAGTCAAGGGTTGGGCAGAAGAATAAAAGAGAGCAGAGTAGAGCTTCTCTTTAGCTCGGCTGTTTTGAAGAAAACATCGAGGTGTTGTCGTAGCCTTGGCATCAGCTGCAGCATTAAAACCCACGCCTCTCCCTTTAAAAAGACACTTTACTCAGTAATAATCTCGGTTCAGTTCAATTCAATTTTATTTATATAGCGCCAAATCACAACAAACAGTCACCTCAAGGCACGTGAGAGTCAGTTAAGAGGCCTCATACCAGTCCTAGAATTAGCTTAAATCCACACACAGAGGGTAAAATCCTCCCTCACACAGTGAAATCCATCCCAAAAAGAGTTAATATGGAGGTCCATATCATCACACATCACTTGAATTAGAGTCTCTATTCCCAATCATTCAAATAAAAGTTCCCAAATTAAGGTTAAAACAATGTATTTTTGAGCAGAATCAAAATTCCCCTTGGTAAGCCCTCCAGGTTGTTTCGAGTCTCAGGGTTAGAATTAGGGTCATAGGATCCCACAATGGGTTTTCCTCTTGGGCCAATAATAAATTGGAAGTGGCACCCAAAAATGGAATGATGGAATTTGGAATTATGGAATGTCAATAGGGGGCAGTATAAGCTTACAAATGATTTTGAATGTGAGTCAGTGGGAGATTGGGCATAGAAAATGGAGTGTCTTCCCTATTTAGGTCTATAGAGGGCGGTGTTTCGCTAAAAGTCATTTTCAATGGGGGTGAGAGGGGAGAAGTCATTTTTTGGTCAAACTAAGGGAATAATGCACGGATAATCGGGATTATGAAGAATAATGTTAAACTTATATACAGGCGCAATCTAATCACACACACACACACACACACACACACACACACACACACATCTCTTTAAAAGGTAGGAGAAGGACCTGCCTCTGAGGCAGCTTTCCTCTCCCCCACGGAGCGGGGTGGAGGCACAGAGCGCTCCAAAATGCAGGTTTCTTTAAAAGGCAGACCTGCTAGTGGTAAATGGACTAATTCTTATATAGCGCTTTTCTACTCTAGCTGAGCACTCAAAGCACTTCATACAACACGTTTGCATTTACCCATTTACACGAGCACGTCCTTCGACAGCTAAGTGCTTACTGTCTAACATTTACACACTCATACCCTGATGGTTGCAACTCTGCGGTTCATCATCTTGCCCAAGAATACTTCGGGAGGCAGACTGGAGCAGCGAGGACTTGAAGCACCAACCTTCTGATTAGATGACCTGCTCTATCTCCTGAGCTACAGCCACCCCAATTAAGACTCCTAATTAGCAGGCAAATAACACACTAGAATTTAATTCACCAAAACTAGGCCACAACCTTCTTGGATAGTTAGTACCACACAAAAAGCCTTTTAATATTTATTATTATTTTTGAATATTAATTTTAATAACATTAAAAGGTATTTAATGGACATTGTAAGATGGGATTTTTTTTTTTACCTGACAAAGACCACATGCACAAATTTAGCAACTGAATGTTACAAAATGTTCTCCTGCATAATTGCTAGATTTGTATTATTTTCTCCTTCATACTTGTTTTTTTTTAACATTAAAAATATAAGCCACCTTCAGCTAGATTTTGTATACATGCAAGGCTTTAGTTTTATTATTATTATCATTATTATTATTATTATTATTATTATTATTATTATTATTATTATTATTATTATTATTATTATTATTATTATTATTATTAATAATAATAAAGAAAGGACAATGTCAGATTTGAAAAAAAGAGGGGAAAAGAGAAAAAAGAAACTGTCTTCAAAGTTTGATGATTGAGCTGTTTTTCAGGTAATGGCCGTCACATTGAAACAAGTCATTTTACTTGGTTTGGATATTTGATCACACAGCTATTTGAATTTGAGCTCTACAAAACCTAGCATATTACTAGCATCGCTCTGTCACCTCCTGCTATTAATAATATGTGCAAATTACACTTAATCACTCATCATTTAGGTCATCTTCAAATGGAGCTGTGTGCCTACCATATAAACACATTACATTGTGGAAAGGCAATTATGTATTATTTGAGAAAATAAGGTATAATGGCTGCTGCTCTTTGCCTTTCTCTTTTTGCTTCTTAGACTTTTTTGCTAATACACTGTGTTCTTCCTTTAAATCAGAATGTTTTCCAAGACAAATTCAAACTTAGTTACTAACTTAGTTTATAGACGTTTAGCAGACGCTCAAATGTCCTGGTAAAACACCAGTCTGGGAAATATTGAAAAATATTTTTGACAGTCTATAAGAGTAGTTGTTGCTCTACGTATGTAAAATATGATTCTTAAGAGTTATCACCGCTTTTATGATGCCTTCTCTAACTCATTATGAGTCATGATCAACATGAGCAAGACCAGAAGTTTTGCTTTGTTAACCTAGAAAATGTATCCCGCGACTCATAAGCCCCATTCAGACATGGAATAGATAACAAAATTGTGTTCAGCAATCAAAGTGATGGAATTATGTCATTAAGATAGGCCACTTTTACATAGTGCAAATGTAAACATAGGCACACACATATATCTGTATGTAGTACATAATGTGAAATAGCTCATTCCCCAATACTGCAGTTAATCTCTCCTTTGTGGCAAGTCTGCCAAGAAGTAAAGGCTTGGCCTGGGCTGAAGCCTTTGTGTACAGTAACATCTGGCATGGTTACGAGGCATCTGCTTTCCCCCACCTGGACCAATCTGATCATGTTTCTGACTCCAACATACAGACCTCTGATCAGCACTGTGAAACCTTCCACCACTGCTGTCCAAGTGTGGTCGAAGGAACAGCTCTGAACAGCTGCAGGATTGTTTCGAGTGCACAGACTGGTCCATTCTCAACGATAAATGCATACAGTTCTGCAGTACTGTTTTATATATTATTTGTATAATCTTGCCTCACCTTACTGTACCTCTCTGAGCTTTTTCACCCCTACATACCATGTCGGTCTCTCAGGTCAGCAGACCAGCTGCTCTTGGAGGTACCAAGATCAAGAAGGAAGCTCAGAGGGGACAGGGCTTTCTCTGTTGTTGGTCCTAAATTATGGAATGACTTGCCTTTGCAGGTTAGAGAGGCCCCTTCACTGTCCACTTTTAAAGTTCGTCTTAAAACCCATTTATTTTCCTTGGCTTTCAACACCAGCAGGACCTAGTTTTAAACTGTATGTTCTTGTTTGTTTGTTTGTTTTAACCTGAGAGAGTTTTTTTTTAATTGTTATTTATTTGCGTTTTAATTGTACAGCACTTTGTGTCAGCTGGTATGGTATGGTATATTAAAGCCTTTGCGGACGCTGTCACCACCACCAATCACATCTGGATCTTCCCCAACAACAAACCACAGCTGACCAGGAAGGTTCAGCTCATATCAAGGGCCTGAAGCAAGGCCTTTGAATCACACACAAATGGCTCAAATGACAACCATGTGCAAAGATCTGTCTCACATGAAATAACCTTGTCTATTACATGTGCAGTTCAGTTAGATTATTATTTGTACTTTTCCCTTCTATCATATATCTCATCTTTATATTTATAGGTGTAGAGTGTTTTTTATTTCATTTTATAGTTATTTATTTCTATTTTGCATACTTTTATACAAGTGTCTGTACTTCTTTATCCCAGAATGCACCAAAAATTGTGTTGTATATACAGTGACAATAAAGAAGCCTTGAACCTAGAATGATATCGATAACGGTGATGATGAGATAATTAATTTGCGTCTGTTTTTATAAAAAGTTTAAGACTTTTGACATTTTTATCATTTTGAGGGGAAAGAGATGAATCAAGATAACACATGTTCACAATCTTACAGATCCTAAATGATGCTCTCACTAAATTAACCAGGTTGATCTGAATGTTCTGATCAGACTGAAACACCTGAGGAACTGTTCAATGAAATACGAAGACTAAATGAACACTGAATGAACAACTGTCTGAATCTGTCCAGTCTGCAGACACAATACTGTATATCAGACCCACGAGAACAATTAGGTAATATTAATAATTAGCCCAGTCACAACAATTCCTTACCCTCCACATCTGCAGGTGTAGTAAAACTCCAGTCTGATGATATAATACAACAAGGTGGAAATGCAGAACAAAATATCAGCTATACAGTTAAACAAAATTTGAATTTCCCCCTTCCTGCAAATGTTCCCAACTACAGTTTATTTATATTATGAGGGGCTGATGAGAAGTGCAAATGATTAAACTGATAAGCAGGATCCTTAACCGTGTATGTGGTGGTGACAGGATGTAGTTTGAGTTGAGGAGTCAACAGTTGCAAAATAATGTGTCCAAGAGGTAATGGTGAAATTGATTTGTCTGAATTTGTCTGAGTATTGTTACAATACAAAGCGCCTTGAGGCGACTGTTTGCTGTGAACTGGCGCTATATAAATAAAATTGAACTGAATTGAACTGAATTGAATCTGATAATCTTTTCCGCAGAGCTATCCAATCAAAGTAATGTGCGATGGAACATTAGAAGTTAGAGCACAGATTGCACATGCTCCTGGTGGCAGTGGTAAACAGGTGCTGAAAAATAGCAAACAACAAAATCATTTGAACGAAAGGGCATTTTCTTTACATTTAGCATAACTCAGGGAATCATTTATGCTTTTCAATAAACATGGCTTTTAAACTTTTCCAGTGCCTGCCCTGATTTGGCCTTGCTCGAAACTGCTCGGTGACGGCAGGAATAGAATTTTAATCTGAGCTTTCTGCTGTTTTCTTTGTCTGTGTAACCGACTCCTGAGCTATCTGGTGGATTTCAAGAGTAGGTGTTTATCCCAGGATGATCCCAGCCTCTCTGAATGTTGATAACGTGTTGGTGAGTAATAGAGTTTCCAGCAGAGTCCTGCTTTAGACCAGCAGGGACAAAAGGATGACTGATCTAAAGCTTCTGATGTTTCTTCATCTTAATGCAAAATAATCACGTCAAAAGCCTGAATTTAGGATGTTAGGGTGTTAGCATGCCTGCCGTTGTTAACAGGTCATAAATACAAAACTGAGGCTGGTGGGAAATTCACTGTGGAAGGACTGCACTTGATTCATAATCCACGGTGGTGGTTTACAGAGACAAAATTATAAAGTTGACTCTGTGTTAAAAAAAAAAAAAAGCTTATTATAACCATGTGAAATAATCATTAAATGCTTTACTAGATGTTATTTCCAGTTAAATGGATGTTATTTCGTAACACTAATGAAAACCTTGAAAACTGCTTTAAGACACTTTCATTTTATTTAAACAGACTCGTTCCCGTTAAGACTTCCAAATACAGGAAGAAAACCAATTTATAGACTGACTTGCTCTGCAGTGCATGTCTTTGTATCATGCTGAGGCTGTCCTATTGTGGCCCTCTCTCCAACTACCTGTTCCTGGACCTGTCAATGGTGCTGTAATAGCTAGTCACATTCTTTTCTTATTTGTCGCAGCAAGACCTTTGTTCCTTCTCAAACAACAGAGGTCTGTTCTATTCCATTCTGCTGCTGCTGTGTCTCCTTTGATGCTGAGGACAGCATAGACAGATATCAAAGCAGATGAAACTGGATCCACGTTGCCCCCCACCCCCAAGCTCTCATCATTTTATAATTGGGAATTAGGGAGGGAAATAAAATGTCTTTTTCTCAGTTTCCTTCTCCGAGGTTGTTTATAATGATGTTTGCTACATGCCTTCAGTTCAACACAGTCCTGTCCTCATCACGCATGTTTTGCTTTGCAAAGTCCTTGTTTGTGCTTTTTTTTCATGTAATGTTTGTGTTCTTCTAAATTTTCCATGTGAATATTTGTGGATTAATGGTGCAAAATGTGGAGCTGAGTGAGAAACCAAATGCAGGACACCGCAGATAGAATAATGAAAAAGCAAACCTTTCATTGAGGTTGGTAGAAACAGATGGACAAAGGCATGCTGTAAGCATGAAAATGAGATAAAGGGTGGCACAAACACACATTAGGGGGATTACTACTCCCACTACTGCCATCGCTGCTGATAATAATACATGAACCAAAGCAAAACTAAACGCAGAAACAAAAGACTTGATATTACCAGAACTAAGACTTGCATTTAACTACAAATGATCTGCATTCGAACAGCGACCTGGCAATCTGGCTACTACTGGCTACACCAGAAGCCGAGGAAATGTTGACTACAGTACCCAGATGGTGATGTAAGCAGGCTAGCTGATGGGTCCTGGCCCTGTGTTTGACATACATGTACAGTACTGTGCAAAAGTTTTGAATCACCCTTCATTTCTTTGCATTTTGTCAGGAAAATGGGAAATAACTGCAGCAATTTATTGCAACATCTGCAACATACACATGAAGATACAGTATATAAAGTAAAACCAGTTGATGAGCTCAAAAGTCAATATTTGGTATGACTACCTTCATTCTTCAACACAGCCTGAACTCTCCTAGGCAAGCTTTCTTGTAACTTCTTTAAGTATGTCTCCAAGCTTCTGGAAGGATTACAAAGCTCCTCTTTGGATGCTGCTTCAATAACACTGCAGTAAAAGCTCCGTATGCTTTTACTGTTCAGTATTCTTTTACTTTCATAATCTGCAGGACATGCAGACTGGATGTTGTGTTGAGGACTCAAATGCTAATGAAATGAACAAACTGGAGCTGAGAATTGCTGAAGCTACGGAACACTAGGAAGGTGAACAGGTTCAGGGACATAAACAGGAACTAAGAAAGATGCTCTGACACAGGATGAGGGGAGACTGAGACAATAAATACACAGAGGGGGGACTAGGGGAAGTGGAGACAGCTGGGGAGGATGACACAGAAAGCAAAACTGAAGGCAAAGCACAAAGTGTGTCCCAGTGATCCCAGGAGCTATGTTGTCCAGGGGGCTTGTCCCTGTGGTAGGGTCTCCCATGGCAAATTGGTCGTGGGTGAAGGTCCAGACAAAGAGCAGTTCAGAAGACCCCTATGTATATAACAACGAGGGAACAGTTTACCCTGCGGTAGGGTTACCGGGGCCCCACCCTGGAGCCAGGCCTGGGGAGGGAGCTCAAAGGAGAGTGTCTGGTGGCCGGGCATTAGCCAGTGGTGCCCGGCTGGGCGCAGCCCGAAGAGGTTACATGTGGAGGCCCACCACCCGCAGGAGGTGCTGTAGGGGTCGGGTGCAGTGTGTGTCAGGCGGTGGCCAAGGGTAGAGGCCCTGGCAGACTGATCCCCGGCTATCGAGACTGGCTATTGGGACATGGAGTGTCACCTCTCTGGTGGGAAAGGAGCCTGAGCTAGTGCGTGAGGTTGAGAGATACCAGCTAGATATAGTTGATTCTTATAGATCGATTTTGTAATCGTATCACCAGAGGAGCCAGTTGAGGTGGCTCGGGCATCTGATTAGGATGCGTCCTGGCCGCCTCTTGGGTGAGGTGTTCCAGGCATGTCCCACCGGGAGGAGGCCCCGGAGTAGACTCAGGACACCCTGGAGAGATTATATCTCTCGGCTGGCCTGGGAATACCTTGGGGTCCCTCCTGATGAGCTGATGGAGGTGGCTGGGGAGAGGGAAGCCTGGGCTTCTCTGCTTAGTCTCCTGCCCCCGCGACCAGGCCCCGGATAAGTGGAAGAGAATGGATGGATGGATGGATGGATGGATGGATGGATGGATGGATGGATGGATGGATGGATGGATGGATCACTACATAAGATGTGTTGCCGTTGATATTCAGTCCAATTCTTGTGTAACGTGGCAGACCTCACACTTTCCTCCCTGTTTCCCTTTGTTAAGAATGGCTTCCTGACCGCCGCCCTTCCACTGAGACCATTTCTGATGAACTTTCAGAGAGCAGCAGATGGATCCACTGAAGGGCCAGCTCTTTGGGAATCATCTTGCTGGTGCAAAAATATTATTTTATATCTGTTAAACTGTTATTTCCGCTATTTTTCATAGAAAAACTAAAGAAACAGGAATCAAATGATGTGCATTTGCAACAGGCTGGTACTAACAAATTGCCTAAAGATACAATTGAACAACTAGAATCTGTACTTTTCTAAGTTGTGTGTAGATACAATACTGATTCAACCCTTGAGTTTTGGTGCTTTTCTATACTTGAATGAGTCATAGGTCAGTGATAAGTGGTTAAACAAATAACAACAACATAAATATTCCTCGGAAAATGGTCAGTTGCAAGGACTGAACCGAAAATGAATGAAAAAGAAAAAACAGCCAATGTGCAAAGAAAAACTTTGACAGAACTTCAGAAAGCCTGGAGAATACTGCTCAAAACCACTTTTCAAAATTCCAAGCTTTTGGAAGCAAAATATAAAGAAACGGGGGATGACTTTAGACTCTTGCACAATATTGTAGCTATAATTAAAAAAAAAAAAAATCACCAAGCCCTATTTAAAGACAGGTCAATATGGACCCAGACAGGTCAATAGTTTACAGTATAGAGATATACTCATAACTGACTAACTAACTCAATTCAGACCTTCACTGCCGTAGTCTGTATTGGCATCAGTAAGACAGGATTGAGACAAAGCAGAACAGGAAGAGTAGGTTCAGAGGAGAACTTGCACACCAACTGTATCTTAGTCTATCCATCTCCACAATAATGTGGCATCCAGGCCTCCTCTGTTGACCATCATCATACCCGCTTTAATATAACTTTGAGGTTTACGCAGGGTCAGAGTCAGACCTTGAGAATGTTCCATGTAAAACTCATGTTTGATTGAATATGATATGCCAAGATTTGTCATTTCCACCAAATTCTAGCCAATGCAACTTAGCCTTAGCCAGCTGAGTAACATACAGAAGAATTTAAATTTAAAATACATCAGTTATTCTTTAAGCAAAATTATGTCGCTTTTTAAAGGATTCTTTATCAACATTCTAATGTACAGTTAGGTTTACAGCATTCAGATTTCCTTTAATGTCATTCAGGGATAATGGATATAGGAGGCAATGGATATGGAGCTGCCAGGGAGGAAGAGTGGATGGATGTAGTGAAGGAGGACACACAAAGGGTTGGTGTAACAGAAGAGGATGCTGGGGAGAGGGATGAAGGCAGATGATCTGCTGTGGCAAGCCCTTAAAGGATGCAGCCAGAAGAAGAAGAAGAAGAGGAAGAAGAGATGAAATACAATTGTTTCTATGATAGCATTTTAATTCAAAGTATTCCCAATTTTATGTTGAGGAACATTATTCTGAAATAGTTCCACAATTTAAAGATGCAGTTTTTGTTAGTTTGTTTGTGTTTTAGCAGATTTGAACCTCTGCCTAATTTTATTTCTGAGAAACTGTCTCCGTAAGAGACTCTTTGTATACTCGGTCTTATTACTGACCTATTGCCAGTTAACCTAATGAGTGGTTTCTCCCCTCACAACTTTTGGGATATGTTGTTGCCATACCAAGATTTTATGATCTGTTTATAGTTTTTCATCACCAATTTGTTTTATACGATAAGTACATTGATTGAAAAATTGGAAACTGAAATCCCAGCAGAGGATTGGAAATCAAATAGTACTGCAACTTATAAATATACACATGCGACTAACACAATAGGATATATGCACAGATGTTTGATGAGCACTGTTTCACTGTGTTTGGCAGAAAGATTTTGGGGAGAAGTCAGAGTGATCTGTGAAGAAATTATCTTAAAAGGAATTCCACTAGACTCAAAGACATTTCTGCATGTTTGTATCCAGAAGAACATAATTGTGATAAAAATGAACACTGCTGGGTCCCCATGCTGGGAACGTTACTTTCCAGTTGTCTACATAAAGGGCTTATTATTTCCTGATTGAAAATTATGCACTGAAACACGGCACAGGACTTAAACTGTGAAGTGCAGTCCAGTATGTAAATCCTAGGATATCCCTTTCATTTTGCTCACCCTCTCTGTTCTCTTTTATCTACTCACTATATTCTGTTCTTTCAATGTTACATTCCCTTCCATTTCTCCTTTGATCATGTCCCACTGTGTTTCTGCTCCATCATAATCACCAGGTGCTCTGATTCTCGTAATACTGATGATCATGCCTGATACCATTGACCTTAAAAGGTGCAACCTGGCTCAATTCCAGGAAGGTTCCCTCCAGAGTTTGATGTGTAATTGTGTGTCCTTACAGAGTAAAGGTGGAGAGCTGTGACAGTAAAGAATTGCATGAAATCGTTTCCTCATTCTCCATTAATCTAGCTTTTCCACTGTTACAATAAAATGTAAAATATCCATCCATCCATCCATCCATCCATCCATCCATCCATCCATCCTTTTGGTGTTTTCCCCTTGCAGGTTTTCCTTGAATTTTGTCATTGAATTTCTAAATGAGTTTCATTAACCTTCAGAGCAAATCAATTTTACTGTTGCTGATGGCTCTTGTCTTCTCTCAGAGAATTTTAGCCACTGTTTATTCATCTATTTTCTACCATTTAAAGTGCTTCTAGTGCTCAAAGTACAGTAGAATAGGCTTAAATAAGAACCAGTCCATTTACCATTTAAGTGGGTCTAAGCTGTGGGAGCTGCTGTCTAAACAGAGATGAGTACTCCTCTTTCACCCCAGCTACTGCTCCCAGCTTTTCTGGGGGTATACCAAGGTGGGAACGTTTCTTTAGTTTTCCAGGTACCAGAGAGGTCAAGGTATTTTCTCTGATCTTTACAAACCCTATACCAAAATTCTCTTTAAGAAATTTAGTTTTTTTTTTAAGTTAAAGACATTGACACTGCCACCAAACTCCCCAAATCTCAATCAGATCAAGCATCCACGGAATGTGCAATAGCAAGACCAAAGTCCCAACACAAAGGCTCTACTGTCAAGCTACCAGTGCACCAAATGACTCCCCAGATGCTGTGTGTCTATGTCTTGATGGGGACTTACAAAATACTGTTGATTTTCATGTTGCGGCTGATCAGTGTACAGCCCCCACAACTGCTGCCTGAATTACCTAGATTGTCTTCTTAATAACTGTGAGAAAATTTGATGTTATTTAATATGTACCTTCCCATTTGCAGTATAATAACCCCCAAGATCAGTTTAGTCTTCCTTTAACAGCAATGAAAAACAGCATAATTACATGAACACATTAAAGACTAAAACTGTGAAATTGAAACAATGTTTCTTCTCAATTAGGGCCCAGTGGAGCCGCCAGACGAAGCCTAGACTCCGTGTTGGAAGGAATTCTTGCCCTCATACTAATAAAAACAAAACAGCAGCAACAAAAAAAACCATATTTTAATGTCATCCAGTTATTTTGCTCCTAAGGCACAACTCAGCACAATAAACAGATCACATGCATTAGGAAATGAGTCTAATTACAGTGATTCTGTGGATCCTTACAGAGGCCCAATGAGCACAAAGCACAACTGTCTATGGAAGGACATGTTGAACAGAAAATTTATATCACACTGGATTATGAAGGATCTTTTTGTATTAAATGACAGTCGTAATGTGAAAATATCCTTGATTTTTCCATGATAATCAGTGTTGTCACAATTCAATTTAATTCAATTTTATTTCTATAGCGCCAAATCACAACAAACAGTCGCCGTATTGTAAGGTAAAGACCCTACAATATTGCAATCTCAAGGGCCGATTTATTAATTAACTCTTCATCAAAAATACAAAGAAAGGCAACAGCCACGCTGGAGCTAATAAAGTAGGAATCACAGGAGGACGTGGAACAAGGAAAACACACTACTGAGTGAGGAGGATGCAACAAAGGTCAAGGGGAGACTGAGGCAATGTATACAAACACAGGATGGCTAAGAGGTGGGAACACAGCTGGGAATAGTTACACAGGACGAGACAAAGGGAAGCAGAACTGAACATGAAGCACACATGATGAAGGACCAGCAAAACAAAACAGGAAGTAACTAAACACATGACAGATACAGAGACTTGGGAGGCATGATCACTGAAACTAGGAATGAAATATAGACAACTATAACTACAGTATAACCAGAACCTTACAACTAAAATAGGCTACACAGGTTCAAACCTCAAGAGTGCAGAAACTACAGCAAACTAAGAATCCAACAGAAACATCAAATAACAGAAAGGCCAAAACTCCAAAATAGTGCTTCTATCTATGGATTCAGAAGTGATGGTGGAAAACTAAGAGCTTCAAAGGATACAGTAGATGAATCCTTTATGTTTGTATTAAAAAAAAACATTTCTCAGTCGCATCTGCAAATGATTTTGAATTAGATGTGAAAAAGCAGAGAAAACCTTCAAATTAAAAGACTTTACATAAACTCATTTTCACCTTTGAATTAACGGACACTAAAAAAACAAACAAAGTTAATTAATTGAAAAATAATATTATAAAACATCCATCCATTTTCTTCCACTTATCCATTTCAGGGTCGCACGGGGGCCGGATCCTCTTCCAGCTGTCATAGAGCGAGAGGCAGGGCACACCCAGGACAGGTCGCCAGCCCCACACAGAGAGAGACAGACAGCCATTCACACCTATGAGCAATTTAGTATCATCAATTAATCTAACCCCACTCAGTGCACGTCTTTGGACTGTGCTAGGAAACACACACACAGAGACATGGGAGAACAAACTCCACACAAAAAGGCTCCGGCCAAGGAGGATTCAAACCCTGGACGTTCTTGCTGTGAGGTATCAGTGCTAACCACTGCACCACTGGGCTGCCCCAATAATTAAAAACACAATTTCTCTGGAAAATAAGTTTCATTAATAAGTTTATTGCATTCTTGAAAGCATAATATTTCTAAGCAACTCGATACGTTTAATTTAGTGAGTGAAGCTCTTTCATCGTCGCATATTTAGTTATTTTTTTGTCTACAGAAAGACGTGTTTTGTGTTCATAAATATGTACATTTGGGCATCAGGAAGAGGAGAAATAGGCAGTGGTATCGTTGGTATCTGCTGCAGGGCTTGTGTACTGCTACCCTCATTGCTAAAGAAAAAAGGAACCTGTGCTTAGATCACACCCTGAGTTTAGCTGATATTGATCTTTTTCCACAGTAAATGATCTCTTCTTTCTTATATTCGTTAATTGATTGGGTGGAGACCATTTATAACAGATTTACAAAACAAGATTATAAAAAAGAAAGCTGAAATACGAATCATATGCAGTTAGACACGTGCTTTGTACAGAGAAACTGCAGCATAGCCTGTTACTGTACCGTGCAGCTTTATTTAACCTGAATAACCTGTATTCTTATTTCAGAGCATGGATTGCAAATAGTGAGCTTTGGAAAACGCGACTGTTACAGGGTAATAACAACAGTTAACTTTATACCCGTTCCCCCCCCCCCCCCCACATCAGCTCAGTTTTCATGTGAACAACTTTTAAATAATGTCTTGGGTTCCTGGGTGTTCTGACCATTTAGGATATCTTTGTACAGCCACACATTAACAAAAGACAGATCCATACATTATGGCCAAATTACTGGCTGCTGGGCACGACTCCTGCAACCACTGCGTGCCTCTTGTTGTGTGGCAGGAGGCTTTTCCTTCAAAGCCTCAGGGACACACTCAGACACAGATACACTCTTACACTGCTTCACTCACGACACTATTTGTAAATCATTTAGTTTGTGCTTTTACTTAAGACTGTAAATGGTGTATATTAATGTTTCTGTTCCATGGTAGGTTATTTTTTTATACTTTTAATGAAAATCTACCACTGGTCTGTTAAAAAAAAATGTATCAAAATTAAGTGCTTCATAAAACAAGACCTAAAAGCAGTGAGAGGAGCAAATTTTGACATAAACTTAAAGAAAATCCCAACAAATCGTGAAACACTGGCAAGAAGATGTTTTATCGACCTTATTGCATGACCATGATGCTCATGCAATAAGCAGTCACAGTCACACATCAGATTAGGACAGAAAAATACAGCAATTCAATGCTCAGTCTCTGAGGGCGACAAAGAAAAATCTGATGATGGTATTATGTGATATTATTGAATTTTATAATGCGTTCTGTTCGTGACCTGCCCATGTGCCCATGCTGCGTGGAGGAGGGGCTGCTGACGTGAGGAGAGAGCAGCAGGGTCGGGCTGAAACGACAATAAAAGGTGGAAGACGTCCGCTTTTCATCCAGTGCTGCACACGCCTGCCAACTTCTGCTGCTGAGTGCGACGTGAACTGGACTGAAGGAAATTCACATCAAAGGTAAGGTACAGTTTTTGTAGCCTTCAAAGGGGCGAACTGTTCATGAAAAGTTAGTGTCTACCAAAATGAAACAACCTACTGAGGATTAAAACTAGTTGCTGCTGCTGTCGGTGTTCACGAGTGAATGTGAGCATTAACACTTTCTTTTTTGTCTTTCTCAGATGCAGAAGTGCTTTGGGATTTTTTGCATGGCGCTCATTTTTTGCGCAACTCTTTCCGAGACCATCGGGCTGGTCGTTGCGGTAAGCTGTTCAAAATTCAACTTTATTGTTATCCTCCCACTGAAATGTAGGTGCCAAGATAACAAAAATAAGAATAACTAAAATGGTAAATAAAGAATGTATGAATAGGCATCAAGACAACAGAGACTAATAGGATTTAAAATAATATCAAAATCATATGAAATAACATTATAAAATAATGTAGCACAAAAGTATCAATTTTTCACAATTAAGTTGTTACACACTTGATCACACAAATAAAATGTGTGTATGCGAGTATGATGTAAAATGAATCGGTTTAGTGAATATCTTGGTAGGATAAAGTAACAAGTACCAGCTGTTGAATCTGACAACAGCAGGGACAAAGAACCCATCGTAGTGTCTTTACGGCGGGTAGGTGAAGCAGTCGGTCACCAAAGGTGCTGCTCGGGCGCCGGGGCTGTCAGGCAGTGGCTGCAGGAGTTGTGCCCAGCAGTCAGGAAAATAAAGCAACGTGTGGATCTGCCTTCTTCTAGTGACAACAGTTTCTCCAGTCTTTCGTTAATGTGTATTTGTGCAAAGATATCCTAAAGAGGCAGAACACCCAAGAACCCAAGACTTTATCTCAGTTGTTCTCATGGGAACTGAGCTGGCGTGAGGAAAAAAAAGAAAGTGAGTCTTTATCTTGGCTGAAGCACAGTTCTAAAACAAAATCCAAAAATGTGAAGCAAAAACTCAAAGTGAGCCCAGTGAAAACACTGGGACAAAGACTGAAGTTAAGACAGGATTATTTACACACATGACTTGATTTGGGAAGTGGGGACAGCTGGGGCGAAGTAGACACAGGCGCAGACAATCAAGGCAACGAGAACCAGAAACCCAAACTCAGAGATTAACTAGAAAACTAAAATACATAAACCCCCACAAACCTGCAGCCTGTGACAATAAGTATGTTTTACATTTAAAAAAAAGACTTTTTCATTTACATAATTAAAAGATCAGAACCTCGTTAAAGCAGTCATCAGCTGTGTGTCTCTGCCCATCAACTGCTTGCTGTTTCTGTCTTTGCATTCTGCAGGCAAAGGAAAAGCGTGGCTGGACACTGAACAGTGCTGGCTACCTGTTAGGGCCCCGTAAGTATTGATTACACACACACATGCACCCGCATATTGTTTGAAAGTGTTGCCCAGGTAACATGGCTTACAAAGCAGACAATAATATTCTGTGAATCAGTGTAATTTAGTGTCATTTAAAGACCCTAATTATCCTTAAAAGAATGACTGAGTGAATATTGGGTATCCAGTTATGTGTATGAAGGTGTTTATTCTTACACGTTGGAGTCTGAGTCATTCCATGGAAGGAACCCTGGAAATGTCCCTTTGTGTGTGTGTGTTTGTGTGCGTGTGCGTGTGTGTGAAGCCCAGGTAAAGGTTGCTCCTGCCTCATCCTGTGTTTCAGGTCGTATTGATCACCTAATTCAGATAAAGGATTCTTCCAGTGCCAGAGGCAGAGACGAGCTGGTCACTCAATGTAAGATAGAAACATACAGCTGCTGCAGGGCCTTGGTGTCACCAGGAATTGCTCTATCCAAACATCTCACCTTTTAGCTGCTTTTGTTGCTGTGCTTATATTTACAAATGTTGCATTTCTGTTAAATAATGCATTGGTGATCTCAAGAATGTATGAGTTGTAGTTTTTGGACTAACCCTAAGCCTACACTGCACATTTATAGTGTCAACATAAATGTGCATTCGCACAGCATTCTGTTAACTTTTAACTGAGATTATATTAGCGTTGGGACTGTAGAGGAGGTTAAAACATCCTCAAAAATACTAAAAACTGGCCTAAAATCTATTTTATTTAGAAGAGCATCATCACTTTCAGTAGAGGTTAGATGTAGCCAGGGTAGCCAAGCGTAGCACAACCCGGTGAGATCCCTTATTATTCCACTACATCTATCTGTAAATAGATGCCTATAGATATTTTCTGCATATCTCAACAAGATATACAGGGATTACTTAAACTGTAGAACAGTCAAACGTCCACAGCCGTCTATGAAGGATAGAATATAAGAGCCTTTAATCTGGGTAGTTTACATATTTCCAATCTTTTTTAAATAAAAAGCTCAAAGCATTTCTCAGTCCCACTTTCCACTCTGATATCTATCCTATAAAGCAGCACAGACGATAAAGAGCGCTATGAAAGCTCAGCAACTTAATTTAGAAGTTTTATATTATTTACAACGATATTTTCATAGAACTGTAAGACATTCTCCTAATTACCTATGTTACCAATTTTGCTGATAAAAATTAGAATGTAAAGATCAAAACATAAAGGGCCGGTAGATCCAGCATGAGTCATTTATAGCATTATAATATATATATATATATATATATATATATATATATATTATAGCAGCAATCATTGAAATGCATTATTATGTCATGCTGGGGTCTCAAATGTCACATTTTAGCTAGACTTTTAAAGCACACAAAGAGGGCACGGGGTATTAGCTCAAGGACTACTTTAGCTAATGAAGCCCCCAATTTGGGTCAAACTATTGCAGCCACTTGATGTACTTCTTCTTCTGTTACATGTAATCACCACTCAGAGTAAATGACAGTGCTGAAGTATGTGAACTTACTATAAGAGCACATGACTGGCGAGCAAACGAACTGACTGTAGAATTCGCACAGCCAATGCAGCGGAATCAACGATTCGATTTGCACCTCACGTGTTCAGCTACAAATCCCAGTCAGGTCGCTATCAGTTCTTTCATTTCAAAATATCACAATAACACTTTTAAATATTGGTATAAATTGTACAGTCTAGTTTAAGAATATTGTATATTACAATAGAGGCCAGCTACCACTATTCATGGAAATGGGAAATACTCGTCCAAGTGAAACCTTCACAAGTTAAAATATTTATTTTTAGCAGTGTATTCCTGTCTGACAGACCTGCTGTGAACCCCTCGAAGAGACACTAGTGATTAAAGCAAATGGAAAAATGTAACTTTTTTTTAATTGTTTGTGGGTTCATGGATGGCACTGAAGTCTGAGTACCATCTCATTTCGGTCTTTGGGCCCATAAAAACTCTGCTAATGTAAAGACACTGACCATCTACAACCCACCACCATGGCTCCCTCTGCTTACCTGTTATTTTCTGTTTATCTTCATCATCATTATTTCACTGCATTAACTTGTGTGTCACAACTGCAGTTCAAAAAGCGTGCTTCGTCTTTTCCTTCCATCAAATCTCTACTAACTGCAATTCCATGAGCCAAGCCCTGCAGGTGGCCTGTACAAGTTTGGAAATTGAACCAAACAATTACAACCCAAATATCGTGCTGAAATTGTGTGAAGTGTGAACAGTGTCCTTTAGTGCTTCTTACCAGAATCAGGTAGTGGTGTGCACTGTGTATGTATGCGTGTCTAAAGTATGATGCCTCTGGGATATTTGTATGTATTTGTTGTTATTTTAATCTAGCGCACAACAGTTAAAGTGTTTATTTTTATTTAGTCGATAAGATTCAGCTTAAGCAAACCGAAAATGAACACAAATGAAGAAAAAACTGAAGCAGCCGAAAAGGTTTAAAGTACATGAAAATTGTGCATAAATTACATTTTTATCAAAAATATTGTAATTGCTGAATTTCAAGTGAACTGAGTTAATGATGGGAAAAATTAAATGAATTTCTTTGTCGAGCCATGTTGTGTTTATATGACTGCATCAACTGTGAATGCTCCTCATTGTCCAGATGGAATAGATGGACACAGGACACTAGGAGACAAGCCGGGTCTGGCTGGAAAGAGGGACATGGGCCAGGAGGAGGACTTCAGAACAGGTGTGTATGTCTCACAGAGAAACAGGATAACCTTCCTTCCTCTTGAAAAAGCTAGCGTCGCTGCGCTGAGAAGACAGATGTTGTTTGGGGTGTTATCATCAAGTACCTTTTTTGTTTGAAAAAGAATGTTGCACTAACCAGATGTGGATGAAACTGTTGCAACCCTTCTGTTAAAGAAAGAAAAACTGACAATTAACACTGAAATAACCTGAAACTGACAAAAATTATAATAAATAAAAATTACTGAAAATTAACGAATGAAAATCAGACAGTGCTTTGGAATTATGGTTCAGCTGAATCATTATAAAAAATCAAACCACTGAAACTGGCCTGGACAAAAATGATGGGACCCTTAACTTAATGGGGTTTTTTTTGCTCAACCTTTTGAGGCAATCAAGCAATTTCTGTAACTCTCAGTGAGACTTCTGCACCTGTTGGCAGGTATTTTAATCCACTCCTAATGAGCAAACTGCTCGAGCTGTCTCAGGTTTGAAGGATGCCTTCTACAGACTGCATGTTTCCGCTCCTTCCACAGATGTTCAGTAGGATTTAGATCAGGGCTCATAGAGGCCACTTCAGAAAAGCCCAGTGTTTAGTTCTGAGCCATCCACTGGGTGTTTTTAGCTTTGTGTTTGGCTCATTATCCTACTGGAGGACCCATAAGCTGTGACTGACACAAAGCTTTCTGGCACTGGGCAGCACATTTCACTCCAGAATGGCTCGATATTCTTGAGATTTCATTGTACAGATGCAGCAAAGCAGCTTATTTCTTATTACTTTTGTCAGTTTCAAGTTGTTTCAGTGACCACTGTGGGTTTTTCTTTCTTTAATGGACGGGTACCAATAAGTTTGTCCACGTCTGCAAATATACATTGATCAGTGTGTGAAACATTCTCGTAAACTTATAATTAATCCATTAAAAATACATAGGAGCACATATAGGGAAATAACAATAATAACAAATACATAGTGTCCTTATATTCTGTTGGCCATGTGTGTTCAAATTAAAAATATAAGTATTATGAACTTAAGGACTGATGGACTGATGGAGTGCTCACACTTTGAACACGTGAGCACTCCATCAGTCTCAGATAAACTCATAAAAACTTTGAAGCAGTTGTTTGTTTGTTTGTTTGTTTGTTTGCTCGTTTGTTTGTTTTGTTTTTTCATTTCCTCAACTTCTCATGATGGAATTCATACAAGAACATTATTACTGCTCATAGTGACTTCATAAAGTCTTCCCAGAGGTATTTTCAGAATATTTAAACAATAACCTGAGTTATTAACCATTTCTAAATGCTAATGAGTTCATCAAAACTTTTACGCTGCAAATTCTGAAGTCTGTCCATGGGATAAAGAACTGAGAGGAGAGGCTGCTGATTATTGTTTTATTATATATTGTCACAAACTTTGCATTCATGATTTTATTTAATTTTTTTTAAGAAAGCGCGAGCACCTCTCCTTTTGTTTGCAGTTGTAGTGGACTTGATTTTTCATTCTTAAAAAACTGCATTCACTAGACTTCCACAGAATGCACATTAATTGATAGGATGCGTTGGTAAATCTGCTCGTTCTTATGTAACACTTTTCTCCTCTACTTGAGCACTCGAAGCACTTTAAAATCATTTGGTTCTCACGTGTTTAAATCTAATCCTACATGTATCACAGGTCCTCTGTGTCTGAGACAATTCAGCGTCTCCATGAGTACTATGTATATCAGTCATTTCAGGCTTTCATTCTTGCTGTACGTCCACAGGTGCCCTGAGGATAGCAGATGAAGAGATTATCCACACTGTCATTGACTTCCTGTCATACCTCAAACTTAAAGGTATGCTTCTCATTCTCACTTCATTTCAAAAAAAAGAGAGCCGCATAGATCTGCTTTCAAAAGCCACCGCAAAAACAAAAGCACACCAATCATATTTGGATAAGGAAACTTTTTCCAGCCCATTTGTTATTCATGAAAATATTCTTTAGTAATATAATCTTCAATTTGTACTGAATTACCACACAGATTGCCCCATGCACAAAACTAAAACTTTGTGTGAAATGTAGTAGTACATATTTTACTTCATCACGTCTAGAGATGTTGCAATACTGGAAATTTCTTCTACATTATAATAATATAACGATACAATACTGCATACACAATTCACATGGTTCCTCCTCAGAGGAACGCTTACAGCACGTTGTTTAATCTATGCCACAAAGAATGGAGGCAGTTCTGAAGGCTAAAGCCAGTATTAGCAAGGTGTACCTAATAAAGTGTCTGCCGAGTGCAAACATGCAGATTTGATAAAATGATAACTTTGTACCTACTGTGTCTCAGTGCTAATGTTCTGTCTACTCTGTGTGTGTATTGTTGCAGAGATGGGCGCTTTGGACAGCCTGCCTCCCTCTGTCACATCGGATGAACTGGCTAATCCCTGATGCTTTTCTATCCTTATCATAAGTGTCGTGTTTCAACTCAGCTGCCATAAATGTTACAATATTGTAGCCCCAGTCACACTCTGATGGTAGAAGATGTGACTGATCATCCCTCAATATCAGATCTTTCTCCACCTGTATAAACAAAATTTTATATCCATTAAAACCGGTAGATGTGTGCTGATCACAGGTGGATATACAGAACTGGGACTTTTGTACAGAAACCAAGTCCATATCATCATCTTATAATATACTATTATGTGTCTTTAGAGAATGGAGTGAAATAAAAGAAATGGCACTATCCTCACTGAATGATTTGAAGTTATTTATTTCCATCAGTCAATAACGCTGTTTATCACATTTTAGCTGCAATTAGTTTGAAACTAATGAGACATGCTTACACGTCAACGGATGCTGCATAAAAACGTTTAACTGCAAAAGAGGTTAAGTTGACAGAAACAGTGGGACACCACATAAAGCAAAAGGTAAGATTACATGATTTGATTAAAAAAATAGGAATATTGTCCAATGACTTCTTTGACATTAGCTAACAGAAAACATCCTTTACTGTGATCATTGTTGGAGGTTTTCATTAATCTTTAATAACCTGCGTTTGTTTCATGCAAACTTAAACTGTGTTCCCAATAAATGTTAGTCAAGTCTATTTTAATCACCTTTACTGATTATTTATTAACTTAGTATCTACTGATTAATTAACACAAGAATATTGGTTATAATTTGAACTTTATGGTGTCCAGCCCTCATTTACTGGAGCAAAAGCAACTCGTTCATAAACCTGTAATCCTGATTCAGGTAAACACAATGATGGCATTTATAATGATTTCTTCAACTGAGACATAAATCATAATGAATTTTAAAAATGCCAAATTATCGTGACAATACTGTGCTAGTAGTGATTTCAGCAATTTGATACAAAATCCAAACTTTACTTTAAAGGTCACCAACGTCATTTTAGCATTTATCTATTTGTATCATTTATTTTTTATTTGTATAAACATTTTGAGTGGTCAGTCACCTCACTCAATTTGATAACTCAAATTACTTCTTGTGCCCTCTGAGTCTACTACTTCATGTCCTTGACTGTCAGGGTCATTGACTTCTCACAGCCCAAAGCATCATTGCTGGAATGCTGGAAGCACTCAGCTTTTCATTCACTATCTCAGCACTTTGGACAGACCCGTGGACGAGTCAGATCAAAGATCACACCTGCACACGTGAAAAGATTCTACTAGTAAAGATCAGCTGAACGTTTGAATATTTAACAGGAAGTGGTACCAACAAGCCCCGCCCCCGGCAGATGTCACTCTCCAAACAGAGGTCCTGTTGTCCAAGGTTTAAAAAGTCAAAGTAAAATAACTTTAATTTTATGATTATTTTCATTTTTTCTTGTAAAAATCTCTCAGGCGTGCGATAACAGGGGAACTGAGTGATCAGATTGATAGTCAAAAGTTGTGGGATATATTCACGTATCCGGGTCATATCAAATGTTACATGTCCATGGACACCAGTGATATGCTTCAGCTGCTTTTCAGCTGCTAAATGGAGTTTTTCGTGTTAAATCCAAGTAGCCTGCAAATCCAGAATCTGGCTCAGATCCAGATGATGTTCAGTTTGGCACTAGTTCTCGGCCCTCCACAACTGTGTATGAATATCAGATGAATCTAATAGTTTCTGAGGGAGACATCTTTTTTTTTTTTTAATTTGTTCTATGCAGAGTCTGGAGTATAATTGGCTGTTTTTGACTACTTTTAATTTTACCTTCATATTTCACCTTAACAACTGCTTACTTTGCAGCTGTTCTCCTCTCACTGATCTCTGTACTTTGTGCTGTTCATGCAGTCGATTACCAAGGGTTCAGTCTCTCTACACATGCTGTATGTTTCTGTGGTGCTCATCATGTGGTCTTTAAAATGCTGTACTAAGCGTCAGTATTATGGATTTTGAACCTTCTCCATCCCTCCACAGTACCTGCTGTATCAGTGGCCTGTAAACAGCATATCCACAGCAGCCGCTGTTCCTCCTGCTGCTCCTTCAAACCCCAGTAAGCTCTTGTTCTCACACTGTGGTCTTCCACATATTGCTGACCTCTGTGAGCCTCAGCAGAGACATTCAGGCACAATATGATTATTCACCTGCATATTTCAATCCTCCAGATGTGTTTTTATCTCGCAGATGTCACATGTTCAGTTTCAGTGTTTACGTCTTAAAGAGAGGGTAAATTCTGCCACCTGGTGGATCGATGATACTGTTGCAGCTTGTCTGCTCACTTGTTCTGTGGTTTTTGTGTTTCCAGTGTAACAGCGACCTCCAGATTCCCGATTGCATGGTCCAGTACCTGCGTCCTGTTGGCGCAATCTAAGTAAAACACACGTGTGAACACAGCTGCTGAACATCTGCATCTTCATAAACTCTGTTATCTCATGTCTGTATCTGTGTAGAAAATGTGTTGGTGTGTGACTTTGCCTCTTCTGCTCCTCCATTCAACACACCCACTCCAAAGTAAGTTTGTTCTACTGCTTTTAGACTTTTTTTGAGTGAGACTGGCTCATGATCTGCAGCTGTCTGTCATTTTAGCTGCGATTGCCTGCATGAATATTTGTAATCAGCCAGTGGAGCTTAGATTCAGCTATACAACTGTCCTCCAAAACAATACAACTGACATACAGAACCTCCTCATATCCTGAAGACCTGACCTCACTGTGACTCTCATATCAAATGTCAATTTATTCAATATTTCCATTAAATATTTCTCACTGCAGGTTTAGGAATCAACATCTTGTCTTGGAGGTGTTTTTAAAAGTCTCAGAAGACTCACTGCATTTTTGTGTGTTGCATCGGCATCAAAACCTGTGCAGGAAGCTCAGGTTTGCCCGTCAGACCCGGCAGATCAACAAGAGTAGCCTATAGAGAACCTATAGAGCTCTTCTTGTAAAAGCAAATATGTTTGGCACAACAGTGCATTCAGATCATGATTCTGATTGCGACAACTGCCAGACATGACAGGCTAAAAAAAAAAACAGTGCAGGAAGCTCAACTGGCCAAGTCTCAGTGTGCCTGTGTGTGGCACGTTCCACTTGCCTCAAGAAAATCAGGCCATGCAAACTCCCCTGGATCCACATCATCATCATCCACATCATTGGCTGCCTTTGCTGGACCCATTTAACCCCAAACAGAGGCGGCCTTCCTCGGCGACGTTGGATAAGATCCTTTCTCCCTGCTTGAAGACCTTGATCCCCTCCTTCCTGCCACGCAGCCTCAGGAGCCCTTCTTTCCTCACTGAGACCTCTGTGAGGGTATGAGATCAGCCCCGATACGCCTGTGGATGCCCCTCCATCCACATTAGTGGCCTCTCCAGCTGCACCAATCGAACCCACGGCCACCTTCTTCAGCAACCCTGAAGAAGATCTGCTATCACTTGCATTTATGAATAAAAAACGTAACCAATAATATAATATTATTTAAAACAAAGTCCTCTTTTTTTATTCTCGATGAAAGTACCAAATTTAATTGTCTGCACAGTCAGAGGTGAAAAATCTGTTGTTGGAATGCAGCCAGCTCTGCAGACCTTCCCAAAATAAACAATTTCACACTGAAAGAAAGGGTCTTCTAAAGTTTCAGTTCCATCTCCACAAAAACACAGTTCAATACTTCAAAACCAGATTTCTATCTTAAAACCTCTTTTATGAGATAAATATTCAAAATTTTAAAGGTAATTTCTTTTACCTTGGCCGGAAGTGGAAAAGACAAATAACTTTTCCGAATCAAAATTCTTCAGAATGTATTGTCTTCTTATTGGGTTTGGGAAGCATATGCTTAGTAAGATGTTTCTGATTACTTTGTTTGAACATTTATAATTGCAGAAATCAATTGCATTAATCTAGGGGAGACCTTTGAATGTATCACGGCCTATTTCCCTCTTCATCCATAAAATGAGCAACAGCCCATATTCCATTAGCGTTCCATTCATATGTACAGAGATTTTCTACTGTGTAGGATGTATCTATTATTCCAAATTGGGCTGTTATGTGGTGTGAAATTATGATTATAAATCAACTTCCAATAAAGAAGGACCTGCTGATGGAAGTTAGAAAGCTTGACTGGTAATGAGTTACATTCAAAATCACAACGCAGCAAAAATTCTATTCTGCCCAATTTTTGGAAAATCATTATTGGGGAAAATAAACCAAAGGAATTCCTATTATTGATGTAAAATTTGAACCATTTCAATTTCAAAGCACCGTTCATAATATCAAAATCAGTCGCATTAACACCACCTTCCTCATAGTTTTTAACTGTCAGCTTTCTTTATGTACTGACATTTATTCCTCCATACAAGTTTAAAATTGGCATTATTTATTGTTTTTATCATATTTTTGGATATGGGCAAAGAGGAGGCCGGGTGAACAAGTCTGGACAAACCAGTGTTGTAGTACTCGAGACCGGTCTTGGTCTCGAGACCGGTCTCGAGACCGCTTTTTGATGGTCTTGGTCTTG
>JAVDPK010001130.1:367534-387263 GCA_034780415.1 Cichlasoma orientale
TATAGCAGTTTTTATTATTTTATTTTTTAAGGTTAGTAGTAAATAGTAAATAATTTTATATTATATTTTATAATACACTGCTCAAAAATAATTAAAGGAGCACTTTTTAATCAGAGTTCAGCATCAAGTCAGTTAAACTTCTGGGATATTGATGTGGTCAGTAAGTAGCAGAGGGGGGTGTTAATCAGTTTCAGCTGCTTTGGTGTTAATGAAATTTACAACAGCTGCACTAGAGGGGCAACAATGAAACAACCCCCAAAACAGGAACGGTTTTACGGGTGGAGGCCACTCACATTTTTCCCTCCTCATCTTTTCTGATTGTTTTTCACTAGTTTTGCATTTGGCTAGGGTCAGTGTCACTACTGGTAGCATGAGGTGATACTTGGTCCAGAGAAGCCGTGGAAATTATGTTGCCTGTAACAAACGTTTGAGAATTTAAAAAAAAATTGAACTGCCAGTTTAGCTGACTGCGTTTCCATACAGGACATTTGCCTGCCTGGATGACTAACTCTGCTTTGTCTGTCTGGAGGTCACTGAAGTCCCCTCTCCCTCACCCTCTGCCTGATCAGATAGCTCCCCTGCTGCTCCTGTCTCTTCCTCATCTTGGCCATCTAGATTCCTGTTTGTGCTACTGACAATTAACTAATCAGAATTAAATGGTTTAAGCAGTGAGGAGCAAATATATCAACTTGCATGCGTAAGTCAAAAAATGAACAAATAATCAACAATACAAGTTCAACGTAAAACAACGTTATGATAGCTGAGTAATCTAGTATTAGCACAAATCAAAAAACACTGCCACTCTGCCAATACTGAGCTCAAAATCATCCCATAGTTGTTGTAGTCAAGCTCCTCATCGATCCTCTTCTGAAAGCTGTCTTTATAATTGTAATCTTTATCATTTCTGTCTTTTATCATACGGAACAGCGTTCTGCGACACAACAATCTGATGTTCTGCCATGTTGAAAGTTTTGATTGCGTCACCACTAGATGGCGCTGTGGGTCAGATCTGTTTATTTGCGCGCGAAAAATCTGAAAATTTGAGCTTGAGCTGAAAAAACATCGTAAATTTGTCCTGTGAAATTTCAGTATGAGCTGCAGCTTAAAGAATAGGTCCAAAAAATATTTTTAATGCACTAAATATTTGCACGAATTTTCTACGTCCGGTGTGTAAAGGCCTTAACACTGACCTCAGGAACACAAGCAGTACTCCAACTACACCATTGTGCACAACAAATACTGTAATATTTAACACATATTTTAGTATTCAGAATATACTGTGCTACATGACACATGCAACTTTTTTGGAGGTCTGAAGCTGCCCATTGATAGTTTTATATTGTGTTTTTTTTTAAATGGTGAGTGCAGCACAGTATCCATCAGTCATTGTGGTGATCAGGGGACCGTCAGGACGTCACACCTGGAGTCTAGAGCTTTGTCCAAAACCCCGAGAGGGACAAGCTGACACACAGGTGACCACTTCCAACACTGACACAATAAAACTGACTCTATATGAGACAATCCTGAAAACGTTGTACATTCCTTCAGAGGACTTTACCGTAGACTATATAAAAGAAGGACGTTGTCACTGTGGGTTTAAGCAGTCCCATTGTGAAGCCTCAGATTGAGTGTTTTAGCTTGTTTCCCCCAGGTTATCTGAGTCTGAGTAGTGGAAAGATCAGCGATTCTTCTCTCTCTCGTCTGATTGTTTTCAGGAACCCCTGATCCCAGAACAGCGCAGCATGGCCCAGGAAGACGCCGCAATACAAACTTATATCAAACAGCAGCCGCTTCCTGAAAAGTTTGATACAGTCCCGTCAGTTAAAGCAGATCAAAGCATTCCAGCTCTGCATGACAGCATTACTGATGAGGTAAGAACCACGTCTGACCAAACCCAGGATATGCTCTCTCTTTTTTTTTTAAACAAAATTCTCAATTATAGTGGGTGATTATCTTTTTCCTGCACATGTCACCTGGGCTGCTCCTCAGTAAGTAGTTTTTGCTCCACTTAAAATTTGGTATATCTAAGTAACACAATCATTTATTAGAATATACAACTGCAAATGTAAACCAGTGTTCCCATGTTTTAATAAGGGGACAATGATACTAGTGAATTTATACTTTCACAAAGTTATTAGTTATCAGCTTTCTTTCCTGTTTTGGTTGCAACAGCTGTGCAGCTTTTAGCCCAGATTAGGATTCCTCATATTTGTTTAGGTTTTTTGTTTCCTTGTTTGTTTTTCTAAACACGCCAATATAAATATGTGATTGGGCATCTGGTGACATCACCGCCCCTTTTATGTGAATGCGCTCATTCATAGACTGAGAAAATCTGGATTGACTTGCTGCCAGTTGTGGTTGTTAGGTGTAGCAAAGCCGGTTAACAAAAGGATGTCCCCGGTATGTTGAACTGGTCTTTTAGTACAGACACAGGTTAGGTGCGGCAGGTGTGGGACAATGGTAAATGCAGGTGTAACCCTTCCTCGGCCAGGTGCAGCAGCAGCTGGAGCATCTGCGAGCAGCTTTGAAAAGACAGCTGCAGATTGAGGCTCGACCGCAGGTGAGCGGTCGTTCAGCCGTCATGATGGCCTGCAGACCTCCTCCTCCCGTCATCAACTTCCAGGCGGCAAGGCTGTTCCTGTCCCACTTGGGCCTACTGACACCTGAGAGTATAAAGGTAGAGAGGAAACAAGGAGAAGAGTTTAGTCCATAGGATTTTGGACAATAACACAATTTTTGTACTTTTCTCTCCATGCTTCACCACAGTGGATTTTAAAACAATAAAGATGTGAGTGAAGTGCAAACGTTTGGGTTTAATTGAAGGGTTTAACAAAATTTAACATATATAACATTTTTATTAATACTTTGATCAAAATCCTTTTCGTCTGAAATCTAGAACTCACGGACAGCTCCGAATGCCATTTCTTCCTTTGAGATGCTCTGCCAGGCCTTAACTGCAGCTGCATTCAGTTGCTGCTTGTTTGCTTGTTTTTCTCTCTGCCTTCAGTTTTATCTTCAGTAATGGAAAAGCACGCTTTATTGGGTTGTGATGCATTGACCCCTTGAAGAATATCCCATTTCTTTGCCTTGAGAAACTCTTGGGCTGCTTTTGCAGTTTGCTTTGGCTCGTTATCCACTTTCGCAGGAAATCGCCGCCTGATGAGTTTCACAGCGTTTGTCTGAATGTGAGCAGAGAGTTTAGCCCCGTACACTTCACAATTCATCCTGCTGCTTCTATCAGCAGTCACCTCATCAATAAACACTAATGGCCCAGTCCCACTGGCAGCCATACATGCCCATGCCATAACATTGTCTCCACCATGTTTGACAGGTGATGTGGTATGCTTCAGATCATGAATGCTTCCTGTCATTCTCCATAATTTTCTTTTCCCATAATTCTGGAGTTAATCTTGGTGTCATCTTTTCAACTGTTTTTGCAGAATTGTGCAGGCTCTGTTAGATTTTTTTTTTAAATTAATGTATGATTGTTCTATTTAAAATCCGCCGTGGTGTACAGAGCCACCTGATTATCTGGCTGATGAGGCCATGGTTTTGACATTTGCAAATGATAAGCCACATGGGTTATCTATGCAACTGGCAAAACATAAATAAATTGTGAGACCTTCATGCAGATCTGCAGCGGCGCCACCCGAATTTACTCCTTTTATTGATTTTGGCCCTGTAATGAGGTCAGCATCTCCTGTCTTCTTACTGATCTCACAGATTTATTAATTGCCATTTAATCAGTATTGGATGCCGTGCTTGCCCTTTGGCTGCTGGAACTCCAGCTTCTTCTGGGCTGGGCACGCGGTTATCATCAGGATGATGTGTGGTCTCGGGTCTTCAGTGCTCCTGGGGGGCTGCAAACAACCTGGATTTCCTGAGTCTTTCGCTCTGTCTCTGGTTCGGGGGGTTGTTGCTTCTCACCCTCATTATCAAGTACATTTCATGACAAACACATACACAGACAATCACAGACGCACGCACACTCTCACACAAGCGACAGAACAAAAGTGTGTGTGTGTGTGTTGTTTGTTCTTGTGTTTTCTTACAGATGCAGCAGTTGGTGACTGCCCCCCTCCCCTTCTCTTTTGTTTTCTCTTTTTATTCCCCCGGTCTCTCTATCAATTCTTCTGCCCCTCCCTGCCTGTTGGCTGTGGTGTTGTTGCGCCACAGCATTTAAATATGTAAATAAACAAAGGAAGACAGAAAATAAAAGACTAACAAGAGGAGCCTACAACAGAGCTCCTCTTGGCACTGCAGAGGTGTTTGGCACTGCAGAGCATGCAGACAATGATTAACCTGCCGGACGAGACTTAGGTTAAGAAGAAGAAGAAAACGAAATCAGATTTGGAGATGCTGATTTCCAAACATGTGCTGATCGTTTCTGGAGTTGCTGACTGTTTATAATTGTGCCCGTGTCTCTCTGCAGGATCCAGGCATCAGTGGTGTTCCAGCTCAGCTTGTGGCTCTGGACTCGTCTCTTCCAGGTTTCTTTGAAAGCCTGAGGAGTTTGGACCAGCAGCCATCAAGAATCTGTGATTCCACCTTTATCTTCTACATGAGAGCAGGCCAGAGGACAGAGGCTGAGGTCATCTCCTTAGGGGTTTAAATGACCTTCTCTTAGCAGCTGACTGTGTTCAACATCCTGTTTTATACAAGATGGAAAATGTCAAAGACTTTGATATAATGTTTTAATTAAAAATAATAATCTTGAAATTGTGTTGGCATTTCAGATTTGGCTTTAGGTTAATGTTTGTCTGCTTTTCTTTCATTGTCATTCTGTCAGAGCCATTTTCAATTAATAAATTCTGTTTTGTTTTTTGTATTTTTAGTAAGATAATTGTTGTTGTTATTTTTAATATCTGTAGCACCTGTCTGATATAACCTGTCTATAGGTCCTGAAGAATGTGGAATCCTGCTGCAACGTCCAGTCGAAGTTCCTCGACTTTCTGTCATCTCTGGGTTGGCCGGTGGAGGTAGGACAGGCGGGCAGGATCAGCACCAGCAGCTCTGGTATGTGTTCTGATTGGCCCATTAACAGCACACTCTTAGGGTTATGCTATTCTCGCTGAAGCAGAGTCGTTATTTTTCTTTCTCCCAGAATTTTCTGCTGTGCTGGGTGACAGTGGAGGGGGTGTGTTTGACGGGGAGAGGTTCGTCCTGATGTTCACCGACAGTCTGACAGAGATCACCTTCACTGTCCCATCGCTGTCACACAGTTAGTGTCTGATGGTGTCACACAAAAGGATGATGGAACACTGCATGCAGCATTAGTGCAAATTTTAGGCTTCTGACTGACAGGGTTTGTTTATTATATGACCTGAGGAAAAGGGAGTGTGATGCAGTGCTGTTCAAGTCTGGTGGGTTTTTGTATTCAAATCAACAAGTCACAATCTGACTCAATGAGCATCAGTCATCATGGAATTTATGCCCATGTTAAAAGTTCATGAATATTCAGGTCAAATCTGTCATTTTTGACCAGGTCTGTATCATTCAGGAACAGAGCAAAGTCGTCAACATATGAAAAGATTCTCAGTAACCCTTAAAATTATTTATGAAACTGGCAAATGTGACCAAACCTGATGTGACTCATTGAATTTTCAAATCTGAGTGTCCATAAAACATATAAAATAAGTGAAAATATGTATATGAATGTACTTGACTCCTTTTTTTCCCCTTGGGACTAGATAATTGGTCCAAGAGTTCAGAGAAGGCGTTATCAGCAGCTAAGTCACCATTAAACCTACCGAGTCACTCTGATCCCAGCCCAGACTTCACACCTAAATCCAATGTAAGGACCTTCAAAATAAAAGCTTTTTCTCCTGGTTATCTCTCGCCTGTCTCTAACCTGCTTACTTGTCTCTTGGTCTCTCGTGTCCGTCCAGAATTATCCAGCTGCGACGTCATGTATCGGCTCTGAATGCAACTTGATGATAGTCTGGGTTGAAAGGTTCGAGGACATCGGTAACTATGTCTAACGAATTTTTCTGAACACAGAAGCTGATGTTTGTTATGTGCAAGTTTGAGTTCCATGGTGAAGTTACTGTTGCACATATAGTGATAAACACACTCGGGCCAGCCCAGATTCTAAGTATTTCAGCACTCACACAGCTGCCACATGTTCAAACACAGAAGCACGAGCCCTGGGATCGTCACGGTCTGGGTTATGGCAGATGAACTATTAATGTAGGTGATCTTAATATAATCCATCTATGGGGTTAACTGAGGACAAATGTGTTTTTGTGTTTCAGAGAATTTCCCTGTGTCTCTCCTGCTGTCACACACCAGGTCACACACAGAGATGAGGTAAAACGCTCACTCACACTCGTTCTTTGGGATTATGGAAAAAACTTAAAATATGCAAACACACTTTTTTCCATCAATCTGTCTGTCAGTACATCCAACATCCAGCTGATGTTCATCCATCCTCTGAAAACTGGACTCTACCGAATCCACGTCAGTGGAAACGCCACCAGCAAGTTTGGTTTGATAGTCCCATTGGTCAGCGGAAGTGTGGTCAGCAAGCAGGCACTTGGTATGTGTGTCTCTTTGTCTTTATGTCCTTGCCTTTATGCCTGTCTGACTGTCTCTCTGTCTCCAGGTTTATTGGTTCGGGGGATGGTGGTCAACTGTTGCCATCGAAGATTGTTAGAAAGTGACTCCACGCCGCCACCTCACATCAGAAGGAAGCACATGATCAATGACATCACTCTTCGCTACCGCAGCCACCACTCAGAACCTTCCTTCTACTCCTCCCTGTTCCATGACCCCTGACCTCTAACCTAGCAACCTAAAGCTTTATTTACAGCTGAAATTTGTGAGCTGCATGTGTGTGATTGACTCAGCTAATCAGAAGAAATGCTACTGTCTGTGTAACAAAATAGTTACAAGGTTTTCTAATGAACAATGATATTGACTGATGATGTCACCAGACTGATTATGTCATATGCACTTTTAATAAATACCATATGTTTAAAAAAAAAACAAAAACAGTCTCTTGTCAGTCTTATTTTTATCCCATCGACCACCTAATTGTTCCTCTGTTGAAAGGTATCACCAGCTTTAATATCACTGTGTTCCCATTAATGTTAAACTTATGTATACACATAACAATGATTAAATCCCCCCAAAAAATACATTGAGCTCACATTTTTTGACATGGGGTGAAATGTAGTGTACTTACTTTGACATTAAAAATAAAAATTTTCACTATGAAATAAACATCAAGCTGGGACAAGGGAATGCACCGTCATGACCTCAGCACGACCTGCAAAACATGAAATCATCCCCATTCTCACCAAGTTTCAGTAACCTCTCCCCTTGGTCAGCAGTGTTGGTGCGCACAAACGTAGTGCAAGAAGCAGTGAGCCCAGTGCTGATAGGATCGAGGTAGTTGGAACACGGCCACTGGCCGAGGCAACTCCGCCTCAACAAATTCCTTCAAACTGATGGAAACGGTACAAAGCTGTGAATGTGTGTGGAGAAGTTAAATGACCTGCTTAAGGTCGCAATGACTGTTCAGAAATCGTCAGCTTGTATTTTGTTTTGTCATATTTGTCAGAGTTTGCATTTTACTGTGTAGCTACCGGCTCTTTATCAGTCGGCAGGCATGAACACTTCATGCAAACCAACTGGAAATTTTGAAATGACAGAGGAGAAAATCAGGGACATTTATCTTTCAAATTCAAAGTTCCTAAAAGACGATAAACACTTTAAAAATGAGACGTAATAACTGAATCAGTAACTGAATTGAAATGATCGCCTTTATTGATTTGACCATGACTCTACACGCCATACAATGAACTCTCGAGATTGATTTATGGTTGTAATTTTTGGAAAAGGGGAGAAAAGAGGGGTAAAGTAAATAAAAACGTGTCTTTAATTTACTACAAAGAGATTCACAGATATATCAAATGATCAGTCAGTGAACCACAGCCGATTTTGTGTCAGTGCTCTCATTCGGGATTGTTTGATTTTCACCGTCACAGCAGGCCTCACTGCGGTCAACCTGAAACAAAGCAAAGGGTGGAGGGCTGCCACAGCTATTTTTAGAGGTTTGGGACTCTCAGCCACTCCCCAAGTTTATCTGTCACAGTCTGCACACATCTGCTGCTCTCCACTCCTCCAGTGAATGATTCACTGTTAGGTGGGTGCCTTAACTGAGCTGGTTAACAGCAGACGTTGATGGTTTGCTGCCTCACCGAACTCCTCCCACACCCAAGTTTTTGCTTCAGCTACTTCCAGAGCCGCGCTCCACTTGGCATTTCGGTACCTGTCAGACGCTCCCAGAGTCCAAAAGGCTAACCAAGTCCAATAGGACTCCTTCAGCTTGACGATTCCCTTCATCTCTGGGGATTACCACCACGACAGGCACCAACCACCTTGCAGCTGCAGCTCTGTGCAGCCACCTCAACAATGGAGGTGCGGAACACGGTCCATTCGAAGTTCTGCCGGAGGTGAGACTTGAAGATCTTGTGTAGTGAGGCCTCTGCCAGACGCTCCCAGCCTCACTATGCATCCTCTCCCACCACCTGATCCGATTCGCCACCAGGTGGCAACGAGTTGACTGCTCATCGATTCACTTCATGCGAGTGTCCAGAACATACAGTCGCAGATCTGATGATACAATTACAAAATCTATCATTGACCTGTGACCTCGGGTATCCTGGTGTCACACGAACACCCTTATGTTACTACTTACTACCTATTTTATTTTACTACCATTTTCTCTTGCTCTTACGCTGCCTCTTCTTACTGGAAGTTGAACAG
Source organism: Cichlasoma orientale (assembly GCA_034780415.1). Lineage (NCBI taxonomy): Eukaryota > Metazoa > Chordata > Actinopteri > Cichliformes > Cichlidae > Cichlasoma > Cichlasoma orientale. The sequence continues at coordinate 376,307 of JAVDPK010001130.1, forward strand.
TTCTCTGTTACAATATGAGAAAGTTAAAATGAAAATCTCCAGGCTGATTAAAAAATTTGGGATAAAGCCAAGAATGAAAATAAATGTTCCATCAACTGGGAAGTTTCCAAATTTGAATCCGGTATTTTTTAAGAAAATTTTGCATCAAAAGAGAGAAGTTCAAGTTGCCACCACAGACACAATCTTAGTTCTCTTAACAAAAAAAAAAAAAGACGCTCCGCCCCTTTTTGTGTAGCTTGTCTATATATTCAGACTCCCATTTATTCCAGATATACGCCACAATGGCAGCGTCATCAGAGCATTTCTGGATGTGGCAGGACTCAGAGTTGTATTTAAAGTCTGCTGTATACAGCTAAGGAATGGAGCCGGGACAGTCCCCTGTGGGGCCCCCGTGCTGCTCATTAATGTCCCAGAAACACAGTTCCCCAACCTGACAAATGGCTGCCTTCCTGTCTGTGATCCAGGAAACAAAGGAAGAATCTACACCATCTCTGTGAGCTTGTCTTTGAGTATATTTGGTTGAATTGTACTGAAATCACCAGATAAGCTCGGTGAAGCATGTAGAGGACGGCATTGTATTGTTTGTATGCAAACTGCAGACGAACAAGTTTGTCAAGTTTCAGTGTGTGTAGAATCAGTTCCAAGGTTTTCATGATGTGTGATGTAAGGGCCACTGGACTGTAGTCATTTAGTTCAGCTGGACACTTTATTTTTGGTAAAATACAGGATGTTTACCACAGTACCGGCACCGCCCCAGCTGTAGACTCAGGTTACAGATCCTTCACACAGTCGGGCAGCAACAGTCGTGATTTCTGATGTAAGCAAACATCGTTTTATCGTCACCTGGCTGCGAGTCAAAGAAGCTTTTTTTTAAGGCTTTTAATCCAGTGTCCATGTAACCATGGCTACTAACGGCAATCAACTTTGTAACCATCTTCCCTCATGTTGGAATGGCTTTATGATACCATCATGATATGTGAATCTCCAAAAGAAAAAAAGTGAGCAGCAGAACTGTAAACAGTAAACATAATGGAACAATATTATTATACATTATTGTTGTTATAAATCAGAGTGACGACTGTTTCCACATGCGATCCTGTGAAGCACTACTTTAGCAGCGATAACTTGGGAGTAATCCTTTCTGTATAACTGTAGCTTCTCACATCATGGTGGAGGAATTTGTTAACACAGACCTGAACGCTCCAGACCAGCAAACCTCCCAAACGTCTGCGTTCATAGAGTTGGTCACACTGTGCCAGAACTCCAGCTTTAAAACCCCATACAACTCATTATGTTTGTCCTTGTTAGAATCATCATACTTTTATGGATTGCTGGATACATTGTTGTATGACTAGAGATGTGTCTTTAAAGAGGAAACCTTTGTATCTCAGGAGGTGTTTTGTCCCAATCTCAGAGTAAGCAGGAATGTGAACTATGGAACCTGTTGGAGGCAGGGACCGGTGGCCTTTCCAGAGATGGGAATTTCAGAGACATAAATGTCACATTCCAGTCCCGTGGGAAGTCACGGAGCCTGTTTTCTGTCTTTAGCTTATTCTCAACTTTGGCAGGTTCATGGTATGATTCTACTTGTATAAAGAGTGACTTGCTGGGACTGCCCAGGGTGCATTCACTCAACAGGTTTGTTCACTGCAGAAATCCTCTGACTTTCCAGCTGAAAAGCAACAAAGTCAGTGCTTGTAAATAAACTCCAAACAGCCAAAAAACTTCAGACGCTTTGATTTACTGTCTTTTAATTGTAAAACAGTCTCAGTGCAAACAGGACGTGAAAATCCAAACCAGAAGTAAAAATTCAAATACCAGAAACTCAAAGGTTTTTCAGCCTGAGTACAAAAATATCAATTCTATTATTTAGTTTCAGATCTCACCATCATCACGTTATCTGATCACAGTCAAAAGAAAATCAGCTGGCAAACAAAAAACAAAACAAACAAACAAACAAACAGCAAAAACGTGACCAAACAGAGACCAAAAATAAAGTTACATTTCGAACAATTATTCATATGGTTTGTATTGTGATGAACAGCAGCGTTAAAGAGAAAAGCATTCCAACTTCACACAATTTTAACAAAACTTAAATGTTTGTATCAAGGTCACAGAGACATGAGGAAGTGCAGAAAGGAGGTTCTCTGTACAGCTACAGTCAATCTTCTTTCAAATTAAATATAAATTATAATATTGCAAATAAATATTTAATGTTTTTCATTAAAACTGTGTGTGATGTGTTATTATTATTAAACTGCTATTCAGAGTCAAAATAAGAGATCAGGCCACTAATCATAGGTTATGGTATTCAAAAAAATTAATAAAGCTCAGATGAATCAGTTTGGCCATTAATACTTAGCAGCCCTTTACCAAAGAAATGATGTCCCATCAACAAAAAATAATAAAAGAAAAACACACTTAATTTTAGAAGAATGTAATAAAAACATGACGATTTAAGTAAATAAGGCAAATTTGTGATTTTGTGATGTAGAAATAAAACTGACTTTTCACAACAACAACAGAATAGTTTTCATTTTTGTTCATGCGGGGAGGCTGTCTGTTCACGATTGTCCAACAGGCTACTCAATACAGAGTGCCAAAATATGAAACTATGTGTCCTTTAGGAGACTCTCTTCTGGCCAAGAGCCACTTTGAACCTTCTCTTTAAACAATAAATCATGAAGCCACGGCCTGCAGCCAGTCAGCTCAACAGAATCACAAACAGAAAGCTTTAAGCACCAGAGCGCCCGGCTGAGTCCATAATATGACCTTCCATAAAACTACAACATAGTATGTTTACACTTCCTTGTGTTTAAAAAAATGAGATATGGCCTGTTAATGAGTAATCTTTTAGAGCTGTCACCTCTGTACAAAGCACTGCTCGCTGTTTCTCCATATTTTCAGTTGTAGCTCTTCTTTAACACAACAAAAAAAAAAAAAAAAATCGAATCCAGTTCACCTATCAACTTTTTCAAGTTTTCTCTTTTGAAGCTAATAACAAAAACCTTTTGCACCTTCAGAGCCGCCAGCAGGGATAACACGGCCTGGATACCGGCTTTAAATGTGGCTGCTATTTCCCATCAGACACAGCTTAAGTTACATTTAGAGGGAAACTTGACATCGGTAAAGTTATTTCAGTTTATCGTTCAGTAAATATGGAGGATGTCACTTTAGTAAACTGGAACTTCCACCTGCAATAGCAGCAGTTAGCAGTTAGCTCGGTGCCTTTCACCGGCAGCTGCTCTCTAGTCCACATTCTGGGCTTCTGCTTCTGCAGTGAACTCTCTTTGTTATTTTCGACTGCATTCTTCACTCTCACTGGTCTCACTGCTCTCAGCTTCACAACACTAACAATTCGTCGTTGCTGCTAGACGCCAGATTTGATCAGTATTTCATAACATGTGGTTGCCACATTTATTCGAGTATCTTCCTGTGTGAATGACTCTTAAGGCTAACCAGCTCTATATCACAAAGCAAAAACAGAGCTCCTTTATTTTCATATCTTCTACATGAATAATTAAATGGTGAGGATGATCATATTCTGTTCACTTTAGCCCATTCTGTTAATATTAATCCATCCCTATTTAGGAATGGTTTTCAGGGTTTAGCTTCAGATTTGAAAAAAAGTTGTTGAGAATTAATGGAACTGTTGCTCAACCAGGCAGCTGTACGTGAGATTATTAGATTACAATCCACGGCTGGAAAACAGAAGGTGTTTCTGTCTACTGTAAAAATTCATAGGCAGTGTTTCAATAAGTGCACTTCACTTCACTCCAGCGATAAATGTGCCCTTATCAGTGTAAACCTTCTGTGTAAGGTGTGAATGTTAGCAACAGTTACTGAGGAAAGGGTGAAGCCGGCTGAGCTAGAAACCCCCCGTGTCAGAGTGTGTGTACTGACAGTGTCATACTGAACACTACTGCAGGGCAAGAATGTGCTGCAGAGGTTTGTGTGATCACCAAAAAAGTAAAACAAAAGAACTCCACACCCAAATCAGAAACTGTGTCCTCACAGTTAATCGTCACCAGCCGAGCCTCGTGTTTGATGACCACACACACACACACACGCACACACTCATAAACACAACAATGGAAAGAGAAAGAGTGAGAGACTCCACCTCAAAAGAAAATATGTGCCAAACAGCTTTTACTGTTAGCGACTAGGGTGGAGTTCTGAACGCCGTCTTGAAGCCTCAGATGGAAAGATGTGGATATGTTGAGCTCTTCTACAAAAATTTAATCCTTTGTTCTGCGCTCACGTTTACATTTGTAAAAGATGAACGTGAACATGTAAACATGACTGCGGCAGGTTGAATGAGCGATAGCGCTCCACGGTAGCTATAGTGATGAACTGCTCTCATCATCATAATGATGATCAAACTTTGTTTCGTCAGGATCTTGGTGTATAAAACGTAAACAAATCCTTCAATAGTCTCACTATTTTTAATGATATTACACACCATGATAAATAAACAGTCTATATCTCTGCAAAAGGAAAACATTAGGCATTCTGGCAGTATCTGGTATCTTTGTTAAAAGTTAAAGATAGATGAGGAACATGTGATTTTATTTATTTTTTTTGGCCTGAACAGTAATACTGATTAAAGAAGATTTCCTGGATGGTGATATGGTGCCTGATCTGGTCGCACACAGCTCAGCAAGAGTGGGTTCGATGATTTGGCCATGAAGAGGTGGCATAGGTTTCAAGGTGTGGGTCAAAAGTGGCACTTTCTGCCATCTGACATTTATATAAAACAGTTTAAGACTTCTGGTCTTGCTGTAAGAGCATGTTTGCGTGCCTTCAACCTCATCAGAAGTTGTTCTGAAAAGCATAACCAGCCCTTACACAACGTGTGCAGACCTTGATCTCTTGATGCTTTTCAGTACAAATCACCAAACCAACACTCACTGAGCAATGTGTTGAAATATCTGAAAGGTCCAGAAGCTGGTAAAAAGCAAAACCGAGTGACGAGAAACCTGATTAAGCTCACTCTTAAATGAAAAAGGCATTCACCTTCAGGTTCTGTCAGAGGAGCCTGGGCCGGTATGGGTTAGATCTGACTGAGGAATAAGCCCCAATGTGGGTGATGAGGTTGGGTTCTACACTGTGAGACCTCTGCCCAGGGACTGTCCTAGTCATTTGATACAGAACAGTATCTTTGGCATTCCCCTTGTAGCAGAACGAACCGTCCAGATACTCGGCCACCCTGAGTGAGGCATTGCCGGGAAACAGCATGGCTGGGGTGCAGCACTCGGTAGCTGGGGAGACGGCATACAGCTGCGGGGAAAGTCTCCGGACTTCCAGAAGGTAATGCCGCCCCAGCAGCTCTGCAGCAGCCATGAAGTAGAGGGTGAAAAAAAGGAGATGGGTAGCTGACAGGGTGAATGAGAAAGAACAGGGGTTCCAGTAAGGAAAGCTGAGGAGAAGAGCCGTTGCTCCGACCAACCCAAGCCCCACCCACTCCAGAATGCGGTATGGTTCGGGGTTCCAGTACCGCTGTAACCTCTCAGGGTGATATAGCTTGATGTAAACAGTCTGGGGAGCAAACCTACGTGACAACAAGTCCTTCAGGACAACGAAAAAGTCCTTTCTTGGCAAAGCATCATCTTCTAGAACAACTGTGTTTTTAGGCTTCATCAGCTCCCATCCCCTGTGGAGACAAAAGACATAATCCCGCTTCTCCCTCTCAAAGGTGTTGACTTGTTCCCAGTTGCTCTGCTGCTCCTGAGGGGAACGCCGGACCACCCTGAAGTGGCCTTCCAGCAGCTTGGCATCCTGGTTTTCCACGGGGCCGCTTTCAACGTCGCAGACCAGCACCTCTGCACACTTCCGCTCCCCACAGCTTCCCACAATGCCACTCAGCTGCAGCATGACCTGGAGCAGGTAGTGGTAGTCCTGCGCCTCACTCCGCCTGGCTGTCACCACAGTGACCAGCAGTTCAGGATGCTGGGTGATGTTGCTGAGTCTGGATGACGCTGTAGCGGAAGAGCTCTGCCAGAAGCGCAGAGCTTCCTGACCTCGATCTAGGCTTTCCCGCAGGACCGTTTCGCTCATAGAATCGAGGTACATGGACTTGATGAAGTAGTAAGAGTACAACAGCCGATGGCAGCACAGAGGAAGTATGACACAAAATGTGATGATGGACAGGACCAGGGCTTGTGTGACTGTGCTGGACCATCGCAGGTACTTGCTCAAAAACCCTTTCCATCGAGGCATTGGTGAATTTGCCAAATAAAACCACGTGGTGACAAAAAATAATTCAGACAGGATCTGTCCTGGAGGATTTATAGCGTCCCAGTGTGCTATAAAGTCCAGCAGCACTTACCACAGCGGTGAAACCTGCTGTGATCCGATAGCTTTGTGCTCTGTTGGCTCTTCTTGCAAACAGAGGTAAGAGTTTCAGCTCAGTCCTCGTTGTCCATTTCTCCTCTCGCGCCTATAGAGAGAGAGAGACAAGGTGTTTCTTTCTCAGTTATTGTTATCAGCTGTCCAAAAGCCCAGTGAAGCCCCTGAGCTAAGCTGACCACCCGGCTGACAAATGGACTAGTATTTTGGGTTTTATTCCTTTAGCAAAAAGCCAGTGTATTCAATTACTGTGCTGTTCCCATTAACCAATTACACATATTAAAAGAAAAATACATAAGCATTTAAAAAACAGGCAAATTTTTATGACTTAATACCATTTTACCTGTCTAAACTTATATCTGTCCATTTATGTCCACTAATTTAGGCCTCAGTCACACAGGCCTTATTTGTCACTTACAACCACTGGCTGTAAGGGACAAATTTCCCAACTGGATGCAAGTGGTTGCTGGCAGTCATTGTGAAATCAACGGCTAAAGCCCGATTCACGCAGACCCAGAGACCAATCAGTGACCCCCGGATAACCACCTGTCACTAAGTAAACATGTATATTCTCTGACCAGTTGGTGAGTGAAAGCATGAAATTGGTCGCACAATGCTGCACCATAAACAAACTTGCATCTGCTTTGGTTGCTAGGTGGGGTCGCTAGTAGTTTGCATGGAAGAGGCCGACTTGTCTGCAAACACTGAAAACTGCTCGCTAAGTGGTAGTAAAACTTCACCTTCAAAGTCAAAATGACACCCTTTGAAATACATTGGTTGTAGCAGTAGGGAAAAACCTACAGTAACTGGTGAGTATTTGCAGACAAGTCAACATCTTCATGCAAACTACGAGGCAACCACGGCAATCTGCACACAACCAAAGCCATCACAAGGACGTTTTTGGCGCAGCACCCTGTTTGTGACCGATTCCACCTGGCAACGACCGCCAGCACTCTCCAGCAGCCACGCGGCATTTGCCAGATCTAAGAACTTTTCTGGCAGAAACCTTGAATGTCACTGTTTATCATTTTTGCAAGTTTTATATGACTGAAAACAGTAGTCTTATTAGTTTTGGCTCCATTTTATCAGGTTAAATATAAAGGATGTCGTTTGCTTATTCAGTGGCATAACAATACAAGTAATAATGAACACGGCAGCGTACAAATTTCCTCTAGGATAAACCCTGCCTTTAACAACACAGCACGTATGAGCGGAATAAGAGGCTGCACACGTCATTCAGAAAGAATTCAGTATCTCTGTACATTAGTGTTAATGCATTCTCATAAAATTCCGCACATGAATGTCAAAAATTCTATGTCACGTTTTGGAAACAGAAGAAAAATGACATCTAATGATCATGTTGAAACAGAGTCCACTTTCCTGGGGGAGAATATTTTATGCTTTTTTATACTTGTCTTGGCATGTTTATGTATAACAAAAAAAAGTTATTAAATTACATTGTGTTAATGGATCAGTCCACAATAAACCACCCAAAACCCCTTAGAATCAGCTAATTCTTATGTACCTTTGCTTATCCAATAAAAGCATGCATTTATTTATTTTTTTTACCATAATACTCTTACTGTATGATATATAATTGGAGACTGAACAACTGAGTTTCAGGCCCTCAGGGTACTTTAATCTGGGCTGAAATGTAGCCCTTTTTAAAGTTACAGTGTATAAAACTGTCACTGCTAGATGTCAGATTGCAGTCAGCTGAGTTCTGTTTTCCTACCCCTCCCACTTTGTGGCAGCTATAGCACAAACATGTTAGAGTCAGCCAAGAGAGCTCAAAAACATCGTGTACCCCATAATGGCCGTGGTAGCCGCGGTGTTTCTAAGACTATTTGTGTATAAAAACATTTTTGTGCACATTTTAACACACATATCCTGTCAAAAGTTTTTGTGGAAACTAATCAGAGAGGAAACACTTGAGTGTGTTTCTCGTCGTGGTCGCTTTATTAAAAAAAAAAAAAAAAAGTGAGGGGAAACCAGATTACAGCATATGGAAATAAAGAATCTGTTTGGGCTTTAAAGCGGCTCTTACCTCTGGATAGAGACAATAGATAGAGCTAAAGTGAAAACATGTGGATGGAGTCGACTGTTTGCGTTTGACATGCCAGGTTTAGGTGTGCTGCTCGCGCCGTCTCAACGCTGGAAAATCCGGATCAAAGATCACCGTTACACCGTATCAATAATCCGCGAATGAGGAGGGCCTAGACACAGAGCAATGCACAAGCTAACGGGCGAAACGCTGTACATTACAATCTAGTAAATCAGAGAGAAAACACAGCAATAAATAAATAACACTCATACTTACTCGCAGAGGTGTTGCTGCCTGTTCCCCACTAACATGTCCGAACGCCACAGCAGCTACAGAACGACACGCGCAGGAAATACCGTAATACTGCGACTACAGTCGCAGGGATGCACGCGGATTCTGAACAGCAGGCACCTTCCGCTGCTCCCTTATTCACAACCACAGTAGAAAACTCATAAAATCTTTTATACACCTGGTTTCAACAGACACTGTAAATCACATGATCCGGAACACACAGGTGAATGTCAGAAAATCATAATACTACACACAATAAACACTGCAACCGTAAAACAAGAGAAATGTGTTTTTAATGCTCCTCATTCAGTGTCTCTGATGTTTCTCTGCCCTCTGCTGGTGAAACTTTAGTGTTACAGCCAAGGTTATAATAGTTTTGGATTTTACATAAGTTTTATTTCATAGTAACTTTTCCCCCTCTAATTCAGTTAGTTTTAATTCGTTTTTAAAGTTGTTTTGCTCGTTTTTATTAGTTTATTAAGGCTTAGTTTTAGTTTAGCTTTCATTAGTTTTAGTTTTTTCATACTTTGTCAAGATTCAGTCCATCCTCCCACTTGCGGTAGGATGGACTGAATTAGATACGCTCTAATTAGACTTCTGCGATGGGTCTTTGTGAGGCCTCGGTACACAACCGGCATTTATGCTTGTGTAGCTGCAATATGTGTGTTAATTACGGTGTGCTGGTGTTTTATATGTGGCGAGGACACCAGCGAAGACTCTCGGTAGATCATGTTCAGGTCATTGAAAAGGGGAGAAGATGGTCCTCTGAGAATCACTGACCAAACACAGAGTGGTTCAGCCCAGCATCACTTCAGTTTAGTTTTTCTTGGAAACTGATGTTCACAACAGCCGCGAAATTTTAAGCTCTTTTGAAAAAGGCACCTTAAAGAAGGGTTAGAGTCTATAAACAAGGGCTTGTTTTCAACCTTCTGTTGAAGAGGACCTTAACTGGTACTTCTTTACCTTGCTGCTCCATTAATGAAAGTTTATGCAGAACCTTCATTATTAGCTATTGTTCAACTAAAACAACTAAAGATGTTTTTCAGAGTTACTTTAAATGACGTCAGAGAGATTTTTTGATGTTTTGAAAAATCCATTGTGAAAAAAGAAGTTGGTTCCAACAGGGGTGTGGTGGCCATCGGGACGTTCGGGAGGTTTACGGGTCGTTTCCAGGCCGAACCGGTCGGTGGTCAGAATTTTTTTTTTTTTTTTTTTTTTTTACCCAATTAAACACAGCAACGCTCGCGCTGTGCAGCCTCTCCTAACCAAGCTCCCGGGCTGAATTTCAATCCCAGCCCACCATAAAATGTGATTTTATTTTTCTTTCTGCGGTCTCTGATGTTTCAGTGCCCTCTAGTGGTCAGACTTTAGTGTTGCTGCTTCAGCACTGAGCGCTCGCTCCACTGTCTGCGTCCATCTTTCCATCCATGCTCTCAGTCACTGACCGCATTCATGGCAACAGGTACGTTTAAGAATCATTTCACACAAATTAAAGAAGTGAAAAACACATACTGAGAATAACACTGTCATTATTTTCCAGTCCACACCACTGTAGTTAATCACAGTGGATTAATAGTAGTTTTTAGAATCTTGATGTCTTTTATGTTATGATGATCGTCTCTTGGAGAAAGTTCAGTGTTCAGCTTCACATTCATGTTTTTGTTCGCTGTAAAGCTAAACAGCTCAACAGTACAACCAGACTTCTTCTTCAGCTGAGGATTCAGCCCCTGCAGGCCTTTAAAAGGAATGCAGATTTAAGGGACTTCTCCGCGGCCTGGAAGACCTGGAAGCTATGTCCAGCTTTTATGGAAATAGCTGAGTGATGAGCTGTTCACACCTTTCTTTTGTGCCCTTGTTTTTGGTGATTTACTTTTTTATAATCTATACTGTAACCCGGCCCCAGATAAGCAGAAGAAAATGGATGGATGCAAGGGTGTAGGAATGAGTTTACTATTGGGGGGTGCGACACACCTCGGAAACCTGACAGCTCCGTAAATACTCTGAGCAAAGCATTAAAAAAAAATGCTATTTGATCTTTTACTTTCTTCTTTTTCAAATGTTTCTTGGAATAACAGTGTTGTGTACACCTACTGCATGTATAACTTACATATATATATGTTTTTTAATGGTAAGACGTGGGCAAACCACCAAACAAAATGGCTCGAGTCTTTATAACCATGTCATTCCAGGGCTGTACGCAGTGGTGGACAAAGTACTCAACTCTAGTACTTAAGTAAAAGTACTGATACTCGTGGTCAAATTTTACTCCACTAC
>JAVDPK010001130.1:387363-402953 GCA_034780415.1 Cichlasoma orientale
TTAGGCCCAGTCAACTGCACAAGTAACATCTATGTCATTTTACTCTGCTGTTAGTTATGTTTAGTTTTATTACTCACCAAGTTCTCCAATTAGTGTCTTTAAAGTCAGTCAACATTCCTGATTTAATATTACAATTATCCTGATTCAATTTTGTTTAATTTTGGCTCAAAAGGCATACAATGGCTCAAACTCAGCTGCTGCACCTTAAATTTGTTACAACCTCACCAGAAACTCTTAAAGCATAAAGGACCCTGTGGGCTGATTGTTTTATTGACGTAACCTGGACTTGTGCACAGTTACGTTCCATTTCCCAACCGTCACGTCCTCCAGACGTCAGCCCTGCTAGCCTTCTGTTGGACAAACATAGATGAAGCAGTTCAGGAGGTCGGCCGCAGGGCCAGCGGTGAAGACAAAGACAGCAATGGGGCATCTCTGGCATAGGTGACCTCAAACTCCAGGACTCAGGATGCTTGGGTGGAGCAGGACCGTCTGGAGGCTCGGACTGAGTGGAACCAGTCGAACCCTCAGGCTTGAGCTCTGGACACTCGAGTGAAGCGGGACCCATCAGCTTCAGACCCTCTGGACTATGAGGGAAACTTGGAAATTCTCAGGCTGCTGTGCAGGGCCTGCAGGCTGCAGCTGCTCAGGATACTGGATACTCGAAACAGTCTGGATACTTGAAAGAATCAGGATATTCAAACCGGTCAAGATATTTAGCAGGGCACGCAGTCATGTCCTCGGACAACTGGGGCTGCTTAGCAGGTTACTCAGGAGGCTCTGGCAGAAGCTGAGATGAAGCAGGTGACTCAGGTGGAAGACAAGATGACCGGCAGCTTGTCAGTGGAAATGTGATAACTGTAAATCAGAGAAGTTAAAAAATCTTCCAGAATTAACTAAAGCTATAAATGGCATTGTAAAGAAACAATCTCGATGACTTTGTGTACAAAATATCTGTGTATGGCGCTTACAGTATGTTAATAACAACTTAAGTTAAAACAGGGCCAGACCATATCTATATTTGTAATACCTATTTGTGCCACAAGGTGGTGTGGCAGGTCATTGTTTCATTTATTTTCACCAGCAGACATCGTAGTCAGATGCCCAAAGCAGCTCAACTAGCTCCTTTTGATGCAGAGGAGCAGCAGCTCTACACTGGATCCCTCCCAAACGACCAAGCGCCTCATCACATTTCTAAGACACGCTGATGCCACTCCCACTTCACTCTTCACCCACTTGGCTCTCGGGACATTTGACCTTTTAGCTTTAAAATGCCATCACTTCATCATTTTACTCTTCAAGATATTTCTTTGAAGTGCATTCAAAACTGCAGTTTGGTTGCTTCATGGTCATGTTTTTGACCCTAATCAGTCCAAGTTCGACACATTTAAAGATATTGCCTCTTAGCTTTCCACAGATAGCACAAGGAAGAGAATGTGACAGGCAACCTGAAACCATAATGCACCTGGCCACGGCTGTCACCAGTGTGGGCATAAAAACATGGTACAAAAGAGGATAACAGAATCTCTAGCTGTTATTATTAATGTCACTCAGTTGTGTATTGTGAAGAATCCGGGGTAAACAGTTTGTTAACCTTTAATGTGAGCGTATGGGATTCAGTGGCAGATTCTGTGCAAAAGTCTCAGCTGACAGGGGTCCATCAGTTACATAAAGTACGGTGAGGTAACACCAGCATAGTTACACTTTGCTTATTATTCCATGTCAGGCCCAGCCACGCCTAGCCTAGCCTAGGTAAGAGAAAAATCTATTAGTCTTTATTGCCTTAAATGACCTCTTACCTGTAAGACACCTGCTGGGCTGGTTTAATGCTCTTTGCCCCGTTGCTCTGTGCCCTGGCCGGATCTTGACAGAGTATATCAGGTGAACATTTAGGAAGACAGACAAGTTTTTTGTCTGCTTTAACCCTGGGGCCTTGGCCAGACCTTTGTCAAAGCCCAGGCTGTCCCATTGAGTTGGAAAGGCAGTTCAGCAGGCACTTGCATTTTCAGGTATTCCCCTCCCATCCAGAGTGTAAGCCCACTCGACCCGAGGTGTGGCCACTTCATGGGCCTTGTGGATGGGGTGCTTCCCTCTCGACCATTTGTGCAGTTGCAACAGAGTCATGTGAGTCCACATTTTCTAGATTCTACCATCTTAATATAAAGAAGCGGTTATTCCAAGATTGTCTTTCGCATCTTGCAGGGTCCTGACCTGGGCGGCATATAAATATGTACATTTGTAACTAGTTCATTTAGTTAAGCGGTGGTGGGTGGGCTATCAGGCTGCACGACTCCTCTTGGTTCTTGCGTCTTAAAGAGTTACCTAATCAATATGGAATACGTAACACCTGTAAAACATGCTGGGCTGGTTTACTGGTTATTAACAGTCTGGGAGTGAAAGCTCCTGCCTTTACCACAATACTGTGCCTTCAAGGAACACGTCCAGACCACTGAGTCACAAAACAGTCACGTTTGCACACTAAAGACTATGATCTCATATTTATTGGGGAAGGCTGGGACAAAAAAACAAAACAAATGAGCTCTGGCACTGTGGCTCAGACTGACCCCTGGATCACAGGACCATTTTGGGGAGCTAAAACAGTTACCCTTGACCTTTCTTTAGTGCCTGATTCTTCAAAAGGTTTCAGGTCCACGGGGAAAGTTCCTGCGGTCAAAGACTGAACATTTACTAGAGCCTGGTCATTTTTTCTCTGTTATGCTTCTAGAGGCAGAATTAACTCAGATTTTTATTTGTCCATCACTTTGGTCCAGAAATATCCCAATGACACTGAATACTCGAATAGCATATAAATTAGGAGGATTTTTATTCGTATTGTGGCTGCATAGAGAACTCCAAGCCTCTGGAGGACGCAGACATGACGTTAGACTGTTACAAACTAAAGTCATTCCTTAATTCAGAAGCCTGTTATGTTAGTATTGATGTTAGTGATTATGGAGCTAAGAATAAATAGCTGGAGAGAATAAAAACCACTTTGAGTATGGACTAAGGAATGTGGTATTAGTCATCTTAGATGTCTCCCAGCAGGCAGCTCATTATCTACTAACATCAGCAGCAGAAGGGAAACTAATAAATTTGCCAGCAGCTCAAGTTTACGTGGAAACTGACTCCTCAACAGTACGGAGTGCTGATAGGCGGGATGGAGCAGGACCTGGAAGAAAAAAAAATGCTTCCCTTTATAATGTGTTTTTAATGCCTAGCACGACAACCATGCTAGCTAGACTGTACTTTAGTGCAGTAATGCGCGGAGCTAAATGTGACATCAACACGCTAACATGTTCCCCATCATGATAAAAGCAGCCAAAGCTAAAGGAGACTCATAAAAGGTGCTGGAGAGCAAAACTGAGCATAAATCAGAGGGAATGTTGGACATTCATGAAGAGGGTACAGCATCATTCCTGCGGGATGGTGAATTTGCTTTGAGTTGTTGACACGGGTACTGATGTTATTCATGCCACAGCTTGCAACTGACGCCACTTTAAATATGGATGTTAGATGGAAAATCTGTTAAGTTTTTTATATAGTTATTTATATACAACAGTAGGCATGTTCTTTTGGTTTTGTGTGAGTGTTAGTGGAAGCACTAACTGTTCACTGCACGTGTGTCAGCTGCAACAGAATGGTTGGTGTTACGCTAAAAACTCAAGTTTCCTACTTTGATTTTACCCGTTTCTATTTGCGTGTCATTGCAAAATGCTTTGAATTGTGTTGAGGTTTTACAGCATCATCTACAGTTCTGTCACAGTGGCTACAAGTTAGGAGGAACTTCATTTGAAGAAGCATTAAAGAGTTTTGGTTCCTGCTTGGACCTCTTTTTTTCTTGGGGGGGTCCTCGTCTCTGCTGACAGAGTGGTGCCTGCATCAGGAGTAGGTTTCCCGGGCAGGTGGATCGTGTGACAGCTGCAGGGAACCAGATCCAGCATGTGGATTATCAGAGGTGTTTGTCCAGCAGCTCACCTGCCCAAACACCCAAGCCTGAGATGCTTTTACGTCTCCGTGGATCTGTTGTTTACGGTGTGAGAGGCTGTGAGGTCACAAACAGAACTGAGTGGTTTGTGTCAAATTCAAGGCCCACTGGCAGAATGACACACAAAAAAAAATCTGAATCTAAAAGAGGTCCATGCGTCCATCTGCCAAGTTCATGAAGTTGCTCTAACTGGGAAGTCACATTAAAGACTGTCAAGGCAAAAACCAAAAGAAACCCAAATACATGCATGCCACTCTTTTGATGTGGGGGTTGGGGGGGGGGGGGTTAGGGGTTAGGGTTGTGGTGGTTCATATGTTAACTGTCCACAGCTGGCGTGGTCCTGGACAGTAAGTCCAGCATCTTCGTCGCGTCTCCGTGTTCTAATGTCTGGTTTATTCCTCTGTGTCATTTCTCTCATCTTGTGTTTTATTCCCAGTGCTGTGACAGGTCTGCGTCCCAGCCCCCATGCTTACTTAGTTCCTGTTTTACAGTCGTCTCTCCTCCTCTGTGTTTAGTTTACTTCCTTGTTTCGTTTTGTGATTACGTTCAGCTGTGCTCCTCACCTTTTGCCTGTTCCCAGATTATCCCTCTGTGTATTTGTTGTCTCAGTCTTCCCTTGTCTCTTGTCAGAGTCTCATCATCGTAAGCTGAAGCGTTTGTTCCCGTGTTTTTCTGGTTTAGTTTTCCTTCATTTCTGTTTCTCTGACTTTGTGACTTTTGTTATGTTAGCAGCCACAACAAAGGCTCATTTTCTGTAAATCTCCATCTGCCTGCCTCTGACTCCTGCAACTGGGTCCTCACCCCCACACACGGTCAGCTTCCACGCACCGTGACAACATCAGAAATCAAAGGTTTCATCAGCAGTGTCGAGGGACAGGAAATGGTGGAAAGACACGGGGCAAATTGGCGAGAAGCCAGGACTCGAACTCGTGCCGCCCACACCGCAAAGCGGCATATGAACGTGGTCACCTGCTCCACCCCTGAGCCACCCAGGCGCCCCATCAAAGGTTTTTTTTGAGGGCTGGGAGACACAAATGGGCATTTTCAGACTATCTCACATCCCTTTCTTTATAACTGCTGCTATAAATGTTAAAAAATCACAATGTCTTCTTTTTTACATTTCTATTTCTGGATCTTTCCATCACACATGAACCTGTAATAATGCACAAATCTGACAGACTTGGAGTTTTTTTTTTAGCCTGTCTTGTTTGGCAGGTTTTGCTATCAGAATTATGATCTGAATGCGCTATTGTGCCAAACATTCGCTCTTCCATGATGAGCTCTGTAGATTCTCTATAGGCTCCGCTTGTTAATGCTTTTGCTTTCCTTTTATTTTATTTTTTTATTTATTTGTGTTATTTTTCACATAAATGCCTATCCATAGACACCCACACAGACAGAGACAAACGCACAAAGACACACAATCAACCACCACCGGTGGTCTGATGGGTGAATGTGAATGTATGAGGCGTAAAGCTGTAAAGCTGTGTTAAAACTGAAGGGACAAATGTGATACGAGACATCAACCTCTGGGCAACACCCCCCCCCCCCCCAAGGTCCTGTGTGCATAATGATGTGTTGGGAATCATAACAACTATAATGCAATCAAAAAGGAGAGGCAAGTGGCCGTGCAGCACCGCACGTGGCCTCTCCAAAACCCTTTTTTTTTCAGCTTAGCTTAAGGTCAGGTCTATGTGCTAAACTGGGCTTAACAAATCATGTGTGCCATAGTGCTGGGCAGTCATTATATAAATACTTTTTTTATTGACATTAACTAGTTATGCACATGTGATTTTCTGCAGTGATGAAGTTTATTTGTTGTATGTCCAAGATAAACAGCCTATACACGCATGAAATAAATTACACTCAAAACTGTCCACTCAGAACAAGCAGGGAATAAATAAATAAAAGAGGGTGTACCATGCCTCTCGCCCATGACCACGATAAGTGGAAGAGAATGGATGGATGGGATGGATATTTTTTGTTGTTCGTTGTTAGTGAAAGCAGAGCTGCTGCCGGTTGTCATGGCGATAAATGAGTCAGTGCCAAACACCGCTGTCTGTCTCACACTGACCCTCCATCACTATCAGTAAAGATCAGCTCTGAATAAGTCCGCACTGCCGGGCGTGTCTGCGCTGCGCTGATGGGCATTCCGGTTTTTTTTGTCACTCGGCTCCACCTGGTTTAAACCGCAGCAGGTTTGAATCCAATTCACAGCAGCAGCAGCAGCAGCAGCAGCAGCAGCAGCAGCAGCAGCAACAGCAGCAGGATGGACTCAAACACTATGAACAGGGGAAACCTCCCCACTGGGGTCGGAATATGTACCACCATCCCTGACATCCTGTACCTGCCAGAACTGGTAAGAAACAGCGACTGTCGAGTTTTGGTTTTGTTTTTTGTTTTTTTGTTTTGTTTTTTATAACAAGAGAGGAACTTTCTCTGTCACAGTTTCAACGGTGCGCACGGAGAGCGCGTTTTACGCAGCTTTTACGCACAAAACAAATGGAGAGAAGCGCGTTCTCAGCCAGCGTGCTGCCATTGGCCAGTTCGTTAGCTTAACCCAATCTGTTAATTGAAATTGAAAGGAGAGGGTTAATGATGCAAGTGTGCTGGGATCAGAATAATCTTCCTACTAAAATATTGCATTAAAATAATATTAAAACGAATGATATTCAGTGAATGTGTCAGGGGTCAGAGATCACAATAGGCAGACAACAGACAGAACAGGTTGGATTCTTACAATGAGCTTCTGTAATGGAAGGTATGAAAAGAAAAAATGTTTTCATAAGCCACATTTAACATCAGGAAATGTCAGCAGTGCAGGAATGCTGCAGGCATGCTGACATGTATGCCCTAAACCAGGCGGAAAAGGTCGCAGCAGGTGGAATGCAGACAGTGATGTGCAGGCGGGGGAGGGTCGAGCTCCCTGAATAATGCAATCTGTCACCCATTAAAGGTGTAGAAGGAATGAAGGCAGCAACACCTTCTGTGCTGCATTCCCAGCCAGAAATACAGGTTCTACAAACCAAATGCAACACAAGCTGTGGCAGCACGCGGCTTAATGACAGTCCCAGTTCTAAAGTTTAACAGAGACTTTTAGGAGCTTCTTCTTTTTCTGTTATCATCCTCATTTAGACTTTCATCCATGTGTGCTCACCTGCCTCCACCGGCATGTAGGTTACAGAAAAAACTGACAACAAAAAATAATCTGCAGCTATTTTCAAAATCAATTAATTGTTCGGCTCAATGTTGAAGCAGAGGGATGTTAGAACAACTTAAATGTGAAGATTTTCTGTTTCACGTCACAGTGAAAGAATCTCTTTGTGGTTTTTGACTTTCTCTTTGATGAGAGGCTGAATATGTCTCCCTTGACAGCAGCCAGCAGATTCGTCAGTAATGAAAACAAGTACAAGTTCACGAGTTGTTGAGAGTTTTCCTCTCATGTGTATGTGGTGTTCTTGCAGGTTTTTGGCGGTCTGGTGTGGATCTTGGTGGCGTGCACATACGTGTTGCCACCGAATCCTCTGGGCTGGGTCATGTTTGTCTCCATCTTCTGCTTTGTCATGACTTTTATCTGGATAATGGTGTTCGCCTGTGGGAGTCATCACAACAAATCCAGCTGGGCAACAGCAGTAAGTCCTCCACACGTCTCACACACACACACACAAGCACACACACACTTTTAGTCGTGCTCGCTCACACAGGGTTGTCTGATTATTGTTCTGTGTCCTGTTCATCCTTTTGTGGACTTATTTCCAGTAATGGAGAAAGTACCCCGGGCAGGCAGAGCATCTAAATTATAATCAGTGTTTCTGTGATTGTTTACAGCGGACAGAAACCGAGCAGTCTCGTATCTGCTTGCTTTCAAAGAGGTCTGCTATAAACTGTAGTGAGCATCTCCTAATATTATTGTATTAATACTGATCATACAATGATCAAAATAATACAATTATTCCAGAGGAAACGTGGCCATTCAAATTTGCAGATAGATGTAATTAAACGGTGGTGGATGTGCAGCATGTGACTTCATCAACCACCGTGACACGTGCTCCACCGCGCAGGCAAAAAAGGCAAGAGAAGAGATTTTTGTAGTTTAATGAGGAAACTAAGATGAATTATATATTTGGAGGCATATTGACTTTACTTTACCACTGTTTCCAAATCAGGGAATGAAGCACAACAGCTCGCAGACCAGTTTCTGAGAGGATTGTGCAACAGTTTGTGTACTTTGACTCTAGCCCAGTACAACCTGTCACGTTATGCTGTGGAGCAAACAGGTTTCAGACCCGAATGCAGAACAAAGGACTCAGGAACAAAAACGAGCCTTTACTGTTGGCCATTCAAAATGCCAAGTCAGAGGAATCCCCAGGAAATGATAACCAGGGAGGCACACTCCTAGGAAAAACAGGAATCTTGGGAAACACAAAGTATAGTAACACAAAATATAAATACTAATTACAGAGCGAAACATAAACGAGACATCAAGTGCAAAGGATCAAACACTGAGATGAACACTAAACCGGGAAACACGAGGAGGCAGGAATGCACGGGGCTTCAGCATAAACCGAAACCATGAACAGAACTAGATAAGAAGCCAAAACCCTGGAATATAAATATAAGGAATCAACTGGGGAAAAAAAAGATACAAAACTAGAAATTCTGGGTTGTAGACTCAGGGACCAGCGCACAGCCAGTCACTGTTATATGGCAATCATCACATAACAATGAACGTATCTCATGTTGCTATTTTTCGCCCTCCTCTGTCAGGACTTTTTGTATCACGGCATCGCTGCGTTCTTCTACCTCAGCGCTTCAGTGGCACTGACCATAGTGACCCTGGCTGTGAAGGACGTTGACGGGGCTACACAAATCTTCAAGTTCGACGTATCGGCAGTGGTGAGTCTCTTTGTGCAGACTAGCCTGAAACGTCTTCATCCGAGGGAAATATGTCACTGCGTGTGAAAAGGTCCAGTAGATGTGCTTTGACAGCCTGGAGGAAGTGCGATAATTTGTTGTTAATCATACTTTAAAACTCTGGTACTGTGTTGAGTTCAGATCAGAGGTCTTGCTGACCTCCTGACCTTTCCTCTTACAACTCCACTGATCTTCTCTTTTTTTTTTTCCCCCAGGTTTTCTCATATGTGACGACTCTTCTCTACTTCATCCACACGATCCTGTCTGCCATGCGATGGAAATCTTTCTAGAAGTTTCCTCCCTGTAAACCGTCGCGAGCAGGAACTGATTTTCATTTTGTACATACTGCAAAGCTGTGGCATGCTGGCATGAAAGGGGGTGGGTGGTGCTGATGGTGACGGAGATTGTCATGTTGTTGTTCCGACTTTTCCCTCTGCTAAAAGAAGCACCATCTGGATCTCGCAGCGTCAGCCAACCCTGATGGTTTTTGTCTTAGAGTTGCTTCATTTCTTCCGCTAACTTCCAAAATACCACAGAATCAGCCACAACATTAAAATCAGGGGCTACATAGTGTGTAGGTTCATGTCTGTCGGGGTGTGGGTGCGGGACACCTGTGTTGCGGTGCCAAGCACTGGGATGCAGAAGGTTAATCCTTTGGGACAGAGTGCTGTTGCCATTGCCAATGATGAGTGTTCTTAGTTTGCAATAATTTTTAAGAGGGTGGCTCACATCAAAGTGTGAATCCCACACACACTGACATAAAGTTTCCCACCAAAACGCTGCTGTGTGGGTAATCAGTGCTAATTACAGTCTGTCTGTCAGCGGTTTCAATACTGTGGCTGTTTCGTGCGTCCTCGAGCTCTTATTACATAGATGTGAGAGACAGCACCGCAGAGCAAAGAGTAGCCGTGGATGGGGCAGAATGATTGTACAGCCAAACATAAAGAGATTCATCAGTGTGTAAAAGCCCTGCAAACTGAGCCAGAGATGCACTGACCAGCTTAGTTAGAAAGACTCGGGGACGAGAGAGAGAGAGAGAGAGAGAAGTTACAACTTAGCATCACTGTTATCTGCTGACTTCAGAGAGGTTCACCTGTGTCGGCTTTTTCTGCTTTACTCCTGCTCTGATCACCTGAAGGATCCTTCTGCTACACTCCAGCTTTAATTCATTTGGTAATTAATTTACCAATAATTAATTTCAGGTTTCCATGGGTCCATTACTCCTTCTCTTCATCATTATTTGGTTATGTTTTTTTCTTTAAAAGCTTCAGGTTTACATGATTCTACCCTCTGCTGACTAATGAAAGGATCAGGGGGGCAGCTTTTATATTTTTGTAGGTTTATCAACAGCGTCAAAAAAAAAAAGGAAATCAATTGCTGATTTTTACAGGAAAATCAATCAAGATGGGTTTTTTTGTAATATGAGGTCTTTTTAACTGGAAATTTAACTTTTGTAATTTTGGAACAAACTGGTGTCACTGAAATTGAATAAATATGTTCTTGTCTTGAAATGTGTGAAGTGTTACTGTATTACCAGCTGCTACAGTGTGGCTAATGCTGTTTTCATAAGGTAAATACAACACCAGTCAGCCATGAATGTAATCATACAGTACACTGTATATGAGAGACATACACAGTAACATCACCATTGAACTGTGAAGTGAGCGAGCACTAGAACCCTTAAATTAAAGGAACTGTCCATGTTTATATACAGGATCGGATCGTTGTGAACTCACCTGATGGCTGTACAAACTTCAAGTGTCCATTGAAATGTGAAAGAGTAACATCCAGATATTCTTTTTTTTTTTTTTTATTGTAACCAGCAGCTAAGAGATAAGCTGCCTGGCCACAAACAAGGTGTGTTTTTACCCTGACATATTAATTTCAGGGAGAATTACCACAATCATAACCACAGTACCACTTAAAACCAAGTCTTCTTCACCTGGATTGTATTTATAGGGCCTGGCTTCATGTCTTGAAAATGCACACACAGTGTGAGGCTGGTTGGCGGTGTGGCAGGTGAGTGATGTATAACTGATGAGAGAAGGCAGGAGGTGATGATAGCAGAGAGGCCCTGTGAGGCTGCGGTCTGTCTGAATGATGATGACATTCACCCTCATCACAGACAACACGTCTGTTTGGTCTGTGCCTGTTTTTGGGATCGTATTTTAGAACTTGGTGTCGGGATTGGCATGGATAACATCAACCTGTAGTGTGAATGTGGTATGTCACTTTGTTGTGCCTGCTGTATAAATGGAATATAGCAGCTTCTGCTGCCACCTTATGGTCAAACTGCTGTACTACAGGTTAGTTATTCACTCACCCTGCTGTTAATAAAAGCAAAAATGCATAACAAAATATTAAAAAACAACCCCCAAACTCTGACACACATAATGTAGCTGATTCATTATTGGTAACAATAAAGATGACAATAAAAGGCAGCTGTTAATTTTATAGTCAACTTTAAGATAAAAAGAAAAATGCAAAGTAAAAATATCCAAAACTATTACCGAAGCCTGTCAGATATCTGAAAATTGTCAATTAAAGATTAAATTCTCATTTATTTATTAGGGAAATCTAAATGTAAAAAACAGCTGACACAATCTCTAGAAAACATTATTTTATTTTTTACTAACCCACAGAAGTCTTTATTGATTTTACTTAGAAAAACCATGCAAACAAAATCCTGCACACAGACACATTTAATTATGGATGGTCGTCACAAACGACACTCGCAGTAATTATAATTACAAGTAATTAACAAATGTGTTAATTACACAGCAATAAAAACGCTCACCAAGACACACTGGGACTTTTCTCTGAAGCACAGATTCATGGTGTGTTGCGGCTCTGCAGGACATTCGTGTTACTGGAATATAAACATTCATTCAAACTAGCTGATATTTGTTTGTACAATAAAACTATTAATCACAGATTAATATTCACATGTGTGACTCTTGTTTTTGTCCTTTTTTTTTTTTAATCTTTCGATCATGAATACAGAGCATGTACACAGTCTGGTACCACAATGCCTGGGGTGGATGAAGGGGAATCCTGGCAGCTTGTGCCCCATAAAACTGCAATTCATGACCTCCAACGGTGTTTCAGAGCAGACCATTACGTCCTGCGCTTCAAGCCACTTTGGTGATAATGATGCTACCTTTGATCCATAAGGTGTCGATGTCAGTGAGTGATGTCACTCTGTGGTGAAAGTAAAACAGCTGCTGGCCGTCCACAAACACACGAAATCTGCTGTGTTCACACCGAATCTCAATCTGAGGACAGAGTGCACGCTTGGTTAGTTTGACATTCAGGAGCTCGGTGCTCTTCATTCATTCATTCACTCCTTCCTATTATTGCTGACAGTTTCATGGCACCCAAAATAATATCTGTGGAACGTGTACTACTTAGTGCTAACACATCTTACACGTGTAATCCATATGTTTGGCATGAACTCATAAATGTTTATGATACCTTGAAGGGCTGGTCTCTGATGAAGGGGAAGTAAGGAACCATCCTATCGACGTCTCCCCAGGATCCAGACACGCAGGCTCTTCGTAGGACTTGTCTGTCCCTGAATCGAACACACAGCTCCAGAGCCACGTCAGGTGGAGGCTCCTTGGATGTGCCGCGCCCACACGTCAGGGCGATGTAGAATCTGGATATATGGATGGATATATGACGCTGATAAATCTGGCCACACCTTCCCATGTGTGTGTGAGCCAAAAATGTTTTTATTAGTCTGATGGATGATAAAAGCCATCAATAAAATCATCACTAGATGGTGGTAACAACCACGGAGGAGAGCTTCTCAAACCAAAGCTCTACAATTTTAGAAAATCAGGACTGATGCCTGTGATCTTTGGTCCCTCAGGCAGATCAGGGTGCTGAAGTGGCCCACCTGCCTGCATGATGCACCTTTCTGAAAACATCTGGAGCATCATGAAATATGACTGCTGGCAGGTCAATGGACAGTTGACGTTTGTACAGCCATCAGGTGAGTTCACAACGATCCGATCCTGTATATAAACATGGAAATAAAACTATACTGTCTGTGCAAGGCTCTTATTGTTTGGGGTTTTGGCAGCCATTAATCTGAAGAAACATTGGTCAGTGTGTGAGATCTGCTGGACAGGTCAGCAGACATCACTACCTTCAGACACACGGAAATCTCCGGGTGAGACAAACAAAAGGCTGCTGTAAAAGTATGGAGGGAAGGAGGACCCCGCGTATAGTGCAGTAATACTGCAGGCTTACTGAAGGACAGTCAGAAGATACACAAAAACATTCTTACCTGTCAGGATGGGGATTCACAATACCAATCACTGTGACCCTTTTCCCCGGCTGCATTCCTCCTGGGATGTGACCTCTGAAAGGAACTGCCTGCACACAGGAGAAGCAGAGACGCTGATGATTAATGAAACTGGATTATTCAAAATAAAAGATTTAAACATGTCTGTGAGTGGAAAACTAGAAAAACAAAGAGAAGTGAGCCGAGCGGTGAGCCTAAATCTGACGTCACTCATAAGGCGCGCAATAAAATGACAACAGCAGGCGAATCGATCATTAATCAAGCAACGCGAGCGAGAGGCCACAAAATGACTGAAGCGACTCACAGAGACACAAACCAGCTGACACAAAAACAACAAACATATAAAATTATGACACATATTGCTGTGCTCACATCAGTGTGTTTATACTTTGCATTGTCATAATATGATTTTTTGAAGATATATGTACTAGTATGTATTGCATTTATCTATTACGCTGAAACAAGTTAATAAGCTATTAATAATTTAGCTGTTAATAACAATGCACGGATTATTTATTAATAAAAAGCAAACAGTTCCATTTTGTTGCAGTGCGTGTGTGTGTGTTTGCTTGGTGGTCATGTGACTGAAATCACCAGTTTCCTCTGAGCGTCTCTGTCAGCAGAGTCGGTGTTTGGTTTCCTCCCATCGGTCCCGTCTCTCTGCGGCAGATTCCATTTCTGAAGGAAACACAACAATAACCGCAACGGAGCATTTTAACCTTAAACTGTGTGCAAGTGGACATTACTGCTGACAGCGGATTCCTGGACTCATTTTGTAACTACAGTGTTTTAATTAGCAATGATCATTTAATTATAAAGCAATGGCTTTTTAATCAAACTGTTGAATCTGCCTTTTTCTTACTTTATTTTCACCACTTTTGAGTAGATTTGTACTTCTTCTTAAATCTAAATTTTAACTTTTTCATTTCCAATCAATGAAAACATTTGAAAGCTCTAAAATGTGGTTAAAATACTATAACATGATAACAAATATATTATAAATATAAAGAAAATTCTCTTCATTCACAGAATAAAAGCTTGGTATTTAGTTCACTCCTGCTGGCTGAATAAAGTCAGGGCAGAGGTCACATGACCTGTGACCCGCAGGTGACAGGTCAAAGACTGAACGGGACAGGAAGATCATTGAGTTGAGGTTGATTTTCAAAATATAAGTTTCAGATTTGAACTCAAACTAGAAGCTCACTCACAAGCTTACAGGTTCAGTTTTGATGATTTTGGTGGATTAACAAAGACGTGAAACATCCGTTTATAACACTTTATGATTTCCCAGAAATATCATAACAACAATAACATCATAACAATAAAGTTAAGTTCATATATACACAGGGCGTATATTTTGTGGCCATCTTCCTGATGTATTCACAGATCTTCATTGTTTCACCCAGGACAGTGGTTCTGACACTCACTAGTCCTCGGCCTCCTTCCTTCCACTTAGCGTCCAGTCTCAGGGTCCTGGATTTGGGGTGAAACCCTCCATGCATGGTAAGGAGCTTTCTTATCTTGACATCAGTGGCTTCTATCGCTTCCTTTGGCCAGCTTATTATCCCAGCAGTGTATCTGACAACTGGCAGGGCGTAGGTGTTGATAGCCCGGATCTTGTTCTTCCCATTCAGCTGACTCTTCAGGTCTTGACTTACTCTCTGCAGGTACTTGGCGGTTGCAGTTTTCCTAGCGGCCTCTTCATGGTTCCTATTTGCCTGTGGGATTCCAAGGTACTTGTAGCTGACCTCATTGTCTGCAATGTTGCCTTCTGGTAGTGGCTGGGGACCCTTATACATACATATATATATATATAATTCAGACTTAGGATGCATGATTTTATTGCACTTTAAGCTGATTTTAATCATTTTGTTATACCTTCTTTAAAAAAAAGCCTGCCATATAGAATCATGAGGCTTTTATTTTGGTAGTTTTAGTTTGCAGAGTCATTTTGCTTACTTTAGCCAATTCAACACTACCTGTACAGGTTGACAGTCTTCAAAGGTAAGAAAGCTTAAGTTGTGTCTAAACAGCCACCTGAGAGATAAATCTGAAATCAAAAGTGAAAAGTAGTGAAGTAGGTTATCAGACTGCTTCGTCTCCCCGTGTCCTCTCTCTGGTTTATTGTCTCTGACCTGCTGCCTGTTGCTCAGTTGTGGTAACTTACCTTCCTGCCCTGCGCTGTCAAGCTGTGTGTTTCAGCCATGTTAACCTGAAGGGAACAAACAGCAAAGGAATGAGCTGCAGATCCAGTTTGGCTGCCTCTCCAGTCGAGTGAATGAACAGTGATGCGAAGCTTAACCTGCCTCAACACACACACACACACACACACACACACACACACACACACACACACACACACACACACACACACACACACAC
>JAVDPK010001131.1:0-14469 GCA_034780415.1 Cichlasoma orientale
TCTGTGACAGCTTGCCAACCCCCACATCCAAAAAAGACTGAGAAAATATTCACCCAACTGATAGGTGATGAAAAAAAGTTTTACTTTACAGTCACTGCTCCGGTCAATGGTTTTGCATGCAGCAGAAAAACTGACCCAAAAAAGTAGAAGGAAAGACAGCTTTAAAGACTGACTTTAAAGCTACATTTAAAAAACTTGCAGTTTCGTGCTTGAAACCAAAACCGAAATTGCAGCCCCTCTAGGCACAACATGCTACACTACCTTTGGGAACGATACGTCATTTGAGGAATTGAGCGGTATTACTGGGCCTGAGAAATTCTAAAATAACTAAAACAAAAGCAAAATGTGTAAAAATTTCTCCATCGCTGGAAACTCCATGTTCACAGGGAGGGAAAACATTGATTGCTGAACACAGAGCAATATAAACGGCTTCCTAGCACGCGTATTCACATTTGATCAGCCCAGTCATTCAAATCATTAGACCGCAGAGCTTCTCCTCTCAGTCTTTTAAGAGGAGACTGAGGAAACCTGCTTTGACAGCACTCAGATGCAAATGTCAACCAGCTTGTTCTTTGATAGATTATTCAGAGAGAAGGGGGGGGGGGGGAGAGGTGACATTATTTGTAGATTTGTGATAATGCACCAGCAAGCACTGCTATTGCCTGTGAAGTGGGATCGGGTGAATGGAGAAGGAGAGGAGAAACTGCGTGGGGCGGGGACAAGTTGTGTTCAAAGACATGGCAGCAATGGGGAAATTGCCTCCTACCCACGGGACTGATGCAGTTCATTTGGCGCAGTGAGAAATGACAGCTGATTATTCAGCCATTTCCCTCTGCACATCTGTTTTTACCCTGTCCTCCCTCACTTGCAAAGAAAGAAAAATTCTATCCATCCACAAGGAAAGAGAGGGTAACAAAGTCTGAAATTCACCTAAACAGGATAGATAAGCACGAACGGGAGATCAGAAATAAGGAGTATCTTTCATACCGGCAAGTACAAAAGAAAACAGCTACAGTGTCCAATTTATACTAAGAAGATAAACGTTCTTGAGAAAGAAACTATGAAGATTGTAACTGTAACGATGTTGGTTGTATTTGAATGTTGCCCTCGACCTGTTTCCCTACACACACCACCACGAGAGAGAGACGTGTAAATCTTTTCTCCGTTGCTGCCTGATCTTACCAGATTCTTGCGGGTTTCTGGGACAGCACTGACATCCACTGGCCCCCTCTCAATGGCATCAATGAAGCGAGCTTCAGCCACAGCGATGGCACAGATGACATGAACCCACCTGGTGATAGTGAGAGAAAAGACAATGAAAAGTTTGGCAAAAATAAGGTGAGAACAAATGTAAGTAAGTTAACTGCCAGCAGTTTTGTGTTTTCTTTCCCCCCTGTTCATTAGTAGGTGTTCTTTTTCATATCTGATCTGTTGAATCTGGTAAAATGGTTTGATTTTTTTTTTTACAAACTATTTCACAATCTGCACCTTTGGATCTTATTCTGCTTTAGTGTTTGCTTTACTTTGAATATCAGCTTGATAAACCTTTGGGGTTTTTTTGGTCATTTGTGAATTTGCATCAATTTTTCTGCTACTGTCACACCTAAACTCAAACATGAGGCACTAACCGGTTGTCTATGGTAGTCTTCAAAGCTCCTCCTCTCAAGTTACAAAGACAGCACTCCTAAAAAAAAAAACAAAAAAAACAGATAATATGAGAACAGAGAAAAAGAGGATTAAGTTTAGAAACAGAGAACACATTGGCACTGTTCCTCCCACACCTTAGCTAAGTCAGTCTTTTCTAAATATAACTTAGTTGGACTTGCGATAGCTGCTAGGCAACATGACATCAATCATTAGAAGAAGAGCTGTAGGGTCAACGTGTCCTTAGAGGCTCCAATTCAAGTCAAATCTAATAAACATTTTCACCTAAACTTGCAGTTCTGGAGAAGAACTGTTATTCTAGAGTTGTGCATGACCCTGAAGTGGTTTTATTTTAAGCGAGAGTGGGATTGCATCTGTTGCGGCCACTACTCACCACTGTCCAGGCTCCTGCTGCACACCTGGAGCACATCCAGGAATGACCAACAGAGTCACGCTTTACACCGTAACAACCTGTAAGAGAAGAGATACTAATAACTGTGCATATCTTTCCTATAGCACTCGTCATTTCGATGTATTAATATTCAGTGAGGACAGTGCACGGCAACATTACCTCTGTCTTTCTATTTATTTGAATGGACATGTATTTTGTGCCCATTTTTGCAAATTACTTCACACCACACCTGTTTTTAAGCATTTTGTTCACACTTTAGCTCGTCACCATCTCCAGCTTAAGCTTCTGAAGAAAAGGGCTTGCAGGTTTTTGTAACACCTGGACATGTGTGAATGATTTTTAGTCAGATGTCTACTCCAGTACAATGAGGAGCAAAGGTGTTTTGACAGGATTTCTTTCTGCTTCATGTTCTGTTATGAACAGCTGCACTGTTTCCCCAGATTGAGCTCAGCTCATCCCTGGATAACTAATGAACTGGCCTTGAAGGTGCACTCCAGCTTTAGTGATAATAAGAACCCAGGAGGATCGATGTGATGTGGCTGTATGGCACAAAACATCCACTTATGCATACATTTACAAAAAGCTGATTACAGACTTAATAGATGAATCAGTGTCTTCATTTGCATCATTTACAACATAAAACTTAAAGAAAAATGTTTAGTCTCGATAGAGGTCTCTACATTCGCCAATAAAAAAGAAGCAGCGCACACAGAGATTCCTGGGATGACTCACTCTTACATAATGTTAACAAGCTGCCTGTCTTTTCACGCTTTGCTTTGACAGAACCAATATGCCGTTAAAAGTCAACTATCTAGTGGGAAATGGTGACGTGTGGAAGGCAGGGTAAATAAGAGCTGGGGAAGTGTACGGTTTGTTAGTCTTTACAGACACCTTTGGGTGACCTTTGTCAGCCTCTTAGCCAGTTTAACCAGAGTCGAGAAGAGCTACACTAGAAAGCTTCACTGAATCTGGCAACAGGGCAGACAGTTTGTTGCACTGCTATAGTGGAGTCTCATCTTCTGTGCTGCCCATTTTCCTGAAACTATTCTCAGGGGTGTGGGTGAGGGAAAATGTTAGGAGCAGAGGAACATAGTGAAATGCCCACTGAAGTTTATCTGTAAAACTTGCCGGTCCACGTCTGCATTAATTTATAACACATTCTCTGCATTATAAACTAACTGCTGTTGAATAGAATCAAATACAGCTCTTTGACAGCAACACAGAAATGGAAAAGACTTTTAAATCTGCAAAATATTGAGGAAAAAAAAAGTCCTTTTACAGATTATCATTATTAAACATTATAAAATCTTAGACTTGTGTTTTTAGCTACAACCATTGATTAAATGTACACGTGTAAAATAGAGCCAAAAGACCAACTTCTTTACATCCATTAGATACTCAATGTCTCAGTGGGCATGCAAACTCTAACAGGCTCGAATCAAAAGCCGTATTAAAATTCTCTTTGCTAGAAAGCTTTCTGTTGCAACAACAGTGTTAAATTTCATTACCAGCATAGAGGCAGTGTGTTGCCATCAGATTTATTTTTTTATTGCTCATCTAATAAAACATCAACTAATACAGCTATCCCCAGGTGTACTAGTAAGCTCTCTATTGCACAGAGGGTTTAACAAATTAGCTTGTGTCCCAATGTTAAAACAACGCAGCCAAAATCTTTTAAGTTTTCTACTTACTGGCATGAACCTGCATTTGGCAAGATGAACAGCAGATCAGAAGACTGGTTCCATCCTCCCCGATGTGATGGTTGGTGGGCGGGGGCTCTGTGTTTCCTGCTCCAACGCTGAAGCACATCTCTGGGACCAGTGGACGAGTCAAGCTGCCATGACGGGGAAATGAATTGCCCAGGGTATCATTATCAGTGGAGACCTCTTTCTGTGGCTGAAAAGATTGGAGAATTTAAAAGAGTTAAATATTTGTTTGTTTGTGTTAGTTAACAGTTGGTCGATCAGTCTAAAACTGATTTGACCAACATCCACAATGAACTTGCTGAACTGCTACGGTTACATGAACCAGTGTTATGTGACTGACGTGTGTGCCCCACCTTTGTGTAAGGACAGAAGAGTGAACAGACAGCACAGTGTGGTTTGAGCGCCGCTACCGCAGCATTGAAGGCTTTCTCTGCCAGGAAGTTAGGTGAGTGATTCTGCCACAGGTGCTCCTGTTTCTTCATGTCGCTATCCAGCGGCATGGGGGAGGACAGCTCTGTGGGTAAAAAATTCAAATGCATCAGAATGTGTGCTAGAGAGAAGAGGAAAAAAAAAAAAAAAAGAGAGAGAATAACAATTTGAAATAAATTTCACATACTAAAGTCATGTTGCGAGATTTGTTACTGCTAATGATTTTTATTTTTCTCTGAAATGCATGTCAAGCATTTTCAGAGAAGCTTCAGAATGTTTTTCATAAAGGGAGCCAAGAGACGAGAACAGCACATTCTGGTCCCGCAAAATAACAACACCACTCCTGATATAATTGGCTGATGAACACAAACAGCAATGACATCAATAATATGCTGCTCAGAGTCAGGAATCAATTTTGAAGTGATGCCTTGAAGCTACTGATTCAAACACTTTGTCAGACCTGGACCGAAGACAGGAAGATATTTTCACAAGCTTCCCATTTAAGTTTTTTTTTTTGTTTGTTTTTTCCTCCTCCATCACCACCAGCCTCCTTTCTCTCCTTGTCCCCCACCCACCTTTTTAAAGAACATACCCTAAGTCGGGTCCCCTGCTGCCAACTTAAAGTGACTTTGAAAGCAGGTAATTGGAAGTCATGATCCCCAGATCAATAAGTGTCAATCAGAAAATGAAAAGAAAAACACTAAAGAGAGAGTAGTCTTGATTTCATTATCTCCACGGGGAGCTTCAGACCTGCTTGTTTTTCTTCCCCTGAATCAATAATACAAACATAAAAAAATACACAAAAAAAAAAAAAGAAAAAGAAAAGCCAGTGTCTTCTTCAGTACAGCAATGGAGAAAACCATGAGCTGGATGACCTTTCTTCTGTGTGGTTGTATTTCCCTACAACTAATCAGGTTGCAATTTACATCCATGTCTGTCCATGCAGTGAATATATGTGGTGACTACTTTAGAGGAGTTTATTAGGTGGGCAGCAAAGACCAGCAACATCATTTCAAATGTTAAATATGGTCACAATATTTCAGATAAGGCCAGAAAGGTCACAATGAGGATGGTCTTTGACCTGGATTAAATAAAAAAATAAATAAAATATACATATACACACACACACACACACACCTCTTTTTCCTGATAATTGACAAATTTGTGAAATTTCATTATGACGTATAAAGTCCAGAGTAAAGGCCAAAAATGTGTTTTGTGAGTTCGAGGTAACCTTCAGATTCTAATGGGTTCATCTTTGAATCCAAGTAAACAAATCTGTGGCAAATCTGAAGTGCTAACTACTTTGGGCTGCTTCCTTATTCACAGAGGGTCACCCAGCAGGTAGCTCTGCATGTTTGATTTGGCAGATTTTTATGCCGGATGCCCTTCCTGACGCAGTCCCCAGGGGATGTGCGCCTCCTCCCGGGATCAAACTGGGGAGCTTTCACTTGAATGTGTAAACCACTACATCATAGAGCCACCTGTGCCAAATCTGAAGTAATTGCAACAAATACATTTCTTAAAAATCCAGTTTTTTGTTCTTTCCTCTGGGCCTCCCTCTGTCTTTACATCAAGCATATTCTGATATTACGGTGGTTTTTTTCTCCCCCATTTTATTCGTGTCTGTATGAAAACAGCACTTACAGCGCAGCGCAGTTTTCAAATGACATCTAGACAGATCAAATTGTAGGTTTACTAGCAGCTTGTGAAAACATGTGAGAAGTTTCTGCACAAGCATTAAAGGAGTTTAAAGTCTGAATATATTTATATATAATAAACTGTGAAGTGAAGGACAGATAACCACAAACCTTTGTCACTGGCTGGATCTTGCTTGACGATGGACAGAGGAGAGCGCGTGGGTGGCTTGCTGAGGGGGTGGCGGCGACTCTTTTTTATCTCTGTTGGCATTTTCCTCTTGGGGTAGGATGCCTAATAAAAGTAAGTGTGGTTAACCCTAAAATATTCATCCCTAAACAGTCATTCTAACATGTTCAAAGTTGATATCAATTTAATAAACCAGTTTTTTGGGAGCTTTGCTGTACTGTGAATAGACAAAAGATAAAAGTCAAGACTACAGCTGCAAATTTTCACACCTTTGTTTCCTACTTAAATTTGTGTATTAGTACAGCAAATGTGAATTTTTTCCAGGTTTCATTTACTTGTTTTTTATTAACCAGTTCTGTGTCAACACTATTTGACGTAAGCCAGCAACAAATAAAGTAATAAACTGCCACCAAGTGGGGCTTAGAAATGCTGAAAGTTCTAACCTGTCTGACAGAGTAAGGACAATTCTATTGACTTTCAGTCAAGAACAGACTCACCTGTGTGGCACTCACATCCATCTTGCTGTCTGCTGAGATGTCGCTGTGTCTCGGGGACAAAGTGTCTAGATGACTGGCCATGGCCTTCTTTGAAGTCTTGGCATCTGATGTAGCAAATTGCTCAAATGCTTCCTCAAATCCAGTGATGGCATTTTGGGCACTGGACATCTTCTTCGGCCTTCTCTGCTTCTTTTTCTCAGTGTCATCTGTCAAGTTCTGTGGTTTGGCTTCTTGTTCTTGTCCTGGCAAATAACACAAGATGAGATAAAGTCAGAAGTGGTAATAGCACATTAAAAATGTCTGCATAAGGTAATGAGGTTAAAGTTTTTTGTAAAGCACCTAAATATATAAATATATGGTTTTATTTCTGCCTCACCCTCTACAGCTGGAGCCTCCACTACTTTAGCAGCAGCCTCAGCAGCCTGCTGCTCCTCGCGCTCCAGGGCCTCCAGAGTTATCATGGCCTCTCGGGCAAGACGAGCCTCCTTCTCCTTCTTCCGCTGGGCCTCACGCTCCTCCACCTGACGCTGGTACTCAGCAGCATTCAGCTCAATGCCGTCCTCTGCCAGGACTTTCACCTCCTCAAGCTTTAGACGACGGAACTGCTTCATCTTCTGCATGGCCCTGTTGTAGTGTAGAAAGACACCTGAGTAAAAAACCCTCATATTTCCTTTTCTAAACACAAACAGTGACCTAAGTTTTTGCCTCACTATGTCACACATTCAGACAAAAATTTTATAATCTGAACCTTCGCAGGACGTTTGCCCGGTAGGTGACACGATGCTCCCTCCAGCGCTCCAACTGAGGGCTGGTGAGCTCTGTGGGCTTCAGGTGGTCCAGTATTGTTGTGTCTTTGCCCTGCTTCCACAGCTCGTAGCGATCAGGCTGCAGGCAGCGCACAAACACATCCATGGAGATTTTCACCATGTCCTTTCGACAGGAGCACTGGAGAAAAAGGACAAGGCTCTACATTAGAGTAGGGAATACCTGTTGTAAAGAAATGACCTCTGTGTAACAAAGAAAAAAAAGGGAGTGAAATTCTAGATAACATCAGATCACTGTTCATTCATGTATTTCAGAGCCCACTACACCGCAGCTATAGGACTGTTAGAAATGAAGCAACTGCTACAGAATACATTTTCCATCTATGTATCAGATTTTTGACTGAAAACTCAGTAAGTGATCAAAAGAGGAGGTAACCACCCACGGTAAAGTAATGAAAAGTGCCTACAAAACAAACTTAAGCTTATAATTATTGAATCAATGAATCGTTGCATATAAACGTGTGTCAAGCACACAGAACGCAACTCTGTTCTCCATAATGTGCATGACAATAGTTAAACCTTGTATGCCTGAAATAATGTTTTGTTTAATACACTGATATAATAAACTGATTATGGGGAGGTCACGCTATCCAGGCTATAATCATGTAAAATTAACAGTAATACCAGATGCTATAAGTAAAATATGGCAGGAGATGGGACTCTGTGAATTTGGCTCAAACAAATCTGCAACCATTCATAACGATATTACAGGTCAATGAATCATTGTGCTTACTAAAGAAGGGAACCGTTACCAGGAACTGCAGTGGTGCAAGAGTGAAAAATGGCATGTACATCAGAAGTTTTGAAATAAATGAAACAAATAGAGGTCGGTGTAACAAAGAAAAAAAAAAAAAAGAAGGGGAAGAAGAGATATGAAAATATTTTCTTTTGTGCCTTGCTTGCTGCATTTCTTTCCGGCCCTTTTATTTCCTGATCTGTATTGAGAGCCTTGTGCTCAATTACTAGAAACACAACAGCTCACACCGTCACAGTAAAACAATTTCCAGCCTACATCTCATCTAGACACCACTTGACAGACAGAAACATTAAAATACAGTGTCGGTGATGGAGCGGGGAATGGGAGGGCAAAGTGTGTGTGTGTGTGTGAGTGAGAGAGAGCGCAAGTGAGTGAGAGGTGGGGGTAGCAAGCGAGCGTGGGAACACCTGATTTTTACCACAATGAAACTTTTAGTGGAAACAGGACACGGCTAACACAAAAACACTGATTGCACCTGGCAGAATGTGCTTTTTCATTGCTAAAGAGATACAAAGCCTTGTTTTATTTTTAGGAAACTGTTAAGAGGTTATGGACATTGTTGCCATCCTCAAGGGCCGGGATGAGTTACACTTTATTATCATATAAAAACGTAATTAGATGAAACTCATTTGGAGATGCACAAGATCTCAGAAAACAAAAACCCACTCTGAGGCAGGGAGTCAATGAGCCCTGAAGTATACTTGGACTCCTAATGAAGCGTAATTATAGGAGCCACAGAAAACCTGAAGCCTGGGGACTCTCTGTGGATGCACAGACTCAGAACTTGCCTCACAGTCTTTTTTTCTTTTTTTTTTTTTCTTTTCTTCAGTATCCAAGTAATTCAGGGATACTCCTCAGTACATCCAATAGTATACAGCAAAAAGGGATTGCATTAAAATGTTAGTGCCCAGTTACTTTTGTCGCATTTCTGATTAAACAACACTAACCGGTGAGATGCTACTAGGTATGGAGAACAATTTGAGAGGTAATTAAAAATTGATGCAAAATGCTGAACACACTGTGCAGCGGGGCTGTATATCATCCAGCTGCTCATGCTGAGAAAACCCAGAGCAAAACAACACAAAAACGAATCCGCTTTGTTTGCTTGTGTGTCTGTTCTACAAATGTTTCTTGTTTTTCAGTGAGTAGAAAAATGCTGACCGCATTTAAATAATGACTAAATTGCTCCAATTTTTCTCCCACTCCCCCCCCCTTTTCCTTTTTATATCCTCACATACATCCCCAGTTGACAACAGCTGCTTAACATGCTGAACAGAATGGGAAGGTTTAAAACAAAACAGTAGAAACATTAATTAGGAAATGCTGTAAGACAACTATAAAGCCGACTGTATTCCTGCATGTGCCAGGTTTATGTTAACATTGCAAGTTGTGTGTTGCAAATGTCTGCGATATTTTAACTGTGATTAAGCAGCGCCCACTAATCTGTGTGGCCACAAGGAAGGGAGGACGGACTGGGGTGCATCCAGTACCGATATTAATAAACCATTTAAAAATCAGTACGTCCGCCTGCATGCAGCTGCTTCTGCAGTGTACCAACTGGCATTGCAGCAAATATAAATACAGCAAAAGGGTTGAAACTCAAGGTCCACGCTATAGTGGAGTAAAATTGCATATACTTGCATATATAGAAACATTTGCAAAGCTGAATATTCTGTTTGCTATTTAGCATACTGCAAAATAGCAAAAATAAAAAATCAAATGGGATGACAGCACGTTTTCGCAGGGCTGAGCATAGATCATATTTCTAGGCTTAATTAACCAAATCTCCTAAACATCCAGAAATCTCAGTGGTAGGGAGGTTCATTAGATTGTTGTCAGTAAAAGTTCTAATCTTAAATTACTTCAGCAGAGTTTCTTTGTTCTTTCTCATGAGCAACATTAGGGTAATTGTAGTCATAACACCTTAATTCACCTTGCCCACAGTCACAACTTTCTAAAGTGATAATCAAAATCTCAGTAACATGTCTGTGTTTTATGCATGAGCTAAATTTACTGATGGTCTTGGAAACTTTGTGGACAAATGCTGATTTTTATTCATTTTTCCTGACTGGTTTAGATCAACATCTTCTTTTAATTTTCTTGGTCAATATTAAGAATCTAGTCTGTGTCTTACTGAATACCTCTTTTTCTTGTTCTGTGCTTTAGGCTGTATTTGTTACCACAACAATGACACAATCTGTTAAATAATGTAGCCAGCCTGCCACAAAAAAAGAAAAACAAAAGTTAAACGGCTATTATGAACATAGTTTGCAAACTATGACTCAACAATGTCCTTAATTATATCATGAAAATTCCTAATAAAAATGTATGCTCTCCAATCACAACATATCTGGTCCCACGACACGACAAGACTGCAAACAAATACAAGAAAGATGAAGTGAGTCATCTGCAGTTGAATCTTAAGATGAAAAATTGAGGTGATTTAGCCCAGGACCGCGGAGGGTGATTTTGTTTGTTTCCCAGACAGAAAAAAAGAAAAAGAAAATCATACTGGAAGCTTGGAGGAACATTAGCAAAGTCGAAGTGAGCACCAAAAGAGCAGAGAGAAGCTTTCTTTGAGAACACAACAAACCCAGAAGAAAACTTTCAGCATTCAGCAAAATAATGTTGCAGTAAAAGTAAATATAATATGTTACAATGGTTACAATGTATTTCTAATGTGCTATGAAGAGGCACTAAACCCATGAACTGCACAAAAAAAAAAAAGAAGAAAATGCAATAGCCAACACCTAATGCATAGCCAGAAAGGTTGAGGAGAAGGTTAATTAGAACTGTCACACCTTAAACAATAGAAATACAACCCCACACAGCACACATGCTGACAATAGACCTGCTCTGACCGCAGATGTGTTCACTTAGGAAGCCAAACAGACGGGTCAGCAGTTAAAGAGCTTGTCTGTAAAAAGGACGGCGACATGAAGCGCGCCAAAACTCTCTCGCTCTCTCTGTCGTGCACCGCCAGCCCGAAAATGGTGACAGATTCGATACTGAGCCCCATCGTTCACTGTCCTGTTTGATGCTGACGGCATAGGGCTCAGCAGGGGGTAAAGGCAGGATGGGGAGGAGAGACGAAGTAATGGATGACTACTTTAGCCATAGACAGAGAAAGATGGCAGACTTAAGAGAAAGAATTAAAAAAAAAAAGATTTCATCATCACTAAGCAAGAAGGTGGTGTAGGCGAGCTAGCTAAAACTACTACCCATCTATATCTATATACTTTTCACTGAAATGAAGTGCCATCTGAATCTGAGTTCAGCACTTAAAGGTGGGAATACATAGTACAATGAGTTTAAGTTCAAGAATTGAACTGAGAATACTGTCACTTTCTGCGTTTGGCATTATTAAGGTAAGAACTAAGTCATCTGAGATTTTTGGCAGATGCACCTAAGGCCTCAATTTGAAAATCCTAGCATCCTAAAGGTTCTCGAGTTATCGCGTTCACAACATTGAAAATTGGCTACCCACCCGCACACCCGGCAGAGTGACGAAAACACAGCCTTTTTAAGCTGAGGGGTAAAAACCTTCAGACACAAAAAACAACCTAAAACAAAACTCAGGGTCATTTTAGCCAAAGCTCAATTGGAGCTGATCTGCTTGGTCAGAACAACCTTTATAACCACTGCACTACCACTCCACCCAAAGAGTGCAAACGCCTGTATGAACGAGAAATCTGGCACGCAAGAGCCCTGCTCATTGGTCGAGCAGACATATTTTTCCACAATCCTCTGGCTCTGCGTGCCGAGCTGTCGATTCGTCGGCTCGGATTAGTCGTGCAGAATGGAAAACTCTTCTTTAACAAACTGAGACAAGTGCAGTGGAGATGCTCCCTTGAGCACTGGTGAAGGGAAAACTGCTGGAGCCTTGACTACTGGTTCTTAAATTACAAGTGGCCACATGGGTAAAGTAGGAAGGCCGAAAATGAGAAAGAGCGAGAAGGGAGGGTGATGTGCGTTTGCAAACTGGCACCTCATAAATCTGACATGCAGCCAAGTAGAGAGAAGGCAGGGAAAAGGGACACGCACACACACAAAGACAGAGACAGAGGACTGAACAAGAAATGGAATGTATAGAGAAGAGAAAAGAGGGGTTTCTTCCAGAGGACATTGTAGTTGGGCTCCCTTCCACAACCAACCCATGCCCTGTCAATTTCATGCTCAACAGCCCACAGGCAAAGAGGCAGTTTGCGTCAGTGCAAGGATGCGAGGGTACAGTTAGTGTCGGTAACAGATGGTGTGCAGCAGAGAACCAGACGCTGCTTTTATATTTCGATATGATCTATTACTTCATCCGTTCAAAGAAGCAAACACCCAGAGCAGGAAGGCTGCAATGCTGCCTCTGAATCACACATCCGATCAAAACTATTCAAGCGTAGTGTCTACATTGGCCTTCAAACCTTGTTTCAAATAGCGCTGTGCTGCTAATTCCGTTAGGTTACTGATAACTGACATCAAAATTTGGATAAAACCATGTTCAAACACATAGACATGTTATAAAGATGAAGCGCGCAGTCTGCCTCAAGTTCATCATATGCAGAGCCAAGAAAAATTCTCATTAATGGGCATCCTTGCATTTATTTCAGGCAGATCTGTGTTGTTGTTTTTTTTTTTTTTTTTTGGTGTTTTGTTTTTATTTTTATTTTTTTTTTTTTAGATCATTTCAAGAGATTTCAATATCCCCAAAAAATCTTTTTTCCCCCCTATATCTGCTGACGCTTGAACACAGCAGTCAGAAGTTTCTCTGTTACAGTGACTAAACCTCTCTGCAACAGCACTGAATCTATATCCTAAATCTGTCTCATCTTACCAGCGTAGCCATCTTGCCGTAGTCCACCCAGCGCAGTGTGGCAAAGTTTGTGGACTCTGCACAGTTGAAGCCATGGTTGAAACCGGCATGGTAGCCATAAGGGAACGTGATCATGAACTCCCCTTCATTCTGAGTTATCTGTTCACAGAAAGAGAGAAGGAAAAATATGAATTAGCCATTTTAAATTACACATACTCAAACTTTTTTCTTTTTTTTTTTAAATGTCTGAAAGCTGAAATTATCAGTTGTCTATGTGCAGAAGGAAGGGATTAATCTATTTAGCCAGTTCTTTCTTAGGGCTGTATTTTATTATTAACCACCAATCTCACACAAGCAACTACCACCTTAAGGTTTGAGGGATAAACATTGAGTTTGGATCCTTAGAAACAACTTTTCCCCAAGTTCTTCTGACTTGCGAGCAAAAGTAATTCAACAAAACATGGCTGCTGCTCCAAGTGCCGAATTTCTTCTCATGAGCTCAGTGTTATTCTAAAAGTGTGCTCAACTTGTCCTCACATTTTTAACCACTCTTTTTTTTTCTTTTTTTTTTTTTTTTAAATGTGTTGCCCCAAAACTCAAGCTCTATATATCTGACTGCGGATCTCAACTTCTTTCCGAAGCATGGATCTCAGCAATCAAGAGACACATCAAGCCAGATAAGGTGACAGGCATAAGGGGGAGAAACAGAAGTGGGGGCTGAAAGTGGGAGATAAACTTCTTCAACTAAAGGCAGTGGTTCAGATATCAAAAGTCCCTTTTTGCTATTGCAAGAACACAAGTTTTATTTTTACACACGGATCAGGAAATATACTGTAGGTGTGTAACAAGTCAAACATTCACTGTGATAATGATGTCCTGAGGGGTGAGAAATTAGATAAGTGGGGTAGAGGGGAACCCTTATGCTGACTCTGGAGAACTTTGGATGTCTGCTCTGTGTCAGTTTTTTTTTTCCTTCAAGACTGAACTGCTGAACAGAACAATAACAGATAGCTGAAAAGATCCCCTACAATTTTCTATGACAGACACACGATCTTGACTCATACTGTCTAATTTTCAGAGCCAGTATCAGTTGTGATGTTTGCGTCAAAGCTGAGTCATTAGAAATAAAAGCCCACCTCTTCTCCAACTGACGCAAGAACCACTTAGAGAACTGGGAAAATAAATGCACCACTTCCCATCATCTGATATTAAATATTTTGAGTGTCTTCATTATTTTTAATGTCAATATCTACACATCACAACCATCACTGTGATTGCTATGAAGCTGAAGCTGTGTGGTTAAGTACAGGGAAAAAAATTACTTATAATCCCTTGAGATAGAGGTTAAGATTTGTATAACCAAAGGAATAAACCAGATTTTATGATGTTAAAGGGTGTGTCAATCAACATAAGGTAAGCAGGCGGGAGGGGCTCTACCAGTACTGGCTGAAGTAACAATTTAAAAAAAGCTTGTAAGACAGTTAAAACAGAGTGTTTCCTATACTTAACTATTTCCTATATATATATATATATACACTATATGTGGGGGGGGGGGGGGGACAGCTGCTA
>JAVDPK010001131.1:14479-27059 GCA_034780415.1 Cichlasoma orientale
CCCCCCCCCCCCCCCCCCCCCCCCCCCCCCCCCCCCCCCCCCAGCTGCTACGCACCCTGTCAAAGGGAATGCCATATTTCTTCAGGATGGATGGCGATATCAGTGTCATTTTGTGGCGAAGGAAGGCATCGCAGCCTTGGGAGCTGCCGGGAAAGAAGCCTGCAGAGGATGACAGTGAGTATAGAGCATTTAGAACTGATAACCACAACATTTACCTAATACAGTGAGGAATCCCTGAATGCATGTGCTTGCCTGGGCATCCCAGGAACTTAAATGTTGAGTTTTAAGTCATCTGAATGAGCAGTTTGCATATTTTGGCTAAAAGTTTTCGCTACACTTCTGCAACTGCATGACCTGTGTTTAGGGCAGAGGTCCCCAACCCCCAGGCCGCGGATCGGCCTGGGGGTTGGTTGACCTACATAACGTTATATTTAGCAACACCAGGGACAGCAGTGAGGCTCACACTGATTCAGCATTACGGTGAGTTGTATTTTTCATGCACTTTATATTTGTTTTTGTGGTGTATCTTATTTTGAAGGCATATTTAAATGTTACCATGGCGTCCAGAGAGCATTGGGGCAGTGAGGACTCACTCATGTTATGGTGTTGGCACGATGTTACGAGGACACTACTGATAAAGTTGCATACGAGTACACAGTGGATTCATGTTTATTATTATGTTTAGAAAATCTCTCAGTTTTTATGCCCGTTATTTTGTTGTATTTATCCACCACACCTTAAAGGCCGGTCCGTGAAAATATTGTCTGACATGAAACTGGTCCGTGGCACAAAAAAAAAAAGTTGGGGACCGCTGGTTTAGAAAGCATCTGTAAACTGTAGCAACAGGAGAAAAGCTGGTTTACACTCAGTGGAGTCCAGTGAGAGAACACCATTAAAAGCAGAGCCCAAACGATAAAGGATTTTAAAGACTCAAAGGGAACAATTTTCCCTAACATTTGTCATGAGTAGTTATTTATTTACTCGTTACTCGGATCAGCTGGTTGTTGTTTATGGTGTTCCAAATGTGTGCTGCCAACAGAAAAGTTGCAGACAAGTTGCAGAAGTTGGACAACCTGTGCAACATCACTCATAACACTGTTGAAGGGTGCTTCTCCCGGCTCTTATACTTTTTTCACTTTCACTTATAAAGCCAATACCGACAGATCAGCAAGAAGCTGCCAATAGCCTCAGCCTACAAGTGCACCAACAACACAAACAAGATTATGTCAACAGAATGGAAAAATTGCTTTCAATTAGATTCACAAGACATCATGTGCATGTTAAAACGTATGCCATAATCACCAGAAACTTGCTTTAAATCCACTTAAACTAGGATCTTAGTTTCGAGACTTTAAGAATAGAAGCAATTATGTGGTGACTATGAGAGGAGCTGTCTAGCAACAAAGTGTTGAGCATGAACAGTAATTTCAAGGACATCGGTTAAGAGCTGACACCAGTGCAGCACTTGTTCCTGAAAGCCATTAATTATCATAATCATTTCCTGGGCCAACAATCCCCAGATGTCATCATGATACCCCTGTGGTCCCCTGCCTGTCAGTTGGCACAAGTGAACTTCGTTGAGAGGAAAACTTACAATGACATGGCAACTGAATACATCAACTGCTGCATGGAAATGGGTGACGTAACTTACAGATGAAGCCACTGTACACTGAGAGCATCATTACTGATTAATTGCTTACTCAGATTTTTAGGAGGAAAAAATAATTATTCAACTTATTCTATTGTCAAATGCTACGGCGCACTAATAACATTATTAAAATTAGGTTATGCTGTGAAGCATGCGAGAGTCAGTGATCTGAATGGAGACTCTCTCCAATCCTGATGCAATATTTACATCATACTCTGACACTGTCTGAATTAGAAATTGGCAGTATGGTACTGTAGTATTATGACCACAACCCAGCATAAACCATTATTGAAAAGCCTGTCAGCCTCTTTACTAGAATTTACACTGAATGTATTCATGTGCACAAATTACTCTGTGCAAAGTACAAAAACCAGATTAGAGTAATTTCATTAAAGCTGAAAAAAATCAACACATTTGAATGTACTGCCTCATTACTCTAGAACAGTGATCAGTGCATAGATATCCACACATCCTATAAATTTGTAATGGAATCTCATAAGTGTATTTTGACATCAACAAATAAACAGCCACCTTCAGTTAAAATGTAGCTGTTTATCGTATTATTGTTAATCCCACAACCTGGAAAAGGAAATCCTGTTTCCCCTTGACATGGGCAGAAATTAATTTACTGCCCAAAGTGTGGAATAATCATATTACCACAGCGCATGAAAACTCACTGATTGTGGGCCTCCAGGTTGGATTTCTGGGGGAATCTGATGGATGTCATTGTGACATAAAGGAATACAACAGCATGAGAACTGGGTGCTGTCACTTCAGAAAATTGTGATCCCATTCAGTGCAACCAACGCAAAAAGAAAATCTCTGCTTGAAGACCTGCAGGGTTATTTAAAACATGTTATTAATTTGCAGATACTAACAGTGACAGTCAGAGGCCACTGAGTGTTTAAACCATGGTCTCATTTGTTTAGTGCAATGTAATTAATCCGAAAACAATACAATGAGCTGTGCATTAATTACTGATGTTTCAGTCCGCAAGGTCACTACTAAAAATGTTTGCAGTCACTGTACTTTATAAAACCATTCAAACAGCACTAAAGGAAATGTGAAACTGCATCTATTATTACATCCATGTGTATCCAGTTTTCTAGCTGGAGTAACTTACCGATATTACCTTTTGTGTTATAAAACAAACTCAATTCCTTAAAAACACCGACTGCTTTGAGATCATAATATACCTCTGACATTTTGGGCTTTCAAAGCCCGAACTCACTCTCTAAAACAAAGGCTCACTTTTGCTCTTGGAGACAGAAAGACAGACTCTGCATAATCAAAAGAATGAATTTCTCCTCCATCGCTCACGCTCCCACCCTCTTTACCGTATGTACCCACCAGTGCCTCAAAGGGGGGTCCATCCATGCCTCCACCCAGTTAAACTTTAATGTGACTGACAGTATAATCAGCACCCATTTCATCCTTCATTTTCACTGCATTGTTTCAGCCTCTGTTCCACCCTACAAAGCAAAAGAGGGAGAGAGGGACTCTCTACTCTCTCAGTGCCTGCCTGCTTGTTGGAGCTGATAAAGGTGAATAATGTGCCGACAGAGCCTGCGTATTAATCCCCATTAAAATGCAGCTGGCTTTCTGAGCTCTCCATGGGGTAATATTAACTTAAAGGCTTCATTCTGTCCTTTCGAGTTTGAAAATTAAGTTCCTGCCCCGAACCCTACACCCTCCCCTCCCCTCCTTCTCACCTTAGCCGAAAAGTCTCCAGCCGTGGCAGAAATAATGCAGAGATGAGGAGTGATAAGAGTGACGGCTGTCGGTGTGTCAAACATTTGGAGAGGAGTTTTTTTTAAGCAACAAGACCATTGTCCCAGTCCCATTTAGCATCCCTGCTACACTCATAACTGTCTTTTTAGGACCTCATAAACAGTTGGCTGCCTGTGCTGACGATGGCTTTGATAGGTCAGTGAGAGCCTGTTAAATAACACTGGCACTGGTTTCCTCCTACTGCCAGCTGGTT
Organism: Cichlasoma orientale; assembly: GCA_034780415.1. Taxonomy (NCBI): domain Eukaryota; kingdom Metazoa; phylum Chordata; class Actinopteri; order Cichliformes; family Cichlidae; genus Cichlasoma; species Cichlasoma orientale. The sequence continues at coordinate 18,112 of JAVDPK010001131.1, forward strand.
AGATAAGAAGAGAGGAAGACGGAAAATTTAATCCTGACATCAAACGAGTGTCTACATACGATACGTATTTTAAGTTAATCTATGAGGCATGCTGCTCGTGATCAGATACATGGAGGTTATTTAAAAGAAAAAAAAACACACACATTTTAATGTTAAATAATTATGCATAAAGGAAATGTAATTATTTAATTATTAAATGTTTTCCAAAAGCTGCCAAACCAGGCAGGGCTGTGAGATAGAATGCAGTAAAAAAGCAGTTTTTACGGTCACCTTACAACAACCATTTTCATTATCAGCAAAGCCTTTAAAATGCTCTGTGAGTAAAGCCGTTGATACAATGAGCCTGTCTCACAGCAGACTTTTTGACTGGTATTTTCAAAAAGGCACAGATGGAAGTAATCACAGTAATTAAGGCTCCATTCTATTTAGGTGGGCCAATAAGTCAACATGAACACCAGGGCTGTGAAACTGAAACAACTGAACAAAATGATGCCAAAGCTGCAGTTCTGTTTAGCACTGATTTTTGTAGGGTTCCCCCCAGTATTTAGTTTTAATTAAATATGATTAGATTAGAGATCTAGGGTGTATAGGAGCAGGGCTCTCTTTGATTTATATTTAGAGTTTAGAATAATGGGTGTACGAGGTGTATGTTAATCTTAAGGTTCTTTATCATGTTTTCAAAAGACAAAATTAAGATTCTGGATCAACGAAGGCAAAGTCTGACTTAATAGATGTCTTAACAGGTGACTTGGGGTATAAGCCTGACAACCTCCTTTATGTTGCACTTTGCGACAGGACACAAGAACTTCCTGAAAACTAGCAACTATATGCTGAAAAGGTTTTACCACAAAGTCAACAACCATCTTTGATGATTTTTTGTGGCTCTCTTTTGTGGGAGAATTGTTCATTTTAATGTTGGTACTGTCCTCACCACATGCAAATGCTTCATGGAGACATGATGTTGATTGGTTAAGGGCTTTCCCTCTATACCAGCGAAATGGCTACAACCAAACCACTGTCCATCGCTGATGCAGGACTGTGGAGAAAGCCGGGGTGTTCCTGCATGGAGGAAATTTTGAGCGAGCTCTTAAAGCAAACACCAAAAGAAAATCCACTGGTAAAATGATAAGAAATGAGAATAAAAATAAGAATTAAAATCCTCTCCAAAATATGTCTGAGAGTAATTTAGCAAACTGCTGAACAAGTCGAACATAAACACGGATACGTTTTTGACTTCCAGGAGTGAGCTCTCCTCTTACCCACGGCAGTTGTATTTTACAAATGACGCAGGTGCTGGATAAGCCAGCTAAGCTGCAATGTATGACTGAACACCCTGCTATAAAAGCTAGCACTAATGGGATCTCAGTTTTAATGTCCAAAGCCTGACTACACTATGGGTGGTTTTAAAGGCAGCATTTAATGTCAGTTTTACCACTGCAACCAGCAGATGCATGGATAAAGGACATCTGGGCCAAGACTGTCCATTTCCCCATGCGTCAGTCACTGATTACATTATGAATGTAGATAAATAAAATTTAAAAAAATTATTGCAGCATGACAGTTGATTGTTTCAAAATTATAGGTGCCAAATGTGCTCCTCTTTATCCCTCCACATGGACTGCTTGCCTGCATGTAGCCAAAGGCTGGTCAATACTACTCTAAAGCCTCTAATACCAAAATATTGCCCCTTACTACAGATTATGCATATTCATAAGCAGATCTGTTTCACTTCATACATGAATTACACACAGGAAGATGTTTCAGACCTGGAAATGCAAAGGCGTCTGTCTCAAGCTGTCCTTTGCCCACAAACCTACATGAGACTGTTGAACTGTTGAATGAATCCGTGTGAGTTTAGTCACACAGGACGAGTCTTTTATTGTAACATATGGCCTGTGTTTAATGCTAACACTACTGTCTCAGTGTTTTTATTTGTTTCCTTTGTGCATTGGGTTTCCCTATGGGTCAGTGGTGCATCATCAAATGCTAAGCAAGAGTGATAGCTGGGAGATACCTAGGAGTGTGTGTCTATTTAAAGCAGCTTGGATTAAGCAAGTCTCCCTTCTCATCCTGATATCTTTTACCTCACTCTAAGAAACATTCAACACACAGGTTAATCCTCACTGATCAAAACAGAGAATAAGAGTAAAAGGAGAACATGGGTGCTAGAAAAGCAGGGAGGGCATAAAAGGAAACATCTTGTGTCAAAGATGGCAGAATGGTATCACTTCACTGCCTCTTTTATCCACCTTAGATAGGATTGCTAGATTTGAGATGAAATCCGCATGTCAAAGCACTTTGACTACAAAAGTCAACAAAGAATATAATGCTCAAGTATATCAGTGACATCTGATCTACTTTATATTTTTTTAACCTTGGTTCAAATATTTTTATTTTTTCACAAATGACGTGTGTCAAGGCAGTTTATGAACCATCTACAGCCAATGTTTCCTCCTCAGCACCATAAACAGACATCAACACATAATCCAGAAATACTGGCTTTGATCGGATAAGTTTCATAAGTTTTGTGTAATTCCTTCTGCAGAACAAACAGGCACTGCTGGTCTCACTTCAGACAGTTTCCACTCCAAATTCAGCATCCACCCTCATCTTTTTAGCACGACTGACTGCACACGTGAAGTGCTTCAAGCTGCTCTTTCTTCCCCTGTTTTAGCACAGCCAGGTGACAAAATTTATATATATATATATATATATAAATAAAAATTGTATATAATATATATATTTTACATATACAACATATAAACATAAATAAATTTTATATGTTGTGGGAAAGTGGCATATCAAAATTTCTCACCAACTCAATAGATGTGAAAGATTTCTCAGTGCATGGCCCACAGTGTGCACCACACTGTTGGTGGTAAGAACCATTGTGTTTGTCAGACGAGAAACTGCAGAAAGGTTGTTTATTGTGAGTGCCAAACAATGATGTCCATGATGTGGTTGGGAGTAGTGAAGGTGGGATGTAGTTGAAAAGTGCCGCTTTATTTTCCATTCCACAACGCAAGAGGGGATCAATAGACATGCTTTGGATGTGTGCTTGCGTGTATTCTGGGCATGTGTTAAGTGTGCAGCACGTGTACGATTTTAATGGCGTGTGCTCCACAGGCAGAAGCACTTGCTCTTTCACTTAACGCATGCAAGTGAAAGAGATAAAGGCAGGGAAGCGTGTGGAAGTGGTGAATAAACAGACATAAATGGATTTTAATTGAAATTAGGTCCTCACCTTGTGCCAGCCTCTCCAGCCTTTTGCCATGCTCAGGAGGGACAGTATACCTGTGGAGGCAGGAGGAGATGATCAGTTGGGTCTATTATTAAGAAGGTAAAAGGACAAAAAGTCATATGAACTTTTTCTAACCTAATTTGTTTGAGCTTCTATATATTCCCCTCTTTGCTGCGCCAAGAATTAAATAATCTGTTTTATGAGTATAATCTGTAAAGAAAGCTTTTTACATCTCTGGCCTGAATACTTCATGTGCTTGTGTTGATAAATTAATAAGGAATCTGCAGTTTCACTCAGGTGACGCTGCAACTTTGAGATTTTCAGGTAAACTGGATGTGAAAACTTGGCTCCTTTCTTAAAATTAAATATATCACAAAACCGTTATTTTTATTAATGATTTCTAATATCAGTAAATTAAATCAATTCTAGCTTTGCTCAAGCTAAGCATATTTTACAGGTAGCACTACAGTATCTGAAGTCAATGCTAAAATGCTAAAACGTCAAAAGGCAAATATGAGGTCACATGAGAATTTGAGTCATGATTCATGACAGTAATAATAAACACACAGATAAGCACACAGGTTAAGACGCTAGAGAGAAAAACCAAACACGTGTTCCTGTCAAGTTTTTATATGATTTAGTCAGAAACACATCACAGCCACACTCCAAAGGCTCGCGGTTGTATGTGCACTTCTAGCTGTAAAATGACTCTACTGATCAAATTTGTGCAAATAACAGAACAAAACTTTGAACATACAAAAAAATGTAACATCTAAAAGCTGCAATAGCTAAATTCATAATAAAAAAAAAATTATCACTCAAACAAGTTATAGTGTGAATGGGAGGAAAAAAGACAGGGAGGTTAGTGGAAAAGATAAAATGACCGATGAAGGGCAGGACCAGGAGAAATTAGCGTTTTGGGAGTGCTAGGTTATTTCTGACCTCTCAGCAATTACTGGTTTGATGAAATTGCCCATGACATAACCTTCACCATTCCTCCCTAAAACATCTTCTTGTTTTGGTAACTGCCATATCTGTTCAAATTAGCCAATGGCATTTTATTTTTTAAATCACTTCAATAGTTTACATCCTTTTATTTCTGTCTTTTAAAAAAGTACCAATACAGTAACCCTCTGGCCTTGGTTCTGTGTTGTGCTAGAGCAAGGTACTACTATTGGCACAACTTCTGTGCTGGTAATACATGAGGTAGGCACTGTTTAAAGCATGAGGCATTACACCAATTGTCATATGCTAATTTTAGAAAGCAAATTTCTTTCTAAAACAGAGTGGGAGGGAGTGAGTAGAGCTAAACTATAATCTGCTCATTTGTGAAGTTATTACATACTCTATTACTGCAATTATTTCCTCAGTATTGTTTAACCCACCATAGACCTTGAGAAATGAACATGGGTGGGGAAAAAAAAAGCCTACATCTCTGCTTTCTTACAGAAGCTTTAACAACCAGAGATGTTTGAAACAAACTGAGAAAGAGGTAACAAAGACAGAGATGGTGAGACGCCAGCACACCTAATGAGACAAGAATGAACAAGAGAATAAGACTCACAGAGAGGAAGAGATGAAAAAAAAATTAATCAAAGAAAGTACAAAGAGAAAGTCTGTTTCACTCAGAGATGCCATAAACATGGTGCCACACTGCCACCTGTAGACAGAAGATTAGACCTTCACTGGAGGTGCAGCCTTATTGTAAACACTGAAAGCTATGCATATATTTCAACTCTAACCTAACCTTGGGTTTTGGGGCAATGCTATTATGAACCGCACGCTACAGGTACTCCCATAAGTTTGATGACCGGATATATTACTCAGGTTTTGGGTCATATACCGAGCACCGTGAACACTCCTATACAACTGAGTGTATGAATGCAGCATTGCGGCGCAGCTTTGTCGCAGCTCAGTAAAATAAAATAAATAAAATAACTAAATGTTTTACGCCTTCTACCCTCACCATTTAAAAGTTACATCGAGGCTTAGCCATAGCCGAAAAAAAACACACAAAAAAACAAGCAAATTGGGCTTCGAGTAATGTGTGTTCCAGCATCTGTGTTCAGCTAGGCTAAATATATCCTACACCTCTCAGCTAAAGATTAAATTGATATCGATCTTTTCATCCAACTCAGGCACACAGAAAATAAGTCCATCTAATCTAAAGTTTTGGAGTATACCTTTAAAAGGCATTTTTGTCATTAGGCGGAATCACATTGGAGCTTTCTGTGCAAATATGTACATGTTTCAGAGAACTCCATCCCGGAGACAAACTAAACAAATCAACCGATCAGCGTGAGTCCTCCTGCTCCCCTCCGTCCTAAGGCTGAGGTTTCCATGGCAACAACACGTATGTCACTCTGGCAGCACTGCGAGAAACGCACAAAACAACACACAGCAAATGAAGGCTTGAACTTTTATGCCTCTCTGGGGAAGAGTGTTATTTATCCAAGGTGGGACAGATTTCCAGGCAGGTAGAGTTGGGGGAGTCAAGACAGCACGAGGAGCACCGCTGCTTGTGTTAGTACGCCACTACCGACATGCTACACACATGCCCAGTCCTCTGATTTATCAACCTCGAGCTCAAGCCCACGTGTACTAATACAAACACTACTTTTTGTTGCATTTTACTTTAAAGCTTTTGCAGTTCTCGTTTATAAGAAGCTGCTCATTTAAAAGCTAAAGCAATGTTTACTCTCAACCTTTCATTTAACTCAACTCTGACCAATTATTTTTAATCTTGGTTTTTTTGCACAAATACACTTTAAAAAAAAAAAAAAAAAAATCTACTTTTAGCGTTTAAATACACACACCCGAGGACATAGGAAAGCGCCTGGCAGCAAAAATCTCACTCTCTTGGAATTTTCTTTGAAAGCTTGTAAGCAACAACTACAGCGCCTTTAAAAAGGAACTCTCAGGTTCTACAAAAATCAAGTCAAAGCTGAGAACACCCCACTCAACATCCAAACTGCAGCTACAATTCAACTTCTATGCAGATTTTCAGCTCCCCGTTCCTCTCCTCTGGGAACTGTCAAACGGCAATGCTTCAAAACCATTGGACTACAGAGGAGGTTGAAAACTGATGGATTCATAATGAACTCCACCCTTCCTGGGAAGTTGCAGCTGGGCTATACTTCAAAATATCCCTTTCAATTCTCTTTCGTCAGCTTTTCCCTATCTTCCACTTGCATGCTCAGAGGCTAATCTTTTAACTGACAGCAGATCTATTGTTGTGTGTTGGGGTAGATGGGTGATTGACAGGGTTTCAGCACTGAAAAGAGAAAAGAGAATGATGGAGGGATAAAGACAGGGAGAAAGTGACTGGCAGCTAAGGCTGAGATGTTCTACACATCCAATAGAGTGTGTGCGCATGGCGGTAGTAGTTATGGTAGGGTCTGACTTTGATGGGAGCAGAGTTGCATGGGGAAATGGAGTTAATTTCACAATCGGCTGCACTATGAGAGGAGAGGAAGTAAAAGACAAAGAGAGCGTGTGTGTTTTAAAGGACCATGCTCTGTTTAACAGCCTGTAATTACCCCACCACACACAAGTATAAAACTGAAAATGATTCAGTTTCAGGGAAAAAAAAATGAGGGTGGGAGGGCTTGGCGAGAGCTTAGACTGAGAGGCAGGGAATAAGAAAAAAAATGAGGCAGGAGAATTCAACAATAGCATAAAAAGTCTGGGGGAAGAAAAAAAATGACACGCTTGTGGAAGGAAAAATCATTTACATCCGTCTATCTGGGCATCAATTAGACTGATTTTAGAAAAATTTGATGGCAAACTGTAAATTCAAGAGGTTGATTTTTGCAAGAATTACAAAGATTCTTGATTACCCAATTTGATCATGACTTAATAAGCAAAAATTCTCTCATCTACTTAAACATGAACTAGTGGAGTATGGTGGTGCAATGATTAGGAGTGCAGCATCACAGCAAGAAGGTCCTGGGTTTGAATCCACAATGGGTACTCCAGCTACCTCCCACTGTCCAAAGTAACTGGCAATTTAACCTGCCTTTTGCCCTATGACAGCTGGGATAGGCCCCAACCTCATGCTGGATTCATAATGGACACTTAAATAAAAGCATTAAAATTTAAAAAAGGGAGGAAACTTGCTGTCATTTTTATTAAATTGCTCTCTTTCTGCCAAAACCTGCCATGCTCATCGAAATAAGGTCATTTCTGTTATATTGTTGAGTGAGTAAAACTGGTCTCACCTTGTCTATGATTTACACAACTCTCTGGCTACACAAAGAAAATCATTACTGAAATTCAAATCAATGCACATGACAGGGAGATGCACTTGCGCACAGTCCTCCAAAAAGACAACAGTAATAACACTGCCCTCAAGTGGCTGCAAAAGGACTTATCCCACTTTGGTGTGAAAACAGAAAAAAAAAATGCTTCCATAATAATCTTGCTTCAAACACACATACAAGAGACAGAGCAAAGCACCACACCATCTTAGCAATTTAATAAACACTCTGTGTGTGTGTGTGGGGGGGGGGGTGTCAGGCCACAGGTCCAGAGAACACCTAACACCGGGCTGAACATTACAGCTCGATTAAATGTAATTTCATCTGTCAGACCACACACACACTTTGACACTGAGTTGTAGTGAAATATATTCATGCTCAGTGGGAGGTGTGAAAACAGGACAGATGATTTTAATGAGGTGACATCACAGAGAGGGGGAGTTACAATGCTCAGAGACATGGTACACCACTTCAAGAGGCAAGCAGGAGAGGGGAAAAGGTGGAGAGGAAGCATACTGTGAAGAGACGGAAGACAGGTGAAAAGAAAACAGAGATGGAAATCTTAGAAACAACAACAACACACACACACACACACACACACACAATACTGTATTTCTGAAAGTTGAGATGACATTGCTCCCCTCCTGCAGTGCTATGGATGGAAAACAAGGTAGAGGGAAAGACAGTAAAAAATACACACACACACACACACACACACACAAAAAGAAAATCAAGGAGCAGAAAAGGTAAGAAGAAAAATACATTTTCCCTCAGGAGTCAGGGACATCCAGGGGTGTGTGACAGAAGGAAATATAGACGGCAGGCATGAAAAATATAAATCTGAATCACAGCAGCGACCTATCCTGTACAACAGGCTCTGCAAATAGTTTGAGCAACTCCCAAATGTCAAGGTACGATGAAACAAAATGAATCTCTTTGTTTTTAATTTAACATTCTTCAAAAGTACTGCATATAGTGGACTACAAATTAGTAATAAATAAAATAAAATCAAGTTGAACTGTGACACAGAGTAATTACTGAGTGAGACAACTTTTGTGTGGATGCTTTGCTTAAAAGCGACACGAAATTCCGAATCTTTCGGATGTGAACTTGTGTAACCTACATATGGACGCGCTGCGTTTTTGTGAATAAATCGTCCTCATAAAACGCACTGTGAAAGAAATGAAGCTGATATCAAGCGATGATGTAATGAGGTTATGACGTTTTTAAACAAGAGAAGGAAGAAACAGATTCTGGGGTCATCCGACTCATAGTCAAGCAGCAGCAGGAAGAGTTTCATGGTTTGATCCCGGCGCTGAAGCTGCATCACGGCCGCTTTTGTGCACATTTCATGATATCAGTGGGACAGTTTGAGCTCTTGTTGGCAGAGTTGGGATCACATGTGAGGAGTGCCGACTGACCCGGAGCAGCGTGTAGCTGCATCTGAG
>JAVDPK010001131.1:27159-42550 GCA_034780415.1 Cichlasoma orientale
ATGTTAATCATTATATCTATATACATAGATTTTCCTTTCCTTTTTTCTCTCTCATGGTACATTGGTAGAGTGTGGCGCATGGGGTAGGGATCAATAATTATGTACATACTTAGGACTTGATAATTGAGTTATTTCATATTATGTTGATTTTGTTTGTGCATTTTGTGTGTGTGTGTGTGTGTGTGTGTGTGTGTGTGTGTGTGTGTGTGTGTGTGTGTGTGTGTGTACGTGTTTGTGTGCGTGTGTTTGTGTATACATACGTATATGTATATCCTGGTATGTGTGCGTATATATTGGTTTGTTGTTTTATATGTCCATCATCTACAATTTTCAAATTTTCAAGCTTTCACTATTTATGATGTTTAATGATAAACATCATTACTAACAGTAGCCTACTAGACATAGAAGGATCTGAATGACTGTCTACTCAGCGTGGAACTGTTAGTTGACTGGTTTTCCAAAATAAAAGGAAAGACACGTAAACAACAGGCCTACCAAACAAGCATGAGTATGATCATAAGCAGAAACTGAAGCATAAATCACAACAGTATGTAGTTAACTTGTTAAACCATTTCTCTTCCTCCACTTACAAGTCTTTCCTTTAGCATTATTCAAACAATAATGGAGATGAAAGAAAGAACACAGGGTGATGACATGTGTAACCTTAACTCTCTAGACAAAGACGCGCATGGCCAGGATGACATTTCTCAACCATATAAATTTCATTTTTATCATCAGTGAAGGAAAATATTAACTGCAATAAAACTGATGTAACAAGTTTTAATAAATCATGTTTTAAAAAAATTCTTCAGTCAAGACCGATACAAAAAGATACAAAAAGAGAGATTACTACTACACTTCATCTCACCAATAGCTCTAAGATGGAGATTTAACACTACCTTACTTCACGATGAGCTCTTCAGATCTCAATTTTTATGTAATATCAAGAAGTTTGTCCTCATAAACAAAAGGTCTGTTAATGACCCAAGAGTTCTTTGGGATGCAGTAAAAGGATTTATTAGAAACAATGTCATACTTTACGCATCTAATCTTAAAAAAAACCCGTTATGTAAGATTACGTGAGCTGGAGTGTGAACTTTCACAGCTGGATAAACTTTTACAACAAAAGTTCGATGATACTATTGCACTACAATATGATCTGGTGAGGAAGGATTTTAATGCAGTTCTTAAACGGCAAGCTGAATTTTTAATGCACAGAACACGACAGTTGTATTATTTTAATGGATCTAGGCCCATGAAAACAGACATAAAATAACCAGCAACTGTGAAACTGTATACTCAATGTCTGCAAAATACTCTTTTTATGCACTTGCCAAATTAATTTTTGTACAAGAACATAAGTTTACTAAAACTTATCTATCTACATCCTGCTATTCTGCATTTTGCACTTTGCCATATTCCACTTTGTATTGTTGTACATCTGTACTATTACCACTGCACTCGAGTAACATACCTCAACCTAACTACATTCTGGTACACTGTGTTAGCCTGGAAACTATCTTATGTTGTGTGATCTGTCAATATTTATTTACATTTTATGTCTAGTAGTGTTTTATGTTTAGTCTATGCTTCAGTTTTTTCTGCTTAGTTGTGTGCCATTTAGTTTTTAATACTGCACATCTTGGAGAAACTAAATTTCAGTCTTCTGTGTAATGTACTATTACATGGTTTGATTGACAATAAAGTTCACTTTGACTCAATTCTGAGACAAATTTTCAGTTGAATATTTAGTCCTTTTATTTTTCCCTAAGTTGTAGCATTGGAAAGCTCAAACTTTTTCAGTAATGAACAAGCAAACAAACAGAACCATGAGTACCACTGCAGCCACCAGTCAAAAACTTCTGCCAGAGCACCTGACTTGACCTAGGCTGGTTTGTACTTATAGCTAATAGTGCTACTTGGATCCTACAGAAGCAAAAGAAAAAAAACTTGTGTGCCTTCATGTAATCATCTGCACCAAACACAAGGTACAGCTAAGGTTGATGGCACTGCCAGTACTTTCACTAAAACTCAGTCACAAGTCAAAGTAAATTATGTCTGGATGATAGCACTACATCAGCAGATCAAGTTCTTGCAGTTTAACCTGATGGACATGTCTGGATCACTGAGATACAATCACCTGGGGACAAATGCTTGATGGACCCAAGTCAAATTGATTTTAATGGTGGTGTGAAGATTTTAGTTGTGAAATGGCAAATGAAAGCAAATAAAAGCACTTCATGCAAAAGAAGAACATTTTGCAGGTACGAAATCCTCAAGGCATGTTGGTACCAATCCAGAAACATTTATAAAATAATAGACCCAGTTAGAACCACACCTTAAATCCAGTCCCACCAAACATTAAATTAACAGCTTCATTAAATTCTTTGAACACAAGATGGAAAACAAGAATTTATTTATTATCTGGAACACACAAACCAACAATTTTGTAAGAAGCTGGCTAAAGATACCCTCAAACAGAGGATATGTTATTTTTTTATACACACAGTTTATGCAGCCATGCACTATGAGCTTGATGTTTCCGCTAACATTCTAACCATCATAAAGAAGTTCCTCACTTGAGGGATAAATGAAGAACTGAGGTCTGATTTCAAGGAAACGTGATCAAGAGCTGCCTTTGAGGATATGGTGGACCCTGAGAGACCAGTGCAGATGGCTTCAGTGGTCATCAAGGACACCATTACAGTGTAAATTCTAATTACTTAACTGTATTAAGACAAAGCATACAAACCAACTAGGTTTAAAAAAAAAAAAAAAAAAAAAAGTAACTTGGAATAGGAAATGTATGTTGTACTAACAACGGATTGTTTAGTGTTGCTTACTTACACTCAGGTTTAAGTAACAAGATAAAACTGTGCAGGGTACTTAAGGATCAAAGAGTCAAACAGTCTGTATCAAAATACACAGCTGTGCGACACAGGAGGGCATTGATTAACTTACAAGAGAAGACGTTACTTGACCAGGTTTGACCCAAAGGGCTTTTCTCCTCCATGCTTCTTCTAACTACTGTTTCTTTTGTGACTGCAGGAGCTCAAGCATCAGCGTGGACCTCTGAACGTGATCCAAGCTGCAGTTAAGCGGTAAATGCTACATCTCTCTTACTCATTTAGCTCCACCTTATGTCCAGACATTGATATTGCAACGATAATCATTTTAAAGTTGTGAAATTGTGTGAGAAACTACTAAAACTGCAGCAAGTTTTAAACACAGCGCACAATTTCTTAATGCTGGTGATACAGCTACAGCAGTGGTATTTTGGATTTAATGCTTTAAAGTAATTAATGTCAAAAGCTGCAAACTGATATTAACCATCTTGAGTGCACAATTGCTCCATCACTCTGAAAAACGAATAGTGCATACACAGTCTCAGATTTTGGATGCAGGAAGAAAGAGAGGAATGAAGTGGTAGAGAGAGTCCCCAGGGGGGAGAGAGTGATGATTGGAGAAGACTTCGATGGACATGTAGGTGAAGGGAACAGAGGTGATGAGGAGGTGTTGGATAAGTATGGTGTTAACGAGCGAAATGGGGGGGGGGGGTGGATTTTATGAAAAGGATGGAAATGGCTGTGCTGAACATGCACTTCAAGAAGAGGGAGGAACAAAAGGAGGAGTGTTTTGTTGGACTGCAGTGTTTGTGTGATACTGCACCAGCTGCAATCAGTGTCAGCCTGCCTTGGTGTGTTGAAGTGGAAAATAAATCATGGTTGACGTGGATACTGCTAGTCTCACTGTGCCTGAATTCATAGGCTGTATTTTTAATCCCAAAGCTGGAAGTCAGCACCCACCCTCACAGCCACTTTGAGTAAATAATTTACTAATAAGCTCCAGTGTAATGCCGACTGTCCTGCTTTATTCTCCACTCCGGTTGATAATAAAATCAGCCTTTGGACTCAGACTAATCCCATGGATGTGTTTGAATGTATGTGTATTCTGCACTGTACTTCAAGTGGCTCAAGTTAATATTTGCTGTTGACTGACTGAGCAGTCAGCTGTGCTGTAAGAGCCCCTCTCCTCTCAAAATGAATACAACATGCTAGTGTGCATTTACCTCCTCTCTGTGTTTTCCTTTGTGCTCCTGATGATCTCTGCCCATGTCACTGAACAAGCCTACAATTTTCAACTGCACATTTCCACAGTCCCCTCACTGGTGACCAAATGGGTGATTCAACAACACAAAATGTTTTGACATCATAAAAAATGACAAAACAGCAGCTGACAGAATAACACTATATTCCAGGACATCTTCACTGTATCGTTCTTTTTAATTATCTGTGAAAGTTAGAGTTGTACAAACAGTTCAATGGCAGAGAGAGCTCCCCATCGATTACATGCACTAACACAACACTGACATTTTAAACATTATTTCAGCATGCGTCTGTTTTGAATTTACTTTGTAGCTGATGATTGTTTATTTTAATGTTGCACAAGCATGCGGTAAGACAGATTACAGGTGTGTTGTGTAGTTTACAGTTTCCTGTTGCAACAACAATCCTGCTGCGCAGGGAGGGACTGATCCTCTGCTGGTCTGACTCCACTGTTTGCTGTACAGTTTATCCATGCACTTTGAGATTTCATTGAAATTGAGAATACTGAAAATGACACCAAGAACAAGCAAAATGTATACAACATGCTAGTGTGCATTTACTTGCCATTTTTCATTCATCCATCCATCCATTCATTCTCTTCCGCTTATTCTGTTGAGGGGGGCTGGAGCCTAGAGTCATAAACAATTATCTGCCTGCACGTAATTGTAGGTGTTCACTACGTGATCTGCAGCCTCCTTAGTGTCGGGACCTGGAACATACTCCAATGTGGCTAAAAGCTGTCCAAATTCATGAGATAAATCTAAAGTTCTCATTTCTTAGCACAGGGCTGCTCAACTATGGTAAAGTATTCTATGATAATAGCCCAGTTCTCATCAATAAACATGCACAATCCACCCCCAATTGAGGTTCCTCTGTCTCTGTCAGCTCGGATCACAGCATATCCACACAGTTGCAAAGTGAGGTCACAGTTCAGCCATGAAGCAGATCACATTGTTGTGACAAAAATCCTCTTTGTGCTTCATGCGCTGTATCACCTCATCCACTTTATTGTTAAGAGATCTCATGTATGTTAGTGATTACTGAAAGAGGATGCCTCATTCCTTATCTTATCAGCTGGTTTCTGATACCTCCTCGGGACCCTCGCCTTTTTATTTAATGTTCACAAGCCATTGCTGATACGTGAGGTTCACAAACTCAGTATGATGGGGGTCATAATATCTGGAAAGTTGTTCAGGAAAAATCAAAACATCTGAAATGACACCAAAACAGCACAAATCTTCTTAGTTGACACTGTTTCGTCTGATGAAATCATTTGGAGGGATATTTCATTAGTTGGTCAGACTGTTAGATTGGCTCCTTGGTTTCTTTCTAGTCTTTGGTTTTCATGATGCTCATTCAATCACCGAGCTCATCAAAGTAATTATCAACAAAGCGAAGCATCTGAATGACAGCGCTGAGCAACAGGATGTCACAATTCATGTCCAGCTCCAACTCTTCACTGTAGTTCTTCACTGGAACAACGCAGGACAGCGGCACACCGAGCCGAGAGCTGACCTCCTGAACCTGCATCACAGAACACAGGAAAAAAAAAGTATTATTAACCCCATCTAAATAATTTATTAATAACTAAAAAAAAAGCAGTTAAAAAAAAGGTTTAAAATCCCCACCATGTCCTTAATGTAGCCACTCTTATAGATGTTTCTCACATCCTCTTTCACCAGTGGACAGGCTTCATCTACTTTGGTGAGGAGGACCAGCTGAGGAATACCTGGGAGCAAATCAGAAGGAAGATCATTTCCATAACGATGTCGATTTTTATGTGTTTTGGAGTATCATTGGATTATCAAAATTTCAAGGTTGCATTTCTACAATGCTTCATCAGATATGGTCAGTAATATTTTAAGGTTCAGACCACACTGAAAACACGATGCAATTTTATAGTGGACGTCACTGCATACGCTCAGGAGCACTTTGAAAAAACAAACATTGTAAGTAGGTACCGGCAAGTCCAGGTTAAAGCCACTGGAAAACAATGAGTGGGTGAAACTGGGCAAACTTCAGGCGGCATTATCATAAAAAAAATCCTGGCCCCATAAAATATATTTTTTTTATTGAATGAAAAGAGCATTTAATTCTCCTTCCAGTTGTATAAAATAATGTGAGTTGGTGTATCCTTTGATTCTCAAATAAAGACTTTTTTTTTCTTCAGCTCCTCAGCGGAGACGGACGCATTTTTCTTCTCTCCCAAACCCTTCCTTTTTTACCCTGCTTCGCTGCTTAGAGCCTCTCTTCACACAGCTTCTGAACTGGAATTTATAGTTATGATTTCCACCATGAGGAGATTGGGGAAAGGAGAACCCTATTCCCTCTTATCCAATTGACATTCCCGGCTGGCTATGTTATGGATTCCTGTGTATGTGGAAGATGATGTGCCTGGCCGTACTGTCGATGGAGGATATACACATTTGGCTTATTGACACTAGAATTTCTCCGAACTGGACCTGGACATACCTGGCTTGTCGTTACAATTCAGGAAGTCTGGGCAGCTGTCTGGGCCTTGGTAAGGCTGCTTATGACGGGAATGCAGAAAGGTACAGACTCAGACTCAGTATATCTGGAGCTGATTCGGAGGAATTAGATCTTGGAGACGTATCTGTTTCTGCACAGCGAAAGAACGAACCAAGAAGATTCGGATGATTTTTCACCACTGAGAGGGGCCAGAAAGACTAAAGGCTGCCAACAAATTAATCAGTACAGCCTGTTCCAAAACAAGTTGTAGAATCAGAAATTTGGCTCACAGCAAATATGATTTAAATTAGTTTTTGCCGCTTACATTGGGTCAGTCGGGGGGTGGGCCAGTCAAAGGGGTCCGCGGGCCGCTAATTGAATAGCCCTGCTCTATGCCCCCGCTGTCCTGTCTTCTTCTCACCTGTGTTGAACTGATCTCCCTTCACCTAGCTGCTGATGTACATTCCACCTCCTATCAGAACTGTTAGCCGAGGAGGGGAGTCTGAGTCAGTCCCACAGTAGCCCGACCCCCCCTTCTCGCCCCCGCTGGCTTCCCATCACTGCCCTCCCTACCCCAGTGCTCCCATTTTAGGAAGAAGTCACAAATTTCAATCGAAGTTTTTAACGTCAGAATACGATATGAATGATTAAAAAAAAAAAAAAAAAAAAAAACTGGTACCAAATTAAAGCGTAAAAAACAGGCTTTTTAAAAAGTTGCATTTCAATAACATTGAAGCCGCAGCGACAGAGCGCGACAGAGTTTTTAAAATACGAGTCCCTGCTTAAACGTATGCTTCAGCGGGAGCCGTTACCTACATTACCGTGTGGTCATGTCCCGGTGTTGCACACGCGGTGTCGGCCGATAGAAACAAATCAAATTTGGGGACTGTGCTGACATTTTCAGATGCTATGATTGTTATTCTCGCACCGATAAATCCAAAAACTGCGGCGTAAAAGTAGCTGAGCACGCCACAATCAACCCGATCTGTAGTTGCATTTCTCGGGAGGTGCACGTCAGGTTATGTGAAGGTTACGGCATAGGATGCGGGAAGGTTTGTGGTTATGACGTAGTTATGGCGTAAGTTTCCAGCTGAAGCATAAAATCAACCCTGAATGATGAAGATAGTAATAAAAATGATGGGAAATTACTCTTACAGGCCAATTTTCATAGGCTTCTTCCAAAAAATGACTGATCTGAAAGATGCAGCGAGGGCAGAAAAATGCCCTGAAAGCATATTTAGATGTTAATATCTTAAAGGTTGGGTTTCCTAACTGCTGAAAAAAAAAATAGGCTAACTCTACTTACATGTCTAATTGAGTAAATGGTGGTTTCCAGCTTCAATTGTGGGTTTTTGTCAAAAGCATCACTGGGGCAATTGGCCAGGAAGGCATTTTTTCAAGCCATAACTTTATAAATATTCCTTCTCATTAGGTGATATTTGATTTATGTACACTAAAGCAGTGGTCCCCAACCTTTTTTGAGCCATGGACCGGTTTAGTGTTAGACAATATTTCCACAGACCGGCCTTTAAGGTGTGGCGAATGAATTCGTATTGCCTCAGTCGGATTCAAGGGGCCCATGTCCATGGAATTACATCCGACTTCTAAAAAATCTGTCTTAAGTGTAAAGGCCGTTTCACACCGGATGCATTGCGTTAAAATTACACGAAATTCCAAATCTTTCGGATGCGAACCTGTCGTGTAACCTACATACACACCGGACGCGTTGCATTTTTGTGAATAAATCGTCCTCATAACACGCACTGTGAAAGAAACAAAGTCTGCATCAAGCGATGATGTAATGAGGCCCTGACGTTTCTAAACAAGAGAAGGAAGAAACAGATTCTGGGTTCATTCAACTCATGGGAAAGCAGCAGCAGGGAGAGTTTCATGGTTTGATCCCGGAGCTGAAGCTGCATCACGGCCCCTTTCGCGCATATTTCACGATATCAGTGGGACAGTTTGAGCTTTTGTTGGCAGAGTTGGGATCACGTGTGAGGAGGCAGAAAATAATTTCAGAGAGCCGACTGACCCGGAGCAGCGTGTAGCTGCATCTGAGGTAAAATAGTATGATTTTACTGTTCCCACATCACTGAATATTCAGTACATCAGTGTGCGTTTTGAGCTATGAGCTCACATGTTGCTAAATGCAGGGCTCTGATTGGCCAGATCTGTTTGTTTGCTTGCGAAAGTCAGAAAAATCGAACTTGATCCAAAAAAATAAATGCCGCAAATTTGTCCTGTGAAATGATGCGGTCGATGTGAACGGCTGCATTAAGAACAGGCGAGTCCGAAAAATATTTTTAACACACGAAACATTCGCACGGAATTTACGCATCCGGTGTGTAAAGGCCTTAACTAACATTTTTCCCCCACATATGACAAAAGAAAACGCTACTTTGTTATTGTTTGGCACCAGCAATTAGTTAATCTACAGTTTACATCCATATTTGCCTCAGTCCAGACCTCGCAATCATTCTATATCACTGAGAAAAGATTTGGCAGAATTTTTATTTTTTTTATGAAAACATGGTTAACTGGTTAAAAAAAATTTTAAAAAGCTCTGCTAAGAGTGCAGCAGGAGTTGTGATTAGCTTTACCTGCCATAAATGTTGCCATAAGACAGTCTGCTATTAATCTGATGTCAGCCTGCGATTGAACGGGTTCAAATTGGCAATTACATGCTGTTTCTGATAATACAGGAATTACCTGTGATAAATCATCGGAAATCACATTAACTGTTACATTTGTGCTCAGCAACCTTCCTGTTCTATAACAGTATATGTATGCCAACATGTTGGCAATCTGTCTGCATTTATAAATCAGACGGCAATTATTTCCGAACCTTCATCAATCTCTCTGACAGTGATTACAGTTAGTCCAAGCCAGAGGGCGACTTTTTGCAGTGAGGTTGCCTCCTATCAGACAAACTGTGCAATCGCCCTGCGACCAAAGGTGGTTGTGAGTGTGCAAGACCTTCGAGGTGTGAGCAACCATTTAGTCACGGTAAGTTGCAATCAGTCACAGAATGTGAAAAATTCAATGCAATCACCAGGCAGCCACCAAATCTTTTGAAGATGCAAAGAGGTTGCTGTCCTGTTTTATTTTTTACTCATTAGCTTGCTCTGAATTAGGAGGTAGTTTTGTCAAGCTAAGTGTTCAATGGTTTTTCGGTTGAGTCAATTTAATGTAAGCCTGCTCGGCTAATGTTTTCTCAGGATGGTGCATGAGATGAACCCTCTTGCTCAAAGTATTCCAAGAGTATTTTCATTTATTTAATAAAATATCAATACGTGCTGTGCTGTCCCTGTATCAATACAATATCAGCACACAAAATATCGAGATACGCTATATATATGCTATATCGAGACAAAATTAACTGAGTGCAAATGTGCAAAGCATCCATCACTCGCAAAGCTTAGTGCAAACATTTCAAGTATTCAGGTAGCACATTCCAACTTTCAGCCTATGCTGTCACTGTTGTCACTTTAAATAAGAGCAATGCCAGCTGTCGCTATATGATGTTCACTTCATGACAAGCCCTAAATGAAACTTGCTGTTTCACTGCCTCTTAGAAAGCTGGTGAGGAAACAGGCTTTGACACAGCTTTGGCTGAGCACATTCAGCACTTAAATATCACTTATGAGATGAGAGAAGCATCCCTCTGTAATGCGACAGTACAATCACAGGGGGTAAACTTATTCTGTAGTTCCCCTTACATAAATCTTGAGAAATTATTTTCAAGTAAAACATGACTCAACTTTTAGTTCTAAATGCTATATAGTGAGCATTACTGCATTGCTTTGAGGATGAAATGTTCTATTTTAACCCAGCATTTTCCTGTAATCTGTATTATTATTTTTTAACTGCTTCTGGATAAAATAAATACATTTTAAAATGTGGTGATCTGGCTCCTATGAAACCATTTTTCTCAATCTCTGCTGTCACCACCTACAGAACTATCTGGCTAGTTACACTTCATGCATGAAACCCTATCAGCACTTAGAACAGAGTACCACACTCTCAGTCTGAAGCAACTCCATTGAGGTAGAGGAGTTGTGGTTTGAAGCCAAGTTTCGCAGTTGCACTAAAATGCCAAAACAATGCACTCTGTTGCAGTGACATTCAGCCAAGGATAACAGTTTACAGTCAAGCCATCTGGAACAGCAATAATTTCTGCTGCAAACTTCTACATGACAGAAATGCACCTCTCATCCTGCAAAAACTGAAAAAGAAGCCCAATCCATCATTTTTGATGACCAATAAAAGTGCTACAATTGTTAAGCATTAAGAAAACACAACAGTAAATATGTTTAGAAAAAAATGAGTGAGGACTCTTTATGGGATCATAATCAATGATGAGAAATTATACTTATTAGTATAATACAATCTGACTTCTGTTTGCAAGAGCCAGAGTCAACGCCCTCTGCTGCCCATGAGAAAGAATGCAGCTTTAAGGCACTTCCACAAGTGGCTTCACTTTTCAGACCTGGGAGCTATATCCATTTTTTATATCCAGTCTATGAGGTCAAATGAGCTTTAAACACCAGTTTTAAATCAAAGAGACTTGAAATTCCAAGTGACAGTTCATATTGCATTCATACAAGAAGCTCTGGAGAAAATAAAAAGTAACTAACCAAGACTTGGGCTGTCCAAAGTGCAGATAGTTGATGCTGTAGAGGTCCATGTCCTCAGTGTGCCAAGCAAAGGTTGTCTTCCACATGCCAAAATATAGGTATGGAGTGTTGACCCCCTCAATGACGATCCCACATTCCTGCTCCACCATGTCCAGCAGAGTGTTGAGACGGCCAATGTTCCATTCTTCAATGTTCTGGAGAGCATAAAATTATTTTTGGTTTTTATGATTAACAAGTACAATAGATCCTGCATACTACGTTTACATCAGGTCACCAAATTCCATCAATGACCACCAGATGGTGCTGCAGTCAATTATTCACTTGCCAATTGTCTAATCATCGATATGGCTCCCATAACATCTCACTGAGAGCATGATTTTAAAAGCTGCACCAGCAGGAGAAGAAATCTTTGATTGTAAAGTCCTAAACTCTTAAAGCAGCTCTCTATAATCATCATCAACAAGGACATTTTTTCTCCAAAAATCAGCAAGTTAAAAAAATCTAGATCAAAATATTTGAGGATCTAAAAAAGGGCTGGCATTATCAAGACAAATGACAAGCATTAATTACCTCATCATAGATGGAGCCACTAACATCAGCACCATAAAGGGGTGACACAAAAGTCAGGTTCTTCCAGTACTTCCTCTCGAGGTCATCAAAGTCCTTGTGCCGCGGTGTGCAGTATCTGAAAACAGAAGAGAATGGCAGATGTAACTGTGTTTATTGTAAGCAGTGCAGTGCTCTTCAACTAAACCCTCAAGCATCAACCATGTGCAAAGCAGCTTGTACATCCACAATCAGGACTCATAAAATAATTAAAATCCAACTTATTCAACATTATGAGCTTCTGTAGCAGCTCTGAAACAATATGTTTTCATGTTTTACATTAATATTCTTGTTTAGTAGTTGTAGCTTTTTACGCAGCAATCTATAAAAAAGTGTGTATAAAAAAAAACAAAATAAAAAAAAAAACATTGTTTAAACTGGCATTTTTCACTAGAAGCTAGAAAAGATACTCCACGGTGCCTTCAGCACCATAGATACAGAAAGTATTTCTCCCGCCATCCATTCCATCAACTTTAATGCCATATTATCCAATGGCATTAAACATTATTAGTTTTAGCAGAAAACATGTTTGTTCTTGCTGGCAGTTTCCTGGTAATCATAGAAATAGCATGGTTCCTGAATAAGGCTAAAAAATGAATTAATTTTAATTTTCTTTGTCATCAAAAAGACATTTTTCTTTGTTATTGTGCTTTTGCTATATTTAGTAAAATTCTTGTTTTAAACTATTTTGTGTAAGAGGAATTACTGCATCGTCTGTTCTCATAGGAACACTATCCTGTCAAGCTTAACTCCTTCTAAACACACGCACACATTCTGAAAACATTTTTATGCAAACATTTATGAATGAAGCCCCGAGCTGGGGACCAACTTACTTCTTGCTATTGGCCAGTTTGCGGTATTCACCCACAGTCATAGATTTCTTCTGAATGTTGTATTGAGTGAACAGACCCGACTGACCCGTCACCACCTGACTAATGGGAGCTGGAATCACCATGTCCTCAATTGTGTCATAGCACTTGCGTGGCTTCCAACCCGCAGGGGGAATCACCTGGAGAAGAAAAAGGATGGTTAACATTTACAAAGATAGCAGATTTTGTTCAAAATTTAGAGTACATATATTAAACCTCTAAACTTAAATGCCAAGTTTTTGCTGATATCGGCTTTGAAAATATAAAGTCCTGTGGAATTGTACTTTCTAAAAAGCATTTGCTAATATGCTTTGATAGTTTTGAACATTAGCAATGATGTAAGATTGAAATCTTGGCTATGCAAAAACAGGTAAGAATCAAAAATAGGCATGCCAGTTTAGCTCAGTAGGTGAGCAGGCGACCATATGCTACATGACCCAGATTCGAGTCCGACCTGTTGCCTTTTGCTGCGTGTCTTCCCTCCTCTCTCTCCCCACTTTCCTGTCTATCTTCACTACTCCACAATCCAATAAAGGCAAAAATGCCCCGCAAAAATAGCCAAGAATCAAAAATATGTGCAGACAGGATTCAAAATGTTACAGCAAGAGTTTAATAAAACAAAAAATATAGTGAGGATAACACTGCAGTGGATATATGAGTATATGTGTATGGGTGTGTATTGACCTCACCTTTGCCAGGCCAGCACGATGAGCTCCTTGACTCTCCATGTAGGCGATGTATTTGGCAAAGTCTTTGAACTCCTCCATGGTGGGCCTGAAAGTCATGATCTTGCAGCTGGGGTTCTTGGCAGCAGCTGGGGGCAGAGGTGCCGGCAGAGGGCCCACAAGCATCTCAGAACCTGGAGCAAGTTCTGGGGCCACACTTGGGTCTACAGGCTGAGCTGGGTTAGGATGTGGAGCAGCATGTTGTTCTGAGATTACCACTTTATTTAGGTGTTCAGCTATCGCTGGCTCCAGAGTGGGAATCTGGTTTTGGGCTTCATTTGAGTTGAGAACAGGGGGAGGGGCTGGGTCAGTAGGAGTGGATGAGGCTGGGCCGGGGTGAAGACCCGACACGTCTTCCATGGGCATGTCGGTAGCCATTGGCTCTAGGAAAGATTGCAGGTAAACCTGAGGAGGAAATCAGTGGCAGTCAGGGCAAGCACAGTCCACCTGAAATGTATTCAAATTGCAGAGAACTCCTTTGCAAAGGCAAATCAGATAAAACGGCAAGATGGACAATGTGCTAAGAAATGTTTGGGTATCTATATTTTTTTCTAAAATGGAAAAATCCATCTTTCTGACTACAATCTATAATACACACAAAAATAAACAAAAATCACTGAACAGACAAAAATTAAAGGAAAATAACAAAATAAGTAAATTTGAAGAAAAGTATAAATAGATTTTTTTTTTAATCTGACCAAACAACTCAATCTGAGTGCAATCCACACAAAGCAAGAACAAAGCAGACCTGCCCACTTCCTGAGTGTCCTTCATCCTAACATTACTGAAGGCACTTTTTAACCTACATTTAAAAAGTGTCACTTCTGCATCTTATATAGAAACAACTCTCGTTCCGTTAAGGCTTCCCATTGAATTTTTCGCAATTTCTCAATTTATTGTTATTATTTTAAAGCATATATTTTTTTAAAAAAGGCTTTACCTGTTCAACTGCCCGCAGTCCACTTACGTTCGCTAGTTTTAGTAAGCTCAAAATCATTCACTGTCCAGCAGCAGTGGATAAATAGGCAGAGAATGGGTGGTCAGTGCTAGGTTAGCGCCCACAATCCCTCCCAACCACACCTATCTCTAATTTGCAAGTCACTGCCTCAGGGCTAAACAACTTTTGTTGCAAAGATTTTGGACAAATTGATGTGACCTTGTGACTTTTGTTTCAGGAACTAAATCTTCTAGCACCTATCTATTTAATATTTGCATTGTTCAGATGAGCTCTCTTAATTTACTACTGTCACTTCTGCAGGGCCTCACATTTTTTGCTCAATTAAAATATCTATCCAGTAATTCCACCAATTTGACTACAAACAAAAAAACTGAGTTATTCCAATTAGAATAATAAATAACTTGCCAATTGCGATACAATTACAATACAATTACAATAGAACAATACTCTCAATATTGTTTTAGTAGTTACTATGATCAGTGCATTTATAATATTCTTTAAAAGTGCACAAAAAGATTTGTCTTTGATGCAGGGTGGGAAAAAATGTTCCAACATAAATTATGTGCAAGTTACAATGCATCACAGTTGATCCAAGGGTTTTATCATCTCACTATCTCCAAACATCCAACTAATAACGGTTACACACACACACACAGTTGCAAGAAGTTACTATCCGTCTGAAGATCACTGTAAACAACACGTCCCCAGCTGCACTACAGATGGCAGGTTTACTGCTCCATCACAGTCACGTTAGAGTTTTAGCTTTATTTTAGGTGTGTCAGAAGATACTAACCAGTTTCAGCTCTGTATATGCACCTAAATAAAATAAAGACGCGCATGTGCACAACTTCAAACTCATGCGCCGACCATAAGGTTAAAAATGGCACTGGTGTCAAAAACATGTACTCTGGGCCATAGATATATATACATAGATACCTCGTTGACGGTTCGGCCCGCTGATGCGACGTAACTGTGTGTCCGCCATATTGGAGGAGGCAAAGCTGCGCTGTGAACTAATACA